>JACGTP010000001.1:5940268-6112381 GCA_023678845.1 Mischocyttarus mexicanus
TCTCCGCGAATCCGGCAAAATCTTCGGAATTGTCGATTATCTTTGAATTTCTTTTAGATCTACTCTTAGATCCATCGATAATATTTTCATCTTCGTTAAGTTCGTCCGATATTATTTTGTCACGTTTTTTCCCTTTCAAGTGGGAAATGTGTTCGGGATGTAGCACGTTGTCTTGTTGTTCCGAAACTAATCTCGAGGAAGACGATGAATCCTGTTGATCTCTGTGACTTCTGCTATTACGATTCGATCTAGCCCGTCTACCCATTCGTTCACGCACAAGATATTCATTGTTGGCTCGTCTCTTCTCAAGCTCAAAGTCGATCTTGCTTCGACCACGACGATCCTCGACGATACGTTCCTGAGCGTGTCTAACCTTTTCACCCTCGTGTCTGCTTGTCAGAGACTCCTGATGTTGATTCCTACGACTTTCGCGAGTGTTCCTCTGATTATGATTAACTCCTGTTACCGTGAATTTACCAAGATAAGGACACTGACGTAGTTCCGGTGAACTCGCTGAAACAGACAAAGAGTCCCCGTATTTTTTTTTTTTTTAAATCTTTTCAATCTACTAACACACAAAGATTTTATTTTTTATAATTTTTATATATCTTTTTTTCCTTTTCTTTTCTTTTTTAACTATGTAACACGGGTAACGTATGTATGATCAGATTAACTAAATTGAGAGAATTCTCTTTTCATACTCGGTGTACGAGTAGTGTAGACGGTCTTTTGTAGAATAAAGAGAACTGACATTTTTTTTTTTTTTAATGTATAACATTTACAATAACGTTGTAGAGATAAATGTTACGCTTGGCCGTGTGTATGTATATTCCATAGAATATACCTACTAAAGATAAGTTTGCATGAACAAGCCATAGAGAAAAAGAGATGGGGAGAGAGAGAGAGAGAGAGAGAGAGAGAGAATATTATAGTTAACTCCTTTTGATCCTTGGAGTGGTCTCCATCTTCTCAACATTGACAAAAAAATTATTCATTGTAGGTTTAACGGTGCGGATGAGATTTCAAGTTTATTTGACAGAGCAGACGCATACATATATATATATACATACACACAGCCATACACATATATAGAGTTACACATATACCTACATATATAACTGAGAGACGACGCGATGGAACGTTTAAGTCAGATTACATGCAGCTCGTGTCGTGAAATGAAAAGGATGCTCTGCCTGAGAGGGTAATGCGATAGATGCTACTAATTGCTGGCAAATGCGGGAGACATATTGTTGGTTCTTAATGGAAGCTCGTTAGGTATTAAGGAATACAAAAATGTCCAAGGATCAGGAAAATGGTTGAAGTAAGAGGAAGAATGCGAATAGTTATAACGAGGGAAACTCAGGCGAGAGAAAGAAAGTAAAAGAGAGGAGAAAGAAGGGAGAGAGAAAGAGAAAGAGAGAGGGTGGGTGAGAGGAAAATGGGGGGAGGGAGAAAGAGAGAGAGAGAGGAGAAAGCGTAAATCGGCCGTAGGCAGACACAATGTGAACTCTAACGAGACAAATCTGACGACGCACCCTCCGGTCAAATCATCACCTCATCCTTTTCCTTCTCATTTAGACGCGTTCCTAGGGGCTACTAACTTGGAAAGTTTGCGGTGAAATTTTACATCCGCTATACTCCTCCGTGATATTTCCTCAAAGAAAATGGGGGTGGGGGAGGGGACTGCTGACTATCTACCCGTCACACGATTACTATATATATATAAACCTTAGTTCTCTACTTCTCGTTTTCTCCCTAACCATTGACTGTTACTAGGGACGATAATACGAAGGATTTCTATACGTTCCATAAAACGTAGAATTGTTTGAGAGTGGTACTATAGTTAGTTATATGTAGGTGGGGTACATGTCTCTCTATGTACTTAGGTCGATTGAGTCACGTTTCGGTGAATATTTTTAATGCGCATTGAAAATGACAAAGAAAATATTCGTTTGGTCTATGATCTACTTCGGAAAAGGACGAATGAAAATTGTATGCTTTGTGTTACGAAGTAATGCTAAGGACTTTCTTCTTCTCTCTTGTATTTCTTCTCCTCTCTCTCTCTCTCTCTCTCTCTCTCTCTCTCTCTTTCTTTCTTTCTTTCCTTCTTTCTTTCATTCATTCTTTCTCATTGTGATTATGTACCGTGACTTTGTTTCGAAAAGCTCTTTTTAAAATACGCGACTTGTCTTTTCTTTCTCTCTTTCTATATCTATTCTTTATACCCATTTCTTTCTTTTTCATACCGTCTCTCTTTTCGTATTCTCTACAAATCGTAAATCGATTTCGACGTAACTTCACGGGACGTGCCCGCAAAAATCTCGTTATTTTTATGGTTAATTAGACACGCATTACGATGGGCCAAAGGCTCGCCGGCCGTGTTCGCCAAAGGAGACTTGATTTTTCCGACTCGTTAGGCGATTGCCAGTAGCACGAAGGTCCTGCCAAAGGGGCAGAGAAATAAGGGTGAGTTTCCCGGTAAAGGGAGGCCACCCTTCTTCGATTGGCCCTTCTTCTTTGTGTGCGATCGGTAGGACAAATCGGAGACTCGTCCCTTGAATCGTTAATTATTATTCATCATGAGAAAAACTTCGGATGGCATTATTAGATAGACACTAAAAGTATTATCTTTTTTTTTTTAATATAGCAAGAAAAATAAAGTCTTATTTTTTATTCGAAATCCACCTACATCAGATTGGCTCATTGTCATTTATAAAAATTAGTTAGTATATTCTTTCAATTGATTAAATATACGTAATTAAAGGTATACTAATGTATTTACTTCTATAACTTTCTTCATCATAAGCGTAATAACGGTATATGATTTTTAAAAGACACTAGCTGTATATATAAATCAATTAATTATTTTTGCACATGATAATACGAGTTTCACTTCCAGAGACGATGCATATTATCTTTTTTCATAAAAGCACATTTTTAATATTTATTTTTTTTTATTCATTATCTTGAATAATATAAATTTTATCGTAAGGAACTTATCGTTCTAATAAAGATTTTTATTATTACGATAGGAAGAAACGCGTGAGACTATTCTCATCCAGTCTCAAACCTATTATTTCGTATAAATGAAAAAAATAAAAAATCATTAAAACATGCATGCTTGTCTCTCTCGTATATGTGTTTACGTAGTTAACGTTGAAAGGCTGAAACTTTGGAACGAGCTCGAGAAAGAAAAATAAAATGTGAAATAGGTCGCGCGTGCACATTCTCGTCTCATTCACGCACGAAAAGAGTAAATCCTTTTTGCAGGTTGCATATTTTATATTTCGGACACTTGTTTTTTCCTTTACGAGACTTTAGCTCGTTGGAAAAGGTATTGCGTATATGTATATATATATATATGTACATACACACATATATATAAAAATACATAAACACGAGTTGGACATAAAATGCGCGAATAGCGCGGCAATTATTTTCCTCGCGAGTGTCGATCTTCTCGTATGGTTGGTCGCACGACATTTTACTTTTACTTCTTTGTTCGGCTCATCCGGAAATGACGTCTCGATTCTCGTCAGAGCGATAAATTTCCAACGGAAATAACTTTTGGCACGAAGACCGTGAGAGAGAGAGAGAGAGAGAGAGAGAGAATTTTGTCGTTGGGGTGTTTGTTCGTTCGTACGTCGAATCGTTCCAACACTAGAAACAGGAACACGTTTATTTCACCAAAAGGAATGACGAGAAGTGAATTTTTATGATATGTAGAGCTGATTTCCATCGTATATTTTAACAAAAAAAAAAAAGGATCGAGTAACGTTCGTAAACTAGATTGTAAATCAAAGAATTTTCTTTATTGTTATTGCTGGATCCCCTAATTCAAAAGAAATATATATTCATCGATACGCTTTCTATTATATAATTTAATTATGAAAATGAAATGAGATTAGAATAATTTCAATAAGAATAAATGATTCAAGTAGATATCTCTAATTGTAAAAGGTACGAGGGTTTATAAATGTTTCAATCCAATTGGAATAATTCAATATTAATTTTCTAATAATTTTTCATGGAATTATTAGAAATGTATGATTTTAATGTGATACTAATTTATCTAAAAGCATTGATATTATAGTATGCAGTTGGGAGTGTAGAGTATTTTCCTTCGCTACGTATATATATTACGATCGATAATTAGTCACAGATTTGAGTGTATATAGATAAAATTTGGTAATTTATAGTTCTCGTCAAAGAGAATTGCGCTTGGTCTTGATTAACGATCTACACCGCAGGAAAATACAAATGAGAGAGAAAGAGAGATATATATAGATAGATAGATATAGAGATAGAGATAGAAAATACATGTCTATCTATAAGCGACGATGACAACTCGCGTAATTAAGCCTATAACGGATTGTTTATTATTGGCCGGACAATGTTCAACCCTGTTTTCGGCAAATATAGTTATCTATTTAATTTTCTACCGCGAATATCGACCCATTAGCTATAGTTCGATGTGTCGTGTACCGCGTGGTCCAGGAGCTAACAACCTCGAAAACGTAATCGGTTAATTAGTATGCGTTACTATTTGATTAGCTTTCTCTCCCTTTCTCCCTCAGTACATCCTCCCACCCTTTCCTCTCTCTCTCTCTTTCTCCCTTTCCTTTCTTTTTCTCTCCAATTCGAATGTAGGAATATTTTTGAATACATAATCAATTGTTATTCTACCGATAATTTGCGTATGTTCATCGTACTCGTAGTATCTACTTTGGGATTATTCGCATAACGTATGATCAAATTTATTTTGATAAATTAAAATGATAATTATGTTTTCCAATGATGACGATAAATACTATAGAATATTCATTCTTTATATTACCGTGAAACTTCCAATATCTGTTATACTATTTGGGTGTTCCTTCTATCGAAACGATCTATTATCCGAACACTGTGTATAAACTTTAAACTCGCTTGTGTCATTTACTGTAAAAATCAATAATTCTCACTACGTAGTATGTATCTTAAATATCTTTCTTATTATATTTTCTTATTATTTTAACTTTTTTATTTTTAAATACGAATTAACAATCACGATAAGAATTAGTATTCTACTTATACGAAAATTCCTTCAACCGAATAGTTATGTTGTCTCCCGATTAATTTGAATATTGAAAGTTTTAACGTATACAAGTTGCTTCAAAATATATTGGCATAGAATTTTAAGGGTGGTTTTACATATAATTATTATTGTATTATACGCGTTGTTATAAATGATTTTCATAGAAATTGTTCGAAGTGGTATCATCTTCGGATTTAATGAAATCTTCCAAACGTTCTTATCATAGATCTTTTTATTTGTTTAAAAATATCACACATACAGCTCACTTGTATTATAAATACCTGATTGAAAAGCAAATAGTCAGTAAAATTATATGAATTAATGGAAGACTAAAAGTAGCTGTACTATAGATAATTCAGAAACAAAGTGATATTGGGGTATATATGAACTTTTTTATTATTTTAGTGGTACTGAAAGCATCCCAAAAGTTATGTCCATATATTTTGAAACATCCTGTATATATATATAAATGTACGTGATAATAATAAAAAGAAATATATAGAAGCTTCTTTAGAAGCCTCAACGGGGTTTAAAAGTAGAAGTGAGTAATGGATAGCGTGGGATTATCAGGAACGTTATCAGAGGGTCAGGAGAGAAACTCGGAGAGAGGGTGGCGAGTCAAGGAGCGAAAGGAGGGTGGTCTCGACAAGGCGGACCGAGTCTAAAGGCCACGGAGTCAGGTGACCCGTGTCAAGTTCAAAGACGCGAACGTTCTAGCCCTTACCAACGTTTAATCCACGTACGCGAGAAGATACCAAGGAAACTACTCTCCATGATCGATCGTCTATGAAACTCTGAGCTTTTCTAACCTTTACATAGATATTACTATTATTATTATTATTATTATTATTAATAATATTATTATCTTTTGTTTTTTCTTTTTATTTATTCTCTCACTTATTTTTCACTTTACTGTTGAACATAAAAAAAAAATACTATATTAAAAAAGAAACACTCGATCCCATTATTTATGTCTCCGATTATAACAAAAAAAAAAAGGAAAAAATATAATTACGTCAGTTTACGTGTCTTTCGAAACCGATGAAGTATAATTCGATGCACTTTTTTTTTTCTATTATCCAAATCTAACGAATTATTCAGGTAGTTTCCTTCAACTACTGCTCCAACCATTCTTTATACACGCGTTGTCTTTCTAAACGTTGGGAAAATGATATGAAGCATTTGTAAACATATATCTATGGATTGTATGTATGTGATCGTTATCAAACTAATGTTCATCCTACAGAGTTAATCGGTGTTTGTTTATTTAAAGGTAACACCGAGTTGCTCGTAATCGTACCTCACGAAGACTTTCTAACACGGTTACGTAACACACGCTATGCTTTGAGTTTTATGCAAAAGTCAAGTATCGTATCTATCGTTTGCGGTATGGTAAAAAATTGATCGATAAAAAGAAAATAAGTTTTTTCTCGGACTATAAATATAAAAAGTGTGTTCTGGTATTGAATATATATATAGAGAGTTAGTTCTTCTCTTTCAAGTATAGTAAAAAGACAGATGAGTCGAGGGAAAAGGCAGGTAGTAGTACGTACCTCGCGTGTTTGCGAACGAAGAAAGAAAGAAAGAAAGAAAGAAAGAAAGAGAGAGAGTGAGAGAGACTTTGCTTTTAACGAACTCTGTTCGCTCGGTTTCCTCGCAATCCATTGGGAACTCGAATCAATCATTTTCAAAAGGATCAAGAGGGTGAGAAGACACGCGCAGGAAAAAAAAATAGATAGAAAGAAAGAAAGAACAAGTGAATTAGAGAGAGTGAGAGAAGGAGAGAAAGGATCAAGCTTTTCGTATCCCCTTTGGAGAACGAACGGCTGTTCCAAGGGACTAACAGAGACGTTTCGGTCAAAATGCTAAAACTTGTACATTAACGAATGCATTAAATATGAGAGGATGGTGAAAGGAGTTTTGGCGACAAGAAGGACGACGACTACAGTGAAGAAAAGAGATAGAAAGAAAAAAAAATAGAAAGAGAGAGAGAAAGAGAGAGAACCTTTGGGCGAGACGCATAATATTCCACGAGTCTCCAACGACTGCATTATGGATTGCGCCGGATTATGGATTATGGATTATGGATTATTGTTCGACGCGACGCAGCACAATAATCGTGTTATGAAGTCCAAATCGTGTAACCTTTTTTTTCTTCCTATCTATCTTTCTTTCTGTTTTTTCTTTTCTTTTCTTTCCTTTTTCATTTCGATTCTTCCTCGTTCCACTTTTTAATCTTACAATCAAACGAATCTTTCTTTCTCTCTCTCTCTCTCTCTCGAAACAAGTTTAACGTTTTCTCCTCACGCCCATAGTAGGATACGAATTATCTTCGTCTTACTCTCGTCGGCATGTATAATGAAATGCTCCGTAGAGAGACGCGAAAACGTACAATTTAATGAGATTTAAACGTGAAAAACGAGGGGTCCTTTGCATATTTACGTAACGTCGCGAAAGCCCGTATATCCGTGGCTCTTACTATCCTCCTTCATCCTTTACCCATTTTCTCCTCTCCTACTCCTCCTTTTCCTTCCTTCCTTCCTTCTTTTCGTTGCTTCAATCCGTAGTTTAATATCTCACGAAAGATGAAAGCGTCTAGAGTCGTTTTTTGCAAAAACTATCATTCCCATCTCTCTCTCTCTCTCTCTCTCTCTCTCGTTCTCTTTCATTCTTTCTTTTTTTCTTATCATTTCTCTTGATTTCTATCCTTTTCTATATTTCAGCTTTTCTTTCTTTCTTTTTTGTTTTTCTTTTTCCTCAGAGATTCACGACCCTTGTCCTTTTTGTATCAGTCTCTTTTCTTCTCCTTCCCTTTTTTTTTTTTGTTATTAATTTCTTTATTTTCTTCATCCCCTGTCTTTGTAGTAGGTAATAAACATTTAGAAATTTTATATCGTCGACAGTGATTTTTGATATAGAATGAAGTTATTATAGTTTGCTTTATGTAAACATCGAGGGTAATAATCGCTTATAATATTGTTTCTTATCTTATAATTATGTTTTTTTTTTGTGAATTAATTTTACGAGGGGAAAGAGAAGGAAATAAGGAAAGAAGGGAAGAAGGAAAAACAAATTTAATTTAGTTCTGGTATTTCCATGGTCTAGGGTAAATAAATGAAGCATATTGCGAGACCAGATAGTATTTGAAGCCCTTTTATAAACATAATTTACTCGGTGTACTCACTACTAGCGATGTTTTGCGGTACAGGAATCCAAGAGAATATAATTGGCAAAGTTCGAAGCACGCTACTACGGTATACTATAATAGTTTTACACAAAATTATACTTTAGCCTGTGGAAAATCAGAGTCGAACAACGAATAAAGCGATTATCGTTCTATACAATTATTAATCGGTGTTACGTGAGAAGTTTTTAAAGATACGGGCCGTTAGTGTATTTGTGTATAATCGATAAAATAAAAGAGTAAATCATAGAACTATAGTTATTATAAAATAATTTACAACGTTGTCGAACTTTAATTAAACTCTTAACCAACTATACTCTTTATACTTAACGCAGATAATCACCGACGAAAATTTACTTATTTACTTATATCTTATGAAGAA
This sequence comes from Mischocyttarus mexicanus, assembly GCA_023678845.1. Lineage (NCBI taxonomy): Eukaryota > Metazoa > Arthropoda > Insecta > Hymenoptera > Vespidae > Mischocyttarus > Mischocyttarus mexicanus. The sequence continues at coordinate 5,948,912 of JACGTP010000001.1, forward strand.
AAGAAGACTTACAAAACTTAATTTAAAACAAGTAAAAACAAGTAAAAAAAAAGAAAAAAAGGACAAACAACTGGAAAGAATTTTCGATCATTTGAACCGTCGAGATGAAAACACTCGGGCGTTTTTCGTTCTTTCACAGTAGTAGGATCGCGAAAGTAACGAACGCAAAATGCCACGAAGGAAGGGAACAAGGGGTGGTAGGGAGGACTTGTTGGGTGTCGGCGGTAGGAAAAAAAATCTCAGTCGGAGCAGCGAGCCAAAAATGATCACGCGACGCTTCGTTCTATGGAAAATCAATTCCCCGAAGGGAGAGAGAGAGAGAGGTATGCGCAAAAATGACGTGGCCAACGAGATGAAATTTTTGGCACGTGCATTTTTGCTTCATTGAACCATTCTTCCGCTTTTTGTTCGTTTCTGTCCGTTTTCCTCTTTCACGGGCGACGCGACGGTTCGTTATGCGCCGGTTCCCTGCCGGTGGGAAGGAGGGAGGGAGGAATAGGAGGTGGGATGCAAGAGTTGCAGGGGTAGAAAGGGAGATAGAGAAAGATCTTGCCTCTCTATTCGATTCGCTTTCTATCAGTAGTTGCCTTTTCCCTAGGTTCGACTCTCTCCGCAGTCGGACGGAAAAATATTAATCCGCATGTTTGTACGTAGCAGAGGTAGAATGCCGAGAAAATCTTTATCTCTCTCTCTTTTTCTTTCTCTGTCTGTCTGAATGAAACAATTCTTTTTTCACGGTCTTTCGTACCATTTTATCGAATGCGTTGGAATAAACGAATGAAAGGACGGAGTTCATCAGCCATGGGGGAATCAACTAAGAGCCTTGTTAATTTTCTAACATGATTTTACATTCCCAAACGAGTCACTCACTTTTTCTCGCTTAATTAATATATTCCAATTCTAAAAGCGAAATCGGATGAAAAGATTCAGAGAAAATAGTTGGATATAATAAAAATTGCAAAATGTTTTAATGCCATCGAGAGAGAGAAAGAAAGGGAGAAAGAGAGAGTGTATAGACAACGAATTGCAATGAATTGGACTTTTGCTCGAGGGTACGAGAGAAAGGATATTTATTAGGAAGAATATATTAACGGCTTATACTTAAACTGGCGTTAACAAACGACGAATATAATTCATGCATTACTCGATTAATTTCAATGGAAATCGCTTTTCTATTTTTGCTATATACCCCAAGCTGCTAATTTGCCAAATATATGCATGATTTAATACCGAACTCGGGGACAAATCTTCAATTCCTACAACGTGACATTTATGTTTTTTTTTCTTTTTTCTTTTACCCAATAGGAAGATCCGTTAATGCAAGAGATTATTATGTGTGCGTTGAATAAATATAAGCTTATTATTATTATTATTATTATTATTATTATTATTATTATTTATTATTATTGTTCAATAAATTGAGAATGAAAACTTTGTTTCTTAAATATTGAACCGATTTTAATGAAATTTCATTGGAAAATTCGAACTAACGTTTTACATTTCTGAAGATATTTAACCGCGACGAGAACTATGCACTTTTCTCTCTTTCTTTCTCTCTTTCCCTATCATAGATATTTCTATTTGTTGTAGGTGTAGATCAGAGCTGAATTTGATGGTTGGATGGGGTGTGTAAATCGAGAAGAGGAGGGAGATATCCGATGAACGGTGAATGTTTTTAGTAGAGTTAGTATATTCGGCCGCTTATATAATCAATATACAGAGCTGAGAAGCAGTAGAAAAAGGAGAAGCAAGGAGGAAGACGAAGAGAGAGAGAGAGAAAGAGAGAGAAAGTGTGGAAGGTCGAAGAACGGTGAAATGTCAAGGTCTATTGGAAAGGATTGGAGGTAATAGAAGAACGTGAGAAAGTAAAGTGAATGTTTGGTAAAGCATAGGGTAAAAAAAAGAAAAAGAAGAAATAGAGGAAGATAAACGAGTGATTCAGTGGAACGAGAAAAATGTGAACGGGAGTAAAGATTTGTTTCCTTGAAAAGAAGAAAACACGCGAAGACCAGGAAGAAAGAAAGAAAGAGAGAAAGGGAGAGAGAATGATTATCGAAGAAGAAAAATCACGATGGAGGAGAAAGTGTAAGAAACAAAAGAAAAGAAAAGAGAGAGAGAGAGAGAGGGGAGAGAAATCGAGAAGTAATCGGATGAGAGGGAAGAAAGAAAAGCATGAAGGGTGGAAATGGTTGGATAGAAAGCTAATACTAGAAAGCAGTCTTGCTTCCTTCATGGAATGCGTTAGACGAAGAAAGCTAGCTGCAAAAAGCGAAACTGCAAGATGTGCAACTGCAATCTCAGTTAGGCGCCGCAGGGACTGCCAGCGACGTCAGCAGAAGGTTTCGCTTTTTCTTCCTGGATTCGCTTTTCTGCCGATGCTTCGAAAGGGCTTACACACTCCTCCTTCCTCTCTTCTTCTTTCTTTACTTCCTCTACTTGTACCCCCTTCTCTTCTCCCCCTTCTACAAATCCCTATTCTCCACATCTTTCAAGAATTACGAATGCTCGAGTGCATTGTCGAGTTTCGAAATCGGTTCTCGCATTGCAAATCAATTTCTCCAAGTATTATTGACTATTTCCGTGTACGCAAAAGATTATTATTGAAATACGCGAATAGTATCAATGCCTGATATCTCCCGACGAAATAATAATCTATTTTCGAGAAAAGAGATATGATCGAATTCGAATTTGATCAGGTTTCTAGATCGAAAATTAATATGTAAATTCGTTTGTACGTATTGTTTGTTTTAGTCGCCCTCGTTGTCGTTATTTTTGTTGTTGTTTAAAACTATAGTATTCTATGGAAGAAAATTGACAATTTGCTTGCAAATTCGGTACACGACGTCCGGCGTTGGGCCCTTAGGCGGATAGAGAAAATTTCATGGATTTTCTCGAAGAACTAGTAGTAGTAGCCCCAAGGATGGACGAATACGAGCAGAATTTTTGCCATTGGCTGACTATGTACGTGGAAAGGAAAGGAAAGAAAGAAAGGAAGAAAGGAGAGTGTGAAGATTGTAGAAGTAAGGACAGAGAGAAAGAGAGAGAAAGAGTATCTTGCAACAAAGTTACGTTTCTCTTCTTCTATTTCGCGCATTTGATTGAAGTTTCGCTTGCAAAATTTCCTTTCCCCCTTGTGACTCGTCGCCCGAGGACATCGCCTTATATCCCTTAGAGAGATACTCCCTTCTTCTTAATGCTACCCCAGTTGACCATAAAGAGAAGAAAAGAAAGCAAAAGAGAAAGAGAGAGAGAGAGAGAGAGAATGAGAGAGAAAAAAGTACTACTAACTTTTTTTTGTACTTTTTTTTTTTTCTTCTTCTTTAGGTTAGAATGATACTTCAAAAAAACTAATTTCTTTTTATTACAACTACGCTAGAAAAGAAAAAAAGAAATTTTAGAAAAAGTGATAGACATTTTAAAGATGAATTGGTGAAATAAAAATATCGATAAAATTGCTTACATCGTATCAACAAGTATTTTTCCACTAAAATCGATATTAACAGAAGAAGGTATTTTTCATTGAGAACAGTCATCACGTATCAGACATATTTAGGTATTCGGGATAGAAAGCTTTGTTCGTTTCTATGGTTTCTCAAAGCCATATGATGTAACAAGGGGTACACGTACCTCCTCTAACATGGAAACGGTTGAATTATTCTCAGGAGATGTAAAGCGTATAAACCACCACTATTACGCGTCAGCCAGTTTTCTATTTATAAAGGTCCGCGACGAGACCTCTCGGTTAGCTTATTCCATTGAAATCCTGCTTACGGGATTATTCTGAAGGGCTAACATTAAAGTCGATGATTATAATAATATACGCTCTGTTGGATAGTAGATGTAGTCTAATAGAGTTTGTTAGTGGTAGTCAGATTGCTAGAAAATAGGATTGTTACTATAGCTAATAGTAAGTTATTAATTAGACGCTCTATTAATGTCAGAACAAGCTTAATTCGAGTTTACACGCGCAGAGGAAAAGGGTGTTAAGGGAAATAAGAGTTTATGGAAGGGTGGAATAGATATTTCTTACGTATCTTTCTCATATTTTCGTGTATATTCTTTATCATAATTAAATACAAATTAAATGAAACTTTTTGTAAGAATTTTTTACTCGTTAAATATTAATACCGGGGATGAGGTATTTAAAACAGGCAATCTTCGAATAACTCAAGTAATTTTTTTAATAATGGTAAAAACAAATGTGTTACTGAAGTAGCTTTTTTTTTAAACCTTTCGTCTGACACATATATATCTTTTTTAATATGTTTTAAAATAAAACACAATATAATTGACATAGACGTGTTTTTAGAATACATTTAAAATCTCTTATTTGCTATTTTAATCTGACATTTTCGGTTCAACGTAGTATTTGATGTGTGTAAACGAATGTAACGTGCACACAAAAGGGGAGATCTTCTCTTCACCTTTTGTTAAATTAGCTAAGGGACAAGATGTCGTTCACGAATGGTAGAGGACTTGGAGAAAGGATGGAACGGGATACCTCGGACACGATAATTGTTTTTCTTTAATTTATCCCAGACTCTTAGCGTCGACAGGATCGGTCAACTATGTTGGTCACGTTTCTTGTGTCCAACCGAGAAACCATTCAGTTTCTTTTTCTTTTTTTTTCTTTTCTTTCTATTTTTCTATCTCTATCTTCGTATATGCACTTCACCCCTATTCTTGTACTTTACTAATTCCATCTACCTTCCTTGATTTTCCTTCTTTCGAAATAAGAGATAAAGGCTTGATAAATAGATAGTTAGATAGATAGATAGATAGATAGAAACAATTATCTAGTCTCATTTTTCTTCCGATCGAAAAATCACCGATAACTTCAACCCGGAAGTTCCTTTTTTTTTTTAATCGAAAGAATATAGATTATCAATTTATTTCAAAACATGATTGTCTCGTTTCTATCAAGTATGCTTACAGCTATTATTCGTCATTATAGCTAGACGATAAAAATGAATTACATTATAGTGAAAATAAGTGAAAGAGAGAATAATATTATATTTAGTGCAAATAAATTTGTCTTTTAATTTAAATAGTGAAATATCGTTTAAGATGAGTCAAAGTGGAATAAGAGGAGAGATCGCGTATTCGCTGGGAGAGAAGAAAATTAATATAAAATTCTTCCCATGAAGTTTTTTGTGAAAATCTTTCTTCTGAACGAATATATTATATGAAAGTCAAGAGAAAAAGTGTGTATTTGTATATGTGTGCGTGTGTGTGTGAGAGAGAGAGAGAGAGAAATACAGAGAGTGTTCGAGTTCACGAGATGTAACTTTGTTCGGAGTATAGTCGACGTCTGAATCGTATAGTTCCTTTCTCTGACGTCGACATCATGGTACGTCATGTTATTTCCGGTTACCGATCGCCAGAGGCGTTTCTCCTCCGACGTTGTATGTCCGTTTCTACTTGGACGCGTAACGTCGTCCTTAGATTTCGTATACATCGAATCGAAATCGGCTTTTGTTGTAATATAATATAATGGATATATAGTCCAGTCAATCTAGCCTGATTTTGGGCACAAAATGGATATTGCTCTCACCTGACAGCAAAGAATTTTAAATGGTCGGGAATGTGGTCTACATTAAGATATGCATAATGCATTTGCTGAAAAGTGAGTGCATTTTGCATGAAAAATCAAAATGAGAAAAAAACCGCAAAAAAATCGTGTTTTCTCGTCAATCTTGGCTTTACCTGACGCGTTTGTATATTGAAAAAGAAAAACAAATACTCGAGTGTTTGAAAAATAAATCAAAAGAATAAAACGGTAACTAGCCGAGATGTAATTGATTATGCATCATTGTGAAATAAATCCGACATTTGATTATATTTTAAAATACCTTTCAGTTTTACGGATGAAACGAAAGTTATTCGTGTGAATTATGAACGCGTATCATACAATGTCCGGTTCAAAAAATTTTACAACGTTTCGATTACCTATTAGAATTTTTTTTTATTGAAAATTATTCATGTAATATGTTGAACACTAAATCCTACCACGTCAAATGTTAAAAAAGTTAAAAATTATGGTCAGCTTACGTTTAAATGTACTTTGTCTTTTTATCCAATGCTGCGTATCCATATCCATAACTGTAGGTATCCATATATGTATATATCACTGTTCAGCACTATACACACTCGTTCACATATGCATATCACTTGCATAGGAAGAAAACACGCACACACGTATACACAACGCGAAATAAAATTACGTACTTTACTTAATATCCACGTTATTCCTTCTGACGCTCGAAGAAGACTAACGATTATTATGAAAAGTAGTTACGAATACACTCGACAAGTACCGAACATATACGAAGGTCAATAACATATCTAACGACGAAATGACAACGTTCGGTTATCGACACCGGCCGAGGAGTGACGGAGAGTACCGAACGTAAACAAAACATTGAACGCTCAATTAAGCCGGTAGTTAAGGAATGTTTTTCTGTGAATTTCATATTTAACGAATTTCCTAGAATTCACCGAGAGATATAAACAGTACCGATGTTGAGCTCGTTTGGCTCGGACATACACCTTCGCATGTCTTTCTCTCAATACATTCAATACGTATGGGATTATTACTATGTTTTTCTACAGATGACCAACTTTTGTATCGTTGACCTGCTCTGACCGCAACTTTACTATGACCGCAACTTTGCTATGACCGTAACTTTAAGCGAGTGCATTATGCACCTCTTAATGTAAACCACATTCCTGACCTATTAAAATTTTTTGCTGTTAGGTGGGAGCAACAACCTTTGAAAATGCTAATTTGACTGGACTAATATATATTCGTTAACGTATAAACGTTCCTATATACAATAGAAGAACATAAATACTGAAATTAATAAATAATATTTTTTCAGGATATTTGTCAAAATGTTTAATCAATTAGAAATTGACAGTTTATCACTTTCAATGTGTACATACATACATCGATTAATTTAAAAATAAAAAAAAGACTTTCAGTATTCTGTTTCGCAGTTGATCGTAACGTGACTTTTTACCAATAACAGAAAAAGACGAAACAAACAACTTTAGAATTGAAAATAATTTTTGATATATGAAAAAAGAAATAAATAATGGGAAGAGAGGGATCACGTTATACGCGTGTTTTATCCTGCTTGTCGTCGAAAATAAAAAAAGAAAAGAAATGAAAACAAAAACATATAATATCAAAGGCATTTCAAATCGTATTATAATATGAAAACTCGTAAAAAATATCAGGTGAAAAATCGGAATAGATGATTAAAATTTAAATTAGAAGAAGAAGAAGAAGAAGAAGAAGGAAGGATTGATCAATGATTAAAAGAAGACGTTGTATAAGAATATCTGGAGGTTTATGCATTATTAGAAAAGAAAAATAATAAATAAATAGTTTGAACCTTTCTGGCCGACATACTGTGTTCGATATCGACTTTTGCATTTCCCGTTGCGATTTCACGACCCGACAAACCACAATCGGATTAACGCTGGCAACTCTCATGGATACGCGAATATTATAATGAAAGCTTACGGTGAAAGAACCATTCGGAAACAAATCGTATCTAGTGGCATCGTTCGATGGGACGAACAAAGGGAATCGTTTTCGTAGTCGATGTTACTGTGTATACGTGTCTATTTGTCTCTCTCTCTCTCTCTCTCTCTCGCTCTCTCTCATATGTGTGTATTCAAATCATCGTGTTTCATCATTGTGGTATTTAATTATTCGAGAGCCGTTTTGCTAATGCCTCGTTCATCGATAAGACCATATTGCACGTGAAAAGCCGCTTAAAAATAATTCTACATAATATATATTACTGGCAAATATTTCTGCGAACAGACCCTGTCTCCCCCCTCCACAGCCCACCGTACGCCCGCCAAACGTCCAATAATTTTGTAACGACTGCGCGATCCATTACCAAGCATCGTCGATAATTAAATTTTAATCCTCCTACACCACCTACTGTTACTCTCTCCTCCAATGTCTATACCTTTCAAGAGTTTATTTTACTGCGAATACGCAACTAGCTGTACTTTCATTTTCGATATTACCTATATACTCGCAAAAAAAAAATCACAGAGCTACAATCGTAATATGGGATAGTAACGATACATAGTGAATAAATGATCATCCTCCATTTCCGTGATTTATCATAAAACAAACGTTGTGAATTATTACCGAGTTTGTTACCTCTGTTTATCCTTAACTCTAAAAGGAATATGTCGTTAAGTATTGTATATAATTATAGTATCGTTGTGTTAAAGAAATACATTGTACAAAATTAAGTATAATTAGTTTAGTACAAAGTTAAGTATAATTACATTAAGATTTTCCGTGCTTTGAATTTATACAAATTTAATATAATTAACATGAATTTCAACCCCCTTTTTCCCCTAATCGTAAAAAATATTTATTTTATAAATATTCGTTATATATTACAGGATACACAAAAATAATACTCGCATCGAAACAAGAAAGCCATAGATTAAAATTGAATCGTTAAGCATCTTTATTTCGATTTCATAGCAATTGATTCGTTAAACGAAACAAACGAAAAAAACAACAATCTAAAAAATATTACGAAAGGTTCAAAATTTGTCGGAATCATTTTCGGGATACAAATAATGAAAAAAGAAACAATTCGTCTTCTCCCACGTTCCAGATTCTTCCGCATCGGACACGACCTTGATAAAAGGAAGAGAGAGAGAGAGAGAGAGAGAGAGTAGGAGTTATATATTTTACGATTGGAACTTCTCGAGTAAGGTTGAAGGTCAACTTCAAGCCAAGCTTTCGTCGTCGTCGTCGTCCTCGTCGTCCTCGTCGTCCTCTCGTCGTCGTAGTTCTCGTCTTCGTCTCGAGTCTCGCGAATGAAATGGTTGAACGGATGAAAGGAGTCGTCGTCGTTGTGTCGTCGAATGAAAGGGTTGCTATCTTGAAAAGAGAGAGAGAGAGAAAGAGAGAGGAACGGGGTTGGCATAAGTGACAAGTTGAGGGATTGCCGCGCCTACGAGCATGCATTGTACGCAATCGTCCTTCGTGAATACCTCGAGGCCCTTACTCCGCCTACGATTTTCACCATTTTCGTCTACACATATATGTGTATAATACATATGTAAAATCTAACTCGTAAAACGAAGAACACATTTCTCGTGTAGTAGACGAATTTTCTTTCAATTGCATAGTTCTCTTTACTGAGATAATAATTCTGAAAAAAGTAAAGGGCTACTATACGATTTCAATGTGATTTTTTCAAGCTTATTCGTAATATCGATGATTGATTTCTCCATTTTTCTATGTTGATATCATTAATTATTATACCTATTTTTATTTATCTTTGATATTTTAAATGTCTTTGAAACAAGAGGGTTTATAACGAAATTGTTAAGTATATTATTTAAATTATTGCTGCTATTTTTCTTGATACTTATTTTATGTTACTTCATTAAAATATGTACGATTTATAGAAAAAAAAAATAAAATAGAGCTGGATAAATCGTATATAAATCATATCAGTAAATTATTAAAAACTATAGATTATTATTCGTCGTTAAATATATTAATTAAGAGCGAGAAACTTTTCAGACGATTCGATATAAAAGATAAACGTAGATTATGTTATTATCGTTGAAAGACGAGAGTCTAAAGTTTAAAACAAATCAATAATCACCCATGGAGAGTAAATTCGATATGTGTAATTGATGAAGAAAAAAAAAAAAGAAACAAGAACAAAGAATTTTATTTTAAACGTAGGAGGTGGTATATTTGCAAAAAAAGAAGAAAAGAAGAACACTAGCGTGTAAAGTATAACCTGTAATTTTTTTTTCTCGATAGTAGAGAAATATCGATGGATAGAAAATTAAATTCACGATCGTGCATGAGTCCTCTGAGAGACTACGGTCGATTACTTTGGAAAATGGTTACGAGTTTTATATTTCGAGTCTGGAGGGTAGAAAAACTTTTAGTATTCGTTAGAAAAGGTGAAAGAAGTAAAAAAGATAAAAAAAGGAAGATAAAAAGATAGAAGAAGAAGAAGAAGAAGAAGTAGTAGAAGAGGTAGAAAAAGAAATGGAAAAAAGGAAAAAGAAAAATGTGTCCCCTTTTCTTTATTTTTCTCGTTACATCTAGCAGCAGCAGCAGCAGCAGCCCACCCCCCTCCCTCCTTTTCCCCCGCCACGTTATCCACCTTTTTTTCTTTTCCTATCGTTCTTTCACCGTATAACAATGGCACACGTGCGCTATCTTTTCGTGGTTCTCTGGTGATACGTCCTGAAATGCGAAAGCGACGTCGTTTCTACGTTTTTCAAAATGCCAGACCGCGGATTCGATTAGGGAAGCCTTGTCGAGCTGGCCCCCTTTCGGGAATTGCGAGGCTTGACAGTGGCAGTGCACCACGATCGCGGTTCCACCGGGTAAAACAATGACGAATGTGTCCTGTCGCGCCCAATACGGATCCAAGCTGGCTTTTGCTTGGTAGTTGCCTAACTCGTTCGCACGTGTGAGAGAGCCTGGCACACGCGAGAATAACGTGTCGGTAGTCGGAGTCGACGTTGGCGTCGGCATCGAACAGATAGAAAAGGGAATGGGAGAGAAAGAGAGAGAGAGAGAGAGAGAGAGAGAGAGAGAGAGTGGGTTGAGGAAGGGGGGAGAGGATAAGAGGGACAGGACGAAACTGCGAAGGGGTTGCAAGAGACACACGGAAATACGGGCTAACACGCGACCCTCTCTCACCACGACTCGACGAGATGTCGCTGTGGTATTATCGAGCGGATTTCCTCTACGCGTTGCTTTACACAGAAAGACAGCCTAGATGAATTCCTACGTATCCTCAGAATTGGAGAAGAGAAAATGAATAATTATCCTTCCAATTAAGTAATTTATTCTTTTTCTTCTTTTTCTTATTCTTTTTTTTTTCTCAATACATTCGCAACCGAGGTCGTCGTTATAACGAAACTTTTTACGCGTGCGATCACTTGAAATGCAAAAGAAGGAACATATTATATAATAATAATAATAATAATGATAGTATTTAATAATTTTAAATAAGAATATATGATTATAATCAAAATGAATATTTAACGATGGAAGGAAATTAAACCGATACGAATCATTGGTCAGTGAAAATTTAATATTTTAACATAACTAGGATTACCCCTCCATCGGTTGATAATATTCAGCTATTGTATTTTTTTTGTTTTCTTTAAATGACTTTAATTATATTTTTTTACCTAAAATAAGTAAATACTTTTCTTTGTTGTTGTTGTTTTTTTTTGAATGATATGGAACGACGAAATCGTGTTTTCGTTTAATTCTTTTTTTGTTTCTTTTGTAAATAAAATCTCAAATAACGGTTCGATGATTTTGCCAGCATAACGAGATCCTTATGGTTTACGATTACACACTCACGTATTATCCTATATAAACCGATTTTATAGAAGAAGTTTAGGGAGAATCCGTGTTTTGTAAAACCACATCTCGCAAACTATAGTACGAATTTCCAACTGGAATTTGGATCGTTCGTGGTATTGCGTTGCATGTACTAGTGGTATACTAGAGAACATATTAAAAGAATAAATAGAAAACATCTGTTCTTTATCTCTTGCATTTACAAGTTCTTTTACTTTGGGCGGAAAAAAGAAAGAAATATCTTTTATCTTCTTCTTCTTCTTTTTTTTTTTCTAATGTAATATCAGACTTGAAGATAAAAAACTATGAAGAAATTAAATTACAACTTTATTTGCTTGTGTTATCGTTACATAGTGTAAGATATATATATGTATACAAGCATGTGTATGAACGATGCACTTAATGCAGTAGAGATTTATGCATGATCAAATGGATTTTGGACACGTATCGTGGTACATGGTTTGCGGTTCGCTTCCTATTCCGTTAGAGAACATTGGAGAATATTTTGTCACCTATATTTCGAAATTAAGGTACTGCGTGTTAACTAACGGTAATGCATTTGTTATCAAACTCTTATGTATTTTTATTAAATCATTTTAACTTATAATATATTAACCCTAATTCGTTTTTTCAACCGTCGTAAATATATATCACGATTGTTCTAAAAGTTTTGATTATACCTGAGAGAAAAATTTTAATTTTATTTTTAATAAAGTTTATTTTTTGTAATTATTCAAATGTTTATTTATTTTTATCTGAAATATTTAATATTATGTATATATATAGAAAGAGAGAGAGAGAGAGAGAGTTGCAGTTATCTTTACAAGTATCATTGGATTTTGAAATTTGTAGGAAATATCTATTACATCACCGTGCAACTGTTGTATTATGTATATACGTATGCATGTATGTAAGTTTGTACGTATCCTACCTCGAAACAATAGCAACTGCAAGAGAACAAGGTACCATGCAACATGTTCGTAGTAGTTGTATGAGGCGAGGAAAAATAAAAGAAAGAGAAAAAACGTCGTTTGAAACTCCGTCCCATATGCTCAATGGGTCTTCTATTACATCTCTTTACCCTTCTTGCTCTTTCCCTAACCTTCTCTTTCCTACATCGAGAGTCTCCTAACTCTTCCTCTTTCTCTCTCTTTCTCTTTCTTTCTCTCTTTCTCTCTCTTTCATTCACCGACGACCAATACTCCTTTACCTTGCAGCTGCGGGGAAATTCAAATTTACGCACCGACTGCCTCCGCTGTGTTTTTCGAACTTATGAAAAATGAGTCTAGTCTAGGGTCCGTACCACCCTCTTTAGATCACTCCTTCTGCACTACTCTATTCTTTGCACTCTCACGACTTTCTCTCTTTCTCTCTCTCTCTCTCTCTGTCTCTCTATTTCTTGCTTTCTGAGCTTCACCTTTTTGGCTCTTATACTTTCTCTCCACTTCGTCTTACAACCTCACCGATAATTTTCCTTTTATTTTCCTTACGAACTTTCCCAGCTCGTGGATAAAATTTCAAATGACTTTTCTTACAATCGATCGATTTCAATACGAAAAGAATCCAATTTTGCGATATACAAAAAGAAAGTATAGTTAAAAGTACAGTTATTACTTTGACAATGACGTACAATTTCAAAACAAATATAATAACTGTGTTGGGTTAAAATGTTTAGCACAAAGATTGATTAAGGAAATTTAATAATATCGTACGAAGAGAAAATGTCGAGGATTCTTTTTTCTATTTTTTGTTTTTCTATCAATTAATTTCACATGTCGTTTATTAGATAGAAAGGACAGAAGAAAGAGAAGATAGGTAAAATGGGAAAAGAGCGTGAAGCGAAAAAACTTGGTTCATCATTTTGTTTCCCCCGAGTGGATCGAGTTACCACTCGCGTTGGAAACTACTACTACAGCTAGTGTGTGATGGTGGTGTGGGTACACATTTTCTGGTAAGAACGTGAAACTGTGGGTTTATACGTATCGTGTCTCCGGAGGTTATGCGACATAATTTACAGTACCGAGCTCGTCCGAACGTGTAAAAAGCATAAGCGAAAGCTAGGCTGAAAACAGAGCTTCAGAGTATAACGGTGGCTGCTGCTATGGGTTAGCCATCTTGATTTTCGAAATATACACACAGAGAGTTTAAATTATTACCTACCTATCTTCTGGGGATTATATTCTAACGAGTATAGTACTACCCATGGAGGAAATCGGTCTGCTTCTGATATACATCTACACTAATCCACGTTTCCGTGTAATTTTTTTTCTCTTTCACCCCTCCACCTTCCCTCCCTCCTTCCCCCCATTACTGAAATAATATCCAACTAAAATGAACTTTGTCTAGAATGATATACGAATATTTGGACGATATGACGACGATTAAAATATCGTATAAGTTATACGTTATCCCTAAAGTTTTTAAAAGAGGAACGTTTATCTCGTTGACGCGATTATACGCAGAATAAATAACACTGACAATGAGAGAATTTAATGAAAGTGATTCGGCTCAATTCCGAGTTCTTCAGTTTCTTCTTATTCTTCTTCTTCTACTTTCTTTTTATCTTTCTTTCTTTCTTCCTTTCTTTTTACCGATTCAATAGGGAAGGTTTCTTTCAGTCCGAGTAAAACTTCAACGACCGTGGCTATTACCGTCCGAGATTAGAAGCTTCTTTTTCTTCTTCTTCTTCTTCTTCTTCCACCTTTCTTTTTTTCTTATCTGCTTCTATTTTCTTCTTCTTCTCGACTACATACACCCGAGTCCCTGTTCTTCTTTTACTTCACGTCGAAAACACGAGAGAAGGATGGACTCGCGAAGTCTTTTGAAAACACGCGCCGAGAGGGCATGAGAGAAAAAAAATCGAGAAAGAGAGAGAGAGAGAGAGAGAGAAAAGGGAAAGAGGGTGGAAAGGATTCTCCGTTTGGCTCGACGTTTACGATCGCTTCGAGTTTGAACGAGGCTAATCGTGCAGCAGGAAACGAGTCTCATTCTCGAGATCTTGGACACCCTCCCTTCTCTATTTCTAAAGGAAAAGGAAAATAAAACGTGTCGCAGTTTTAATCTTTTTTACTTTTTTGTTTTTATGTTTTTTTACAAAACCCTCGTTTCGAGGGTTTTTCGTTATGTATGAAAAGATTCGCGAAAAAAAAGTCCTTTCAATTTAATCGTTGGATATTTTATATTTTCGTTCTTTCTCTCAAATAGATATTTTTACGTTTTGTATTATTCGTGTATAACCAGTTATAAACCAACAAATAATTCTCAAAATTATTGATCATTAATTATTATTATTATTATTATTATATTGTAACAAAAATAAATAAAAAAATCTGATGGAAACTGCAACAACGAAAGGATGAATTTTAAAATTTGGAAAAGAGAAATTTCGTGGTTTCGCAGATGCATTTCTTTCTCTCTCTCTCTCTCTCTCTTTTTTTCTTTCTTTTTGTAATATACGCACGCATTACAAAATATGTTCCGCATTTGCCATTTGCCGTTTGCTCGTTGATGCAGGCTAGCTGGTGGGTGCTGTTACCACCGTAAAGAAAAAAAAAAGGACGGACAAGGGGGGGAGGATACAGACGCGCGCGCGCAAACGCAGCCTTCGAAAATTTACGAGCGTCATTATTAAACGCGAGCCAAGGATGGTCCACGGGTGGTAGTGGTGGTGAGGTCCCTTTTTTAAAAACGGTAGCTTTAGATATTAATTCCTTCCTACGGCTAGCTCTCTTATACTTTTTCTCGTTCAGTGCTTGCGTTTCAGCTGTGCTCCGTTGGCTCCCATAAGCCCGATGCTGGAATCAAAATTATTTGTCTTCCACAAATTCCTTCGCTTACCCTTCCTTATTCTCTCTCTCTCTCTCTTTCTCTCTCTAGCTCTCTCTTTCTTTTTCTTACTATTTTCTTCTCTCTCTCTCTCTCTTTCTTTCCTTTTCTTACAATTTTTTTTTCTCTCTCTTTCTCTCTCTTTCCCTTTTTTACTAAAGTGACGACGTTGACCATAGCATTCTTAATATCGATGAAATATATCGAATATTTTGTCGTCTATTCAATTTTCCACTCCCTTCTTGTAAGGGCAATATCGAGCGGTGCAATTTCAATCGATAGCAGTGTATCCGAGCGTGCGTCATATGTGCACATAACATACATCTATATGTGTGTATATGGGTATACGTATACACGATGCCACACGTAGGAACACATACGCGTAGATACGTATGTATCGGTTCATCGATAAATGGATACATTCCAGTTCTCGATCTATTTGAAAATAGTAAAAAACATACACGCGTAAATGCACGGGATATTCGCAGACCGTTGACGGATAAAACACACAAGCATTTTCATCCTGCAAGTTTTTAGATTGCATTTTTTATAGAATGCTATAGGGAAGAAAGGAGGAGGAGGAGGAGGAGGAGGAAGAGGTGAGGGAGTATCACGTTTGCCATAAACATATGCACGTAGTACATCGCTCGTATTTTATTGATCAAACTATCGATAGCTTGGTGCATATTTTTCGAAAATATTTGCAAAGTCTTATCCCTGCTCCCCCTTTCTTTCCCCCATTCTTCTGGAATCTTTGAGCTTCTTCGTTATTTGCAAATTCGCGATAACGTCAGAGATATTTTCGATACGACGAGGATAATGAAACTGTTATGGTTCGGTTACGCCTTCAACTATACGGAGGATGAAGTATAAATGAAAATAATTCTACTCGTTGGTTCCATCCGATATAATGTGAATACATATACACACACCCGATATGTACGTATGTAGATATGTATGTATGTATGTACGATCTCAGTGGACTATTTTCAAATAAACCGTAGCAAATTGCGGTTAAGAGAATTGCACTTAAATTAGAGACGTATTTCGTCTCTTTATTAGAAGATGAAAACGATGCAGTTATTGAGCCAGGCTGTACAACGTGAAACGATCCTGTAATTCTCTACTTGCATGCGCCTGGTCTGATACTAGCACGCTTACGCGCATATTTTCCTTCGCGCGTGTGTATGTATGTGTGTATGTATGTATGTATGTTTTGGACGGATGTGTTCGAGTATTTAGTACGAGCACGTAGTGTCGTAGTCATAGCATGGCCATGCTCTAAGCATGTATGAGTGTACATGGGGGAAAGAGAGAGAATAGGCTCGTGTATCACAGCGACATGTCGTGTACGTTTGCTATGTACCGGTGCGAGTTCTTATACGAAGTTTACGCGAGCATAGACATATGAACACATATACACAGATATGTATGTATACATAGAAATCGTGAGATCCTGTATAAAGGTACTCGAGCAAACATATATATATATGCGTGATTTAAAAATATAATATATTCAACGCTTGACCGCCATTGTGCTGTTTAACTAGCCAGCCATGTTAACTACCAAGCTTTTCTCTATTTTCTCTCGAGCTTTTTCATCGCTTCTCTTCGATCGAGTTTTCCTTCGGTTCTTTCACTCTTCCATTCTTCTTCATTCGTGTGAGCTTACAAGAGCTTACACAAGAGATCTAACAAACATACGTACGACGTATGTAAATATACATATATATCTATTTTATTTTTTTTTTATTTTTACATCGTTATTTTTTCCCGTAGGTACGTACCTGCAATCTTCCTCTGTTAAACGAGTTCAACGATTTTTTTTTTCCATTTTTTCTTTTTTTTTTTTCTTCGTAAACCATATGGTGTAATAACGATCGATGAAGAGAGAAGAAGTATATTTTTACATTTTATTTTAACGTCGTCGTTGTCATAGTTTGTTGCTGGTGTTGTTGTAGAAGCCTTTGACAAAAAAAAAAGGGTATCTCTCGCGTCCCATTTTGCTTGGACAATAACCGAACGCGTTTTATTTAATTTTTCCTTTCATGTTAACTCTCTATAAGTTATAATAATTAATCATCGACGTATATTGCATTCTTATTAACTCGATAATAGATTTCAAAGTTGTTAACGGCAACTACTGGTATCGTTGGAAAAAAAATTCCCTTCGAGTATTTTCTTCTCTCCTCATTTTGTGTCGTTTATTAAATTAAAGGTAGAGAGAATATTTAATCGAAACGCATCTTCTCTCTAAATGCATACTTATTTACATACATATGTATAAGTAGTATGTATATATACATAATATATATATACATGTATATACTTTAATAATGATATTCAAGGACGCATTTAATTTCTCATTTTTATCATATTTTTATTACGCTTTTTTAATGGAAAAAAAAGAAGGGTCTTTGATAACAAGTTACTCGAGCGTTGTAACGCGTTGTAAAACCTTTGGGGAAAAAAAAAGATTTAAGGGAAGGTCGATTAAAGTTAACATTTGCTTCTCACGTAATACAAGCAGGATGATTACATTAAATTTGAAAGAAAAAGAAGATCAATTTAATGATATATCTAACTATCAATGTTTATAATAAAAATAACGAAATATTTATACACTATTTGAACATGAAACATAATAACGAATTCATTTCGTTTCATGGTATTTCTAATATCGTTGGTATTACTTTAGTAGAAGAAAAGAAAAAACGTCTCTTTTATCTTCCTTCGACGGTTAATTAAAATTTGTATGAACAACCCGTTCGTTTCACTAACGACGGGATATACCACATTTGAAAAAGTTTGAATGAAGATTATTTTAATGATCATTTTAAAAGATATGAATATTTTTGTATGTTCACCTTTGATTATGAAATAATTTTCATTTTTCGTATAATTTACTATGCACACACACGTGCATTCGCTTTCTCAGACTGACTGATTATAAGAATTTAATTTTTTAGGCTAATGTTGATCGATAACGTTTATACTACGTCGATTAATTAAAAGAGATAATACGAGTAACCGAAGAAACAAAAAAAGAGATAAAGAATAAAATTCTATTTCGTTTCCTATTTTTGTTTATTTTTTATTTACGAGTTTGCATAAATATTTAATATTAAATTTGTATTGTACGAGTGGGAAACGTGTTTTGTGGAAAACAAAAGCACTACTGTTTTTTATCTGTGATATTATATTATAGTTATAAATGAATAAAAGAGAAGAGAGAAAAAGAGAGAGAGAGAGAGAAGATTCCTCAAAAAATAAAAACAATTTGTTTTCGGG
Organism: Mischocyttarus mexicanus; assembly: GCA_023678845.1. NCBI lineage: Eukaryota > Metazoa > Arthropoda > Insecta > Hymenoptera > Vespidae > Mischocyttarus > Mischocyttarus mexicanus. Next base: position 5,967,429 of record JACGTP010000001.1, read on the forward strand.
AAACCCAATTTCATTTCAACTCTTTGCAAAAAGAAACATTTTCACTTTACACATTATTGCTATGCGCGTATGTTCGTAAATGAGAGAAAACAGTGTGTATACCAGAAAATTAGTGGAATAACGAAACAAAGAAAAAAAAACGAGATATTTTTAATCGGACAGATATGGTTTTCTTTTGTTATGTTTCTACAATATTTATTCGATTTCGTAGAAAAATGTTTCTCTTTTTCTCTCTCTCACTCTCTCGGTTTATCTCTCGTTTCGTTTTGAGAGAGAGAGAGAGAGAGAGAGAGAGAGAGAAAGAAAAAGAAAGTAGATTTGGTATTAAATGTTTACTCAAACATGTTGAAATTATATGCGTACCATTTAATTTCGATCAATTAAGGTTCCAACGCGTTTCGACATTTCGCGCGATTCTCGGATAGAATTTTAACAGAGACGAAGCATAACGTAATTTAATTAGATTTTCCCCTTACTTCGTTCGTTCTAATTTAATCTCGTTCCACTAGGTTCTACATTCATTGCAATAAGGGCCACGGCACTCCTCCGCGTTCTTTGTTTTCATATCGTCGAACGGATAAGCATGAGCCGCGATAGATCTCGACGGACGTTCCACGTGCCAGTAGCTTAATTGCTCAGGGATTCGTGCTCTTTATACCTGTTAAACCGCAAATGTACTCACACCTTTACACGTGCCACGACTTTTCCCTAAAACATCCATACGCATACACACGTTTACACAATTCTCTATAGCAGTATTTTAGCTGATAACCTAATTAGAAGAAAGTCTTATACGAGATCGAGCAGATATGATTTATTTTATTCTCAAATAATGTACCTGTGCATATAACATGCAGAGAATCTGTGACAATGACAAAAAATTTAATAAAAATATAGATAAATAACGATCTTTCGCGGTACGAATAAACAAAAAATTACTTTTTATTTATTTTAACGGCATGAAATTGCACTGCTTCTTGAACTCATTACCTCATAATTCTCACAATCTACTATTTGATATACTTTTTCAAGATGCACTCTTAACATTAACAATTATTTTTTAATTGTTTCTAAATCTACTTATTAATTATCTAAATATAAAGAAATAAAAATAAAAATCAATCATTACAAATAGGAAACAGCTGTTTAAAAGTAGGTCACTGGTAAGAAAAATAGGTCAACGATACGAAAGTAGGTCAGCTGTAGAAAAACATAGTAATAATCCCATACGTATTGAATGTATTGAGAGAAAGATAGGCGAAGGTGTACATCCGAGTCAAACGAGCTCAACATCGGTACTGTTCGTGTATCTCTCGGTGAATTCTAGGAAATTCGTTAAATATGAAATTCACAGAAAAACATTCCTTAACTACCGACTTAATTGAGCGTTCAATGTTTTGTTTACGTTCAGTACTCTCCGTCACTCCTCGGCCGGTGTCGATAACCGAACGTTGTCATTTCGTCGTTAGATATGTTATTGACCTTCGTATATGTTCGGTACTCGTCGAGTGTATTCGTAACTACTTTTCATAATTATCGTTAGTCTTCTTCGAGAGTCGGAACGAATAACGTGGATATTAAGTAAAGTACGTAATTTTATTTCGCGTCGTGTATACGTGTGTACGTGTTTTCTTCCTATGCAAGTGATATGCATATGTGAACGAGTGTGTATAGTGTTGAACAGTGATATATACATATATGGATACCTACAGTTATGGATATGGATATGGATACGTAGCATTGGATATAAGGACGAAGCATATCTAAACGTAAGCTGACCATAATTTTTAACCTTTTTAACATTTGACTACCACGTATGGTAGATTTAATATTAAACACATGTCAATAATTTTTAATAAAAAAATCAATAATATTTACACGAATAGCTTTAGCTTCATCCATAATCCTGAAAGGATTTAAAATATGATCTCGTATCAGATTTATTTTATAACGATGCATACTTTTCTGATCAAATTAAGAGATCAAAAAATTTAAAAAAAAATCCATGTACATATTTCAAGTTATTAATTTTCTCTATTTTTATTTCCCGGATTAAACTGCATTGGTTTTTTAGTTACTCATATATTAGGAATAGTAAAAAGAAATCTATAATTTTTTATTTTTATTTCAATCTTAAAATAGTGGATTTCTTTGTATATATATATATTCGTTTTTGTAGTCGTAGCGCGAATTTCGCAACACCGTGTATAATTAATTCCGCGTAAATCGAATTTATGAATTCGACGATCCACGCGAATTACCGTCGGCTGTGGTATCTCTGTTATTGCTTTATCGTGTATTAGAGATAGGCAGCGGGAACTTTCCATTTCCTCGTTTGAAATTCGAAGTACGTTCTCCCGGAGATTTGTGCGAGTCAATCGAAGGGGNTATGTTCGGTACTCGTCGAGTGTATTCGTAACTACTTTTCATAATTATCGTTAGTCTTCTTCGAGAGTCGGAACGAATAACGTGGATATTAAGTAAAGTACGTAATTTTATTTCGCTTCGTGTATACGTGTGTACGTGTTTTCTTCCTATGCAAGTGATATGCATATGTGGACGAATGTGTGTAGTGCTAAACAGTGATATATACATATATGGATACCTACAGTTATGGATATGGATACACAGCATTGGATATAAGGACGAAGCATATCTAAACGTAAGCTGACCATAATTTTTAACCTTTTTAACATTTGACTACCACATATGGTAGATTTAATATTAAACACATGTCAATAATTTTTAATAAAAAAATCAATAATATTTACACGAATAGCTTTAGCTTCATCCATAATCCTGAAAGGATTTAAAATATGATCTCGTATCAGATTTATTTTATAACGATGCATACTTTTCTGATCAAATTAAGAGATCAAAAAATTTAAAAAAAAATCCATGTACATATTTCAAGTTATTAATTTTCTCTATTTTTATTTCCCGGATTAAACTGCATTGGTTTTTTAGTTACTCATATATTAGGAATAGTAAAAAGAAATCTATAATTTTTTATTTTTATTTCAATCTTAAAATAGTGGATTTCTTTGTATATATATATATTCGTTTTTGTAGTCGTAGCGCGAATTTCGCAACACCGTGTATAATTAATTCCGCGTAAATCGAATTTATGAATTCGACGATCCACGCGAATTACTGTCGGCTGTGGTATCTCTGTTATTGCTTTATCGTGTATTAGAGATAGGCAGCGGGAACTTTCCATTTCCTCGTTTGAAATTCGAAGTACGTTCTCCCGGAGATTTGTGCGAGTCAATCGAAGGGGGTGGCATAGTCTCTCTTATTCTCTTTCACTTTCTCTCTCTCTTTCTCTGCCTCTCTCTCTTTCTCTGCCTCTCTCTCTCTCTCTCACTCACTCACTCTTTCTCTTGTACTCGCGGAGAATCACCGGATTGAGCTCGCTTCGTACAAACTTGTTTTACAAAGAGAAAGAAGAAAGGAAATGAAGAGGGAGAGGAGGATTATAAAGGAGAATAAAGGAGGTGGGATGAAGAGGGTGGAAAAGGAGAAAGTGGAAGTGGAAGTAGTGGTAGAGGAGGAGAAGGAGGAGGAGGTGGTGGTGGTGGTGGTGGAGATGGAGAAGGACGAGGAGGACTACAAAGAGAATCCAATAACTTTCATGATCATAAAAGAACTGCGTTATTACATCAAATCAAGGTTAAAACGATGTCTCCTTCGATATTGCCGGATGTAGATTGTTCATCGTGCGATTCAAAAGAATTTTCTCTCCTATTATTGTCGATGGAATCGTAGCCGATAATTACAGATTCGCTAGTAACAAAAAAAGATAGTAAAGTAAAGTAAAGAAAGAAAGGAAAAAATAAAAGGAATAAAAAAGAAACTAGAGGAAAGAAAATAACACGGTAACAACGTTTGCGGATCGCTAATCATTAATCAATACTTTTTATTTTCTCACTCTTCCTCTTTTACCTCTTTTTCTCTTTCTCTTTTTCTCTTTCTCTTTTTCTCTCTTTCTTTTTTTCTCTCTTTCTCCTACGAACGAGTTGCTCCCTTCGAATTTCGAGTATCTAGCGAATAATTTATATTTGATCGACGTACATAAATTATTATTACGATCTTATTATTCATCGTAGATATTCCTAAAGCTTCAAAATTCGAGGTTGACCCTCTGGAGAATTCGTACGTGACCCGAAGTAAAATTCAGTTTCTTTTCATAAATCGGTAGATCAATCTTGTCGGTTCCTCCAAGTTAGTTCAAGAGAATAAGAGGAAAATGAAAAAAGTAGAAGATGAGGAAGAAGAAGAGGTGGAAGAAGAAAAAGTAGAAGTAGAAGTAGAAAAAAGAAAAGGAAGAAGAGAACGTAGAGATAGGAAAGAATGGACGTAGAAAAGGGAAAGGGATCGTACGAACGAGCAATGTATCAAATCGGATTCAATATCTCTCTTGACATTACGTAAAGATGCTATTTCTCGATTCGAGTTTGTCTTCTCTTTATCTCTCTCTCTCTCTCTCTCTCTCTCTCTCTTCTTATTCTTCTTTCGTTTTCTAGTAAATCCTATGACAACCGTTCGACCAAAGCTCTTGCAAACGGTAAATTGAAAAGCATAGCTATATTCGAAGAATAAGAAAAATCCGTTATCGTTCGTCTCTCAATTTGGATTATCGTTGATTATACTTTAGAAAAAGCTTCTAAAACAGTTGTATAGACTATTATCTACTAAAAAAAAAAAAAAAAAACTAACGCCTGATTCTCTTTTCCTCGTTCTACCCTTATCTCCATATCTTCAATTTTATCTCGCGTCTCTATCTCTCTCTCTTTCTTAGCCAGGCAGGTGTATTAAGCGTGAAATTAAAACGAATAGGATCGTCAACGTCGCGTGTAAAGTTTAATTTAAAAAAAAGTAGGCCACGCGATATATAAACTGCTTCGTGTATGGCATCATAAACTAGGCATTATCTTAAAAAACGGGCCTCAAAGAAATATAAATCCGATCTACGTTATCCCGAGCAGACGACAGCAAGGAGCAAGGAGCAAGGAGCAAGGAGCAAGGAGCAGCGCGTGCGGTAATGGTAGTGGTTGTTCCCTTCGGACCCCACCGAGATGATTTTTAAGCCCTCGATGAATAACGACCTTAAATTTTTGCATAAATTTCTACTCACTTTTTTAACTGAAATCTATATTTTCCATGAACCCGTGACATCTTCAAAAAAAGAAAAAAAAAGAACAGAAGGAAATGATTTTACCACATCTAGCAATTAAGATTACAAAATATTATTTGATGTATGATTATTATATAATAAATTATTATAAAAATATACGATAGATATACAAAAATTTTCCATTTGAAATTTAAACTTCAAAAGAGAGAGAGAGAGAGAGAGAGATTTTCGTATTCAAGTGGATCGATGAGACGATTTTCTTGTCGCGAATCGGCTTCCAGGATAAAAAGTGCTTCTTTTCACGAAACGAGGAGTATGAAAAAAAAAGTGGAAGAAGAGAGAGAAAAAGAAAGAAAAAGAGGGGAGGGGGAAAGGAAAGTAGGAAAAAAGAATGAACGACCAGTGGATCAAACCGAATCCAATAACTCCTGTGGGATTACAACTCTGACCTGCGGGAGTCGATCGAGTTAGATGACGAGAGGGGGGTATGAGGGACAAGGGCTGCAGTTGATGTTGCTGCCGTTGCTGGTGGTTGAAGAAGCACGGAGTGGAGGAAGGAGAAACCCCCGACTCGTGGCTTCATTTCTAAGCTTCTGTCGACGAGACTTGGTAGCCTTTACTATTTTGCGACACAATAGACTACAACGATCTATAATATAACTTAGAATACGTACAATAATTCATAGAAGTATTCCCTACCCTTTACTGTCAATTTGAAATAATTGATATTTACATTTTTGTTATAATTGGAATATTTGTCAAAATTCTTTTACATGTAAAGAAACAATTTAATTTTAAAATAATTTTAATTTGACATAAGTAGGTAAGGAAAAACGGTCAGAGAAGAGTATGTTCGATTATCTGAATAGTATTGGAGAGATGCAAGTACTACTGACAAAAATAATTATATTATTTTTATTATATTTTGTGTTTATAGGTGAGAACAATTTTCTTATCATTTTTACCGTCAACGTAATATTCCTGTAATAAAATATTCTTCTGCAATAACATTAATATCAATTGGAAAGTTGAATAAATTGTTAAATATAAGTTTCTGTGTAAAAGAATTTAAAAACTTTTCCATTACAAGCAAATATTAATTATTTACTATTTACAGTAGGGACGGGTACGAATACTATCGTGAATCGGTGTATGCAGGAATATGTTTTGAGATTTGACTAGGCATTCCTTGATCTCCCGCTAATCAATATCTCGATATATATTACATATTATAATATGGTTGATGTTCAATTCACGTTCCACTTGGTATGGAATATCGAAATTAATAATATAATTATTTCAGAGAGAAAGAGAGAGAAAGAGGAAGAGTATTGATCGGAAATAATAATAGCAATGGAAAATAGCTGGAACATTTCTATCGACTTTTCGTTGTTATTGCATGATTCGATTATGGTAGTATTTCTAAAGGTATTTTGAAAATTCGCCTTCTGTGCCGTATCGATTTTCCATTTTCGATGAAACACGCTTGGATAAATCTACGGGCGGTCTTGTTCAGGACGACAGGACGGAAATATTTTCGAAGGAAAAGCTTCGAAAATCGGTAGGAGAAATATCAAAAGTACCCCCAATGGCCGTGGGCAAAGGTAAGAGCTAGCGGGCAAATGACGAAACACAAACGGTCGGTACTCAATCACGTCCGTGGTAGGTACAACGATTTTCGTGACGCGCCGCGTGAATTCACCGCAAATTGAATTTCTACGAACGTGGTAGAGTCTCGTTCGCGAGCAAATAGCACCACACACACACACGCACACGTATAAACCTATACATATATAACGTATAAACACAAAGATCCTTTTCTAGCTCCTCGTATTTATCTATATATTTGAGAAGAAGGCGAAAAGCTTTCGTGACACACGAATACACACCCACACACACACACACACACACATACATACACAGAGACATATATTTTCGTATGGTAGAGAAAGAGAGATAGATGCAGCCAACGAAGAAACCGAATGGACGCTTCAGCAAGCAACGATAGGTATATAACTTATAAGCCTTTCGTAGGATTTTGACAAATCGTCCAAAACCTGTTTTCATTTCTCCCTCTTGTTCTCTTTCTCTTCCACTTTTTTTCCTCTTTTCCTTTCTCTCTTCTTTTTATATTCCTTCGTGATCCTCTTTTCTAGCCGAGGAAGAATTACCTCGGTGACCAGTGGCGTGCCATTAAATTCTCATGGCTTGTATCGGTAAAACTTTCCCAACGGTGCCAGTTCTCTTATTTTCTACAAAATTCTTCATGTTTCTACCTTTACTATATATCTCTCTCTTTCTTTCTCTCTCTCTCTCTCTCTCTCTCTCTCTCTCTCCCTCTCTCTATTTATCTATCTATCTCTTTCCTTCTATACGAGTTATATCTTTGTTTCGAGTAGATCGTTTGTAAAATTCTCTTACCTAAAGCAAATATTAAGTTCATAGAAAATTTGTATCTCCCACACATACATACACTTTCTTTTTTTTTCATTTAATTTGTAGATTAAAAACACTAACGAAATCCTTTTAATAAACTTCCATCTCTTTTCTCATTACCCTATTTTCGGATGAATAATAAACAAACTTTGTTGAAAGTACAGTCGTATTTACAATGTAAACCTTATAAATGTCTAAGCACCTATCCACGTTCGTTATCCATTATTTATGTATGAAACATTCGATGGAAATGCAGAGAAGGCTTTTTCATCGATCGATTCCCATTACATGGTATTTCGGTCCATATGTGTAAAATTGCATTTACATGTATTTGCGTGTCTGTGTCTGTATGTATGTGTGTGTGTGTGTGTGTTTTTGTAAGCATAATACGTTCATGTTCAACATTATATGTACAAAAGTTAAGCGCGAACGTAAGTATTAAGTTATGCATAGTTCAGCGAACATTTGTCACGAATATGCAATATACCCAAGGAGATGCACATTTAGGTCATGTACGCTATCGCTCATAAATTATCGACCGTTTACATATGTGTATGTATCTATCCATTTATATATGTAATACACACACACACACATATATATATATATATACTGTTTATATAGGTTTAGTCTAATCATCAATCCACATACGTATTAATCGTCAACAACTGTGATCAATGTTCGAAGATTTCTAGTTTCCTTTTCCTTGATGTAATATAACTTGACTTATAATTTTATATTTCAAATTGATGAAACAGAAATAAACGTTCTAAAATCAGCTTTCATCGATACGACAAGAGTTAATCGAAAATTGAACTGATGTTTTTTAAAACAGAAATACTCGATTTTCTATTTCCGTGTAATATAATTAGTCAAATAAAATTATATGAAAATTGAAATATGATAGAAGTGTAAAAAAAAACATTTATAGCGATATATCAAAATTCAAAGTTACTTACTAACTAACGTGAGGTAAGGTATACTGTGTTGAAAATGGGGTGAGCTGCAAGCTTCTTCCGGTCTTGAGATGGCACTTCCTGTTTGCACCTCTATCACGTGACCGTCTCTTCGATAAAACGCCATGCACATGTAACCGCTTCGGCTGTTGAGAGTTTCAATCCGTTGAGAGATTCAATCCGTTGAGAGATATTAAATAACGTGTAGAAATATATATAATAAAGGGGTTTTAAATAGTTTCGCTTGGATTTAAATATATCGGGAAAGGTAAATAAATCCTATATCACATCTCTACGGTTAGTTTGACCAACACGTTGTTCTTTAAACCGAATTACCAATCATATTTTCTCTATTTCTGTTCACTTTATTTTAAGACATATAAAATGATAATAAAAGAAAAATAGAAATTAATTACATATAAGCTAATGCAATTGCTAAAATTGAGATCGTACAATATTAGATTTGTAAATAAGTTAATGAACAGTTTTCGTAGTATCATTTGATTAGAAAAAATCTCACGCACCAATAATTGGGCTAACTTGCACAGAAATATTACTAATTAAAATAAAAAGAAATAACGAATGAAAAATAAAAAATTAGTAAATAATAATAATAATAATAATAATAATAAAAATAATAATAAATAAATTACCATCCAACAGTGAAGTGGGCAATCAGCATGGTCATAATCATACCAGGAGCAGTATTCGTTTGTTTAATAGTATTGCAGAGAATTTTCACGTCTTGATCCTCTTGTCCAGGAATATACTGTCCATCCAAAGAGCCACTATCGAACCTGGAGGAACTACCGTTTGATCGAGCTACGTGAAGGGAAGCGTTTCTAGGATGAAAGGTATAGGATCTTCCGAGATCTAGTGTATGCCATGTGAGTCCTCCGCTACTATGACCAGTCAACCAGTTCGGGAAACGGCATTCACCTGGTGATGAGACTGTAACACAAACGGATCAAAGTCAAACTCTAGTACAGTAATAGAACCTTCATTAACGTTCTACTATCTGAACAGTGTAATTAATTATAGAACGTTCTGTCATTTCTATCGATTTTACCTACTACTCCATTCATATTTTTTTTCTTTTAAATAGGAAATATAGAAAATAAACGCGCATGTGAATCATTTCACCATGTCTTAATATTACGATCAAGTAACGTACGTAAAATATGAAATTATATACATGAGTCGTTCACTGCACAAATTGATTAACTGCATAAAACAAAAAGTGGAGAAATGCGATGAAATAATTTATATTGTTTTTTTTTTAAATTCCTTTTATAACTTGGTTATCATTCATAGCTTGCTATTGCATTTGAGTTGCATTATTGTAACGATTTACGTCAGAATACGGAGTTAATCAAATTGACCTCTGAAATAAATTATTTATTATTCAGTGGTCAAAAAATTTTAGTTTTTTAATAATGTTAATTATAATTATTAGAGAAAGTTATTATAAATATAAAAAGTTATGACTATACTAAGTGGTTAGAAACTTTAATTGAAGATTTTTCAAAAAGTGGAATCAATCAATTTGTACAGTGAGCAGCTAATATTTATGTCAAAAATGATACATTATCAAGTTCTAATAAACCCTATTTAACCGGTGTTAGGATATTTGAAATAAAATCGTTTCTGTCACCTTATAATTATTATTATTATTACGATACTTTTCTTTTTTTTTTGAAGGATGTCAAATGTAGAAGAAGTAAAAGACTTATTTTGGCCCTTTTAGGATCGAGAAATGAGAGAAAAGGGTTAAGAAGGTTCTAACGGAAACGGGAGATGAAGGGATAGATTTAAAAGAAAGAAAGAAAAAAAGAAAGAAGAAAAGGGATTGAATGAAAAAAAAGGGTAGAGGGAGGAAGGGTTGACAGAGTGCACGTTCGTTCGGTTGCTTTTATGGCGCGTAAAAGCATTGTTGCACGACGTGGAAAAGAATGGAAATAATTCAGGCGCTCCTTCGATAAGTCCGTCGACGCGAGCGGCCGAAACACAAATTCCTCGATCGTAAAAATCGAATGGTACCTTTCTCTTTACCTCTCTTCCCCACCCCCACTCTCTTTTTCTTTTTCTTCCATTCACTGCGTTCGTTCCAAAGCTCGTTCGGTTTTTTGTCTCTCTTTTCCTCCACGAGTTTTCTCGTATACTCCTCATCCTCCTCTTTCTTCTTCCTCTGTATGTACTCAGTGTAGGTAGTTAGGTATGTAGGTAGGTAGGTAGGTAGGTAGGTAGGAAGGTAGGAAGGTAGTAGGTAGGTACGTTGCCAGATAGGTAGGTATAGCTAATTCGAATTTTAACGACGACGATAAAATCGCGCTAGGACATAGAAATGGGGCGGTATGAACTTTGGTGCTTTTCTTTATTACCGAGTTACGCCATAGTATGCGTCTACGTGTGCATGTGTCTATGTATGTGTGTGTGTGTATGTGTGTGTGTATGTGTGTGTGTATGTGTGTGTGTATGTGTGTGTACCACGCTTGACAGAACAAGTAACGTACTACCTCTTTCTATCTCTTCTCTCTCTCTCTCTCTCTATTTTTTTTTCTTATTTTTTTTTCCTTGACGGCAATTTCCATAAAGTTCATATTTAATCCACCGATTATCCAGCAACCATAAGCGTGTCAATTCACGACTCGTGCTTCCACCGATTTTCTTTTCTCTATCTCTCTCTCTCTCTCTCTCTTTTGATTTAGTCTTTTAGGTCACAAAATAATCTATATGCACTCTATATGTGGATTCTATATGCATTTGGTTGATATAATCGTTTAAGCGATTTTTCGAGCAACTCCAACGGGTTTCCATTGAATTATACGAAGAAAGAAATTTTGTGCCACGTCGAGGAAAAGGGGATGGAAAATATGAGATGCACACCAACGGCCGAGGTTCGATATTGTATTCTTCGAAAGAAAAATAGAATGCATAGTAGTGTCTAATATTTCCAGTAGGATATACATATGTATGTACATATACATACGCAGTAACAGAAGCAGCAGGTGTACGCGAAGAACAATAATAACAAACATACACGAGAGTAACCTTTTTCTATGTGTTTTTCTTGTTTTTTCTTTTTTCTTTACAGAGAGAGAGAGAGAGAGAGAAAGAGAGAGAAAGAGATGTATATCATATCAGTTTGGATACTTTTTACTACACGATAATACGAATTTATTATAGATTCTAACTTCTTCTTCTTCTTCTTCTTCTCCTATCTCTTCTTTAGTTTTTGCTTTTTAGCGAAGAAGAAGAAGAAGAAGAAGGCCCATATTCCGTAAAACGTTTCTTATCCGTGTAAAAGCGAGCATCCTTACTCTTTCCCTTGTATTTTTTTTCTCTCTCTCTCTCTTTTTCTCTCTCTCTCTCTTTTTCTCTCTGTGGCATTTCATTCGCTTCATAAACCTAATGTCTACAAAGGAGAAACTCGCGATGCGCGCCCGCAAAACTCGATATCTCGAGACGTGGCAATTTCTGTAACACCACTTTTTCCTAAGAAGAAAACGCTTCTTGGGTTCTGGTTACTCATCTACGAGATGACTTTCTCGCTTCCTGGCGCCCGACTTCTTCTTCTTACAATCCACCTCCTCTTTCTCCACACCACCCTTTCCCATTCCTACTACCCTTTTTCCATCCCCTTTATTCGAGCCTTTACGCTACCTTTCGTTTCTACCACGAAAGACAAGAGATTCCTTCCAGAGTTTCTGTGTTACAAGATCTCATCCTGTCCTTACTTTTTCTTTTTCTTTTTTTTTTCTTTCTCTTTCTCTTTCTCTTTTTTTGGTCACCTTTCTCAATCTTCTTTTTGTTGATCATATTTTTTTTTTTAAATCAATTTTAACTCGATCGAGTAAACGAGATTTAGAAAATGATTCCAGGGTAAAAGATAATACAATGTTAATTAATTTTTCTTTTTATTCGTATTATCTTTTTTCATTTATCTATCTATCTATCTATCTATCTATCTATCTATCTATCTATCTATCTCTTTCTCCACTTTGTTTTACAATGCCTACTAGGAAGCTCCTTGAGCCCGGTCTCTTTCATTTTCACTTAATACTTTTTTTTCCCTGAAGATGCTAGCTCGTGCTCGTCCACTTACAAGTTTCATCCGCGTGTCGTTGACTACGCATTCGACTTAAAACGATTCGTGAAAGAAAGTGGCAACTGTAGAGAATAGTGGATAAGAAGAGATAGAGAGAGAAGGAAAGAAAAAAGAAAGAAAATGGAAGAGAGGTAGAGAATGAGAACGAAATGAGAAGAAGAAGAAGAAGAAGAAGAAGAAGAAGAAGATAGAGAAAACCCACCGAAGTGAAATCCGTTAACGAAGTTTGTCTTGAGACTGTACGTATATAGTAAAATACGGGTTTGTAAACTGAAAATGAGGAGCTCGGAGAGCAAGTGGAAATAAAAAAGAAAAGAAATAAATAAAAAAGAAAAAAAAGAAGAAAGTAGGGAAAGAACTGAAAAGAGGTCGAGTTTAGTACTCGTGTAAATATTTTCTCCTTTCTTATATTCACGATCTTAAGTCGAAGTCAATACATTGACACGTTTGACCAATGAACCCTCGTCAAACGGAAGAGGACATAATTTTTTATAGAATTTTTTTTAGAATTTTTTTTTTTCTTTTGTCGAATATTTAAAAAACAAAAAAGAATCAAGATAGATCTATCTATCTATCTACTATCTGTATTTATCTATCTGTTTGTATTATATTTTTGTTTTGTTTTGTTTTTATTCTCCCATGAAATAAAAATAGTGAATCAACGTTGCGAGATAGTTACGAGCACAGAAACGAGGATATTTTCGAACTTGAATCGGTACAGGAGCATATTTTTAAAGGAGCGTTTACGATAAGTGGCCGATTATTGGCCTTCGCATACTCGACGATCGTTTTATATGGACCATTCGCTCGGACCGATAAATCTCTCGGAACAGACTCTCGTTGCTTGAAATTCTCGAGTTGCTTTTCGGGTCGGCCGGCGTGCTTCCTTTGGAAGAATTTTAAACGGATGTTTTTTTTTTCTATCTTTTTTTTTTCTTGAATAAGATCGAAAGCTTTCTCGACGAAAAGTAAAGAAATCAATCATATTTTTGCCGTTCGTTCGATGTGCAATTTTTAAACGAATAATTGAAATAAATTTGTTTGAAGATTGTTTGTGTAAAAATATGTAGGATTTTTGGCTACAATTCAATGGGAAGATCTGACATATTTTTGTCCACTGACCAAACATATATCTAGCTAACCTTTTTTCAAGGTCATCGTCCTGGAACCCTCCATAGCACTGAAAAGGCCATTGCAAGTAGCGTCGCCACTTTGAGCCACCTGGTATATTTCGGCCGCACCCTCGGGCACCGGTCCACTCGGTAGGGCGACGTCATGATCCATGGCGCCCATGCCCATGGCAGCTCTGTTTAGATTGCCCTGTACCGTCTGACTGGCCTTCTCGTAGACGAAGCATCGGTATCGATCTTCGTTGCTCGACGCGTGGTTGTGATGTAAACGGCCGACGAGGTACCGGCTGCTACCCTCCTTCCATGTGGCCAGGCACTCGAGCTCTTCCACTGGAAACACGCGAATTTATTCATTCTCGTTATTATACCTAAATAATCATTTAACTAAATAACCCTCCTTATTTTTTATATTGCGTAATTTTACTATAAATACCGTAAAAGGTTACTTTTCGTTTCGTTTCTTTACAACATTCGTTTATCTAGTAATTTTCTAAAATCTAGTTTCTTCTTTATCTGTCATCATCATCATTTGTTTCGTTTACGCGAGAGATTAAATATTTAACGAAAAAAAGTGAACGATATTTTTTATAGATAGAAATGGTTTGTCCGTCAGTTGGCGTAACTTTGTTAATATTTACCACCCACTCCACCCCAAGCACCCTCCCAACACCCTATGTATTTATTTTGTATAACTCATTTGTAAATAAAAACGATAAATTACATTTTCGAAATTTTTGTTAACAGAAGAAAAATATTTATTTATTTATTATATATATATATAACATGTATTATAAACATACATTTTTATAGTCATATTTTTACAATAAATTTGTCAACGTTCGAAATGAACGAACGAACGAACGAACCAAGAAGATACATACAAAGTTTTAGTCTTTTATTAATTCATGATGATCATCGTTACGTATATATATATATATTGGTATGGGTAATTTTTATTATTATTTGAAAACAAATTAAAATTCGTTTAAATGGAACTCGTAATTAATTTCTGTCTCTCTCTTTTATTTTAAATAAAAATATTTTTATTTCGACAAGTTCGAATTAAACTCGTGGTGAAGATATAAACGTAATAGGAAGAAGAATTTAATATGTCACGTACAGAAATAGACGTTCACGTACGATAGATGTTAGGAAATATTTCACGACGATTTACTAACGACGATTTTAGAACTTTTGGTGAAAAATACTTTTATCAAACTGATGTCGGATCTTGTATAAGAGCCGACGATTCTCTTTCTCTCTCTCTCTCTCTCTTTCTCTCTCTTTCAACGTTAATGAAAAGATTTTCACATCTTGGTAACGTAGCTCGAAGGCTAAAGTCGTTCTTGTCGTTCTCGTCGTCGTTTATCGGCATTGCTTTGTACATATACGAAGACGACAACGACGACGACAAGGTCGCACAAAAGATATTTCGTTCATGTACCATCGAGAATCATAAACCCTGTGACTGAGAGTCTCTGTAACCGATCGCGAAAGAACTTTTACGGAAGTGTAAACGAATGGCTGGAACTATCTGTAAAAGAAAAAAAAAAAGAAAATATATATATAAAAAGAAAGAAAGAGAGAAAGAGAGAGAGAGGGGTTGAGAAAGAAAAAATAGAGTGAAAAAACGAAATGGAACTAGACGAATGAGAGAGAATGGTAGAAAGAGATGGAGAGTTGAAAGAGAGGAAAAGAGACAAAGTAACAAGAAAGAGAAGCTGAAAGTCCGAAGAGTAAGAAATCGAGTCTAGAGGAGTGACCAGAGAAAGAAAGAATGAAAGAATAAAAGAATGAAAGAAAAAGAGAGTGAGAGAAAGAGAAAAATTTCCGGCTGAAAAACGATACCCCCGATTTCAAGCTGTCGCCGCAGGATCGTTCGGGATCGTAGTTTTCTGGAACGGTGAAAGATCCTTTTGTGGAAAAGAGACGACTACGACTACGACAACGAAAACTACGACGTCGAGGACGAAAACGAGGATGAGGACGACGTCGAAGAAACCAACAATTATCGGTTCGGTAACGAAGTCGCCTCGAGGCGACACCGATGAGAACGAGAAGAAGAAGAAGAGAGTGCAAAGAGTGAGATCTTATCATCTTCTATCGCCACCTCTACCATCATTGGCACGACTACCCTTTTCCTCTTCTTCTTCTTCTTTCATTCATCCTTTTCCTTTCTCTCTCTCTCTTTCTTACTTCCTTCCGCTCGTTCTTCGAAATCCAGGCTATCCCGAAGAGCTGCGTATCTAAATCACATCTTACGGAAAAGTCGAGCTCCTATACTTCTTTCTTTTCCTTTTTCTTTCTTTCTTTCTTTCTTTACCCTCCTGTTCTCCTCCCTCCCACCCTCTCTCCCTATTTCCCACTTTCATCCACCCTTTTTGATCCTTGATCCTACCGAATGACGTCGCGAGCAATTTGCGAAGAGCTAAACGAAAAAACCGTCATCTCTCCGTACCCTTTTTACATCGGGAAAGGAGATTTTCTCTCGTACTCTATAAGGATATGTTTGTTCCTGGCACGTAAAGGATCGTGTCGCGTGTTAAAAAGAAAGAAAGGGAGAGAGAGAGATAGTGGAAGGTCTTTTAGACTGAACACCAAAAGAGAATTACGGTCGATAGTACTTCACCGGAAAACGGCACGTTATTACCTTTCTAAATGAGATTCGTCACCTCGTAACTTGCAGGTGTTAAATGTCGTGAGTGTGATTCTAACAAATTGCAATCGAAACGAAACGAATAAGGATTTATATAGATATTAAGAATATCAATGTTAATAAATACGTATATCACATATAACGTTTATATCGATTTCCAACATATCACGTTAGTTATATTTTACACCGAGCAAATATTATATTCCTATATATAGGAGGTGGTATGTTTCTAAACTAGAACACTCTCTTTATCTTTTTATTTCTCTCCTCTTTTTTTTTCTTCTTTTTTTTTCTTCTTTTTTTTTTCGGGTCCAATTTTCTATTTGACTATCGTGCAATTAGAGTGTAACGCATTTGAACGAATCGACGTGTGTAAAGAGATCGAGTGGGTTTGGAAGAAGAGTAGGAGGGAGGAGGAGGAGGAGGAGGAGAAGGAGGAGGAGGGTGGATAGGTCATCGTGAGGGACGCGGTAGGACATCGAAGCGCAGAGGCAATTTGATTTTTGAAAATTCGTCGTCCGACCGTACCAAGCGTCGAACGTTCGCCACAAAGCGCTGGTTAAAAGTACGTTTCAGGCCGGTTACATTTCGCATCAAATTGTTTTCATTTTGGCTGGACGTTCGGTCGAAAACGCGAGCGCGGTTAAAGCGTATCGACGTTAAATCGAATCACCACCGAGGAAAAATGCAAATGCGAAAGATCTCTTTCTCTCACTCTCTCTTTTTCTCTTTTTTCTCTCTCGATTGCTCGTTCGTCGTTTCGCTCGTATATTCCGTATTTCACCTCTTCATTGATCTATCCGTGTTTATACTCGTGGTATTTACACGTTACATATTGCTTTATTTATTCTACTTTCTATGACGAAACTTTACTTTAAATAATGTCGATTAAAATTTTTCAACTAAAACGAAATAAAATATTGTCGTAACTATGCGATGTAACAGCGAACGAACGAACGAATTAGTTGAAATATAAAGAAGCATGTGGTAATTCGAAATAGTAATCGTATCAACGATAATCCCCGACTATTGGAAAGAAATGAATTTTTTCTGGCTGTATGTTCGATCAAAATTCTCTCTGTCTGATCATCATCATTGATACACCCGGGCTTCGATCCGTCAGGTTTATTATTTTATTTTCCAGATCGTTCGCTATCGTAAAAAATGCACGTGTCTGTTTACTATTTTTAAAAAGGAAGATGAGAAGAAGAGAAAAAAAAAAGTAAAAATACGAGAAAGAAGAAGAAGAAGAAGAAGAAAAATGTTGGCTTCGTTCCAATTTAACGAGAAAAACGTTGAATGTATAAATCTCTGTATAAAACTCAACGCCGAGAGAGAGACAGAGGGAGAGAGAGAGGATACGCGCCTCTACCTTTCAAAGAAATCCACGTTGACGCAAATCGAGAGGGTGGTTTTTTGGAAGGATGGGATAGGGGATAGGGGATGGGGGAAGGGGGATGTTCGTTAACAGGACAAAAGTGATGGGGTTGGTCTTATTCGTCCTACGTTCTTCGAGACATTTAGCTCGGTAACCGCCCTCGATTCCACGATCTATAGGATGCGACACAAAATCGTTAATCTCGAGGTCGTCGAGTCCTTACCAAGTCATTCCCGATAAGAGAATCTGTAGAGAAGCCTTCTACGAGACACGATTTATCTTCTTTACCTCTATCTCTCTCTTTCTCTCTCTTTCATTTCTGCTAACCTTTCCTTACTTTTCCTCTTCCGGGAACGCTTAACTCGCTTCTGAGAATATCCTAATGGTGTACGTATATTTGATACTCAATCAAAGACTACGAACGATTTTATATATCTCTCTCTCTTTCTGTCTTTGTTTTAAATATAGTTCAATGATTTTTGTTTACTATTATAGTACTATTACGATCGATATCTTTGGTTCGTTCGTACAAAAGACAAATAATTATTATCGGAGATTATTTCTTTGAGAAAAATGATAACAAAACAAATTTTATCAACACTTTTTGTACACTCACGGTAAAAATTTTAATTAAGAATTTTTGTCATCTTTCTATATATATATGTTATTACAATGTGTGTTTTTGATTATAAATTGTTTATAAACTTACCAGCACTTTCAGAGGCGGAGACATCCGGACAAGCTTGATACCTGAAAAGGAGTCTACTATCGTCCGTGCACGTGTCAACGTTGCTCTGTGGAATCGAGCAAGTACCATGACCCCGATTATACGAGAAGGTCATTGGTCCTCGAAAGGGACACGGTACTGGGAGTGCCTCCTCGCGAAACATGGAGTACAGGAGTGCATCGCCAGTGATGTACGAGCATAAAGACGACAAGGAGTTTCTAGTGTGGCAGTAAGCTGTGAACATAAATTAATCCTTACATTTATCTCACTGTTTAAATATTTATGCTTAAAGTAAGTGTATTGCTTGGTTGGTATTCGATAATAATGTACATCAAACGTTGAATATTTTTTTATCGTCGAGTTAAACCTGTGTGTTTGGGAGTGGGACGAGTAGAATGATTGGGGGATACGAGAGGTGCAGGGGTAAAATGTCCGAGGACGATTAGAATGAAATATCTTCTTCATACGTCTGGGATAAAAATGGCAAAGAATTTTAATCGCGAGAACGAGGGAAAGGTGAAAAATTCTTCTATCGTTTATGCCGCGAGCAAAAAGCGTCCCGCTTTTGAATATTTTCTCTGGAAGGTAGTACATATATGTGCATGCATGCATAGATCATAGATACATACATACATACATATATACATACGTGCATACATAGATACGAGAGCGTAAATGAAAAGTTGCCGAGGTGTCTTTTCACGGTCGAGAACGATTTTACGATGACGAGGAGGACGATGATATCGATCGTCGTTTGGAGAGAACATTAGCCCAGGGTGTTCGAGAAACTTTCAAAGAAGACACACGTTCGATTTTCATGGCTTTAAAACGTTGGATATTATGTTAGGACACGATTCCAGAAAACATTAACCTATATTTTCAAAGTTCTTTCCCTTCCTCTTCTCTCCCCATTTTCGTTGACTTTTAAGAGACACCCTCATCATCCTCTTTCTATATATATATATTTTTTTTATTCTTTTTTATTTTCCCCTCGATCTCTTTCGACCATGAAAACTCCATTAAATCGCTATAAATACTTTCTCAAATTACCTTCTTGTATTATTTGAATGATGACCGTTTAAATATCCTACGTCATTTATATAGAAACTTTCAAGCTTTTTAATAGCGGTGGGCTAGTCTGCTATTATTTCGTTTCGAATTAAATCACAATTATCGAAGGATCTCTGTGTTGTACCTTTCTCTCCTTCTCTTACTCCTTCTTCTTTTCCTTCTCTCTCTTTCTCTCTTTCTCTTTATCTCTCTAACTCATTTAGATTTGCATATAAACGTCGGATTTTCTAGCATACGCGTAATAAAGCTGGTTAATTAAGATTAATGTTTTCGAGTAAAAGTCGAGACGGTCGCGCTAAACCGTAGCTATGCTCGCATACATAAATGTTGCGTGTAATAACGCCACAAGTGCGCTAATTACCGCACTAATGTAAGCTCGTTTAGATCGCGACCAAAAGAAAAAAAAAAAAAAAAATTATGGCAAAGAGTGTAAAATAGAGAAAAAGAGAGAGAACGAAAACACAAAGACAAAAATACGACGCAGGGAATCTAAAAGAGACGAACGAGTAAACACATTTTTTTTCTCTTATTCTTCTAAAATACGCAATTGCAAAAATTCGTATAATAAATGAAAGGGTGCTTTAAATATATATATATATATATATCATAGAAGCAAGCGAAAAAAAAAATAGTCAGAGGAAGTAAGGTAAAGCACGGTTAAGGTGCAATCTTCGCTGAGAGAAATAAAAAGCTGAGACAAAAGTTACTCAAGAAAATAAGGAAAAGAAAAAATAAGAAGAAGAAGAAGTGTTGGGATGACGAATTTTCTCAAAGTAGGAAGTTCATATGGACGGACGAGTGGAAGTAACTCCATGGAGGAAGAGTGGAGGGGGTGATGGTAGAAAACGTTCCCTTTTCGCGCGATTTCTTTTCTTCGAGTTCGGAAAGTGGCGGCGTGACGAGAAAAGAGTCTCGGCAAAGACTTTCGTCGTTCGCGAATGAACTTAACTTTTCTTGGACGCAGGTGTTACTCTAAGCGAAGAAAAATGTACGAATGTTTGACTATTAGTTTCTTTCGTGCATAAACTCTCTCTTTTTCTCTCTTTCTCTCTCTTACTCTCTTTCATAAAGCAACCTAGTAGTTACGGATCGTTGAGTTTCTTCTTCTATCGAAATTTTCCTCTTTTACTTTTAACATATTTGCAACCCTGACGCAACACGTACTACATGTACGTACATTTATTTATTACAATTGTCGTACAAGAAAATATATCATACGAGATGAAATATTTTCTAAAAAAAACTTTTAAGTATATTTTGGTAGAAAGAGAAGAAGAAGCAAAAAGAAAAAACATTATCAAGTACACGAAGAAGAAAATGAGGTTTGGGTTGGAGGAGAAAGGAGAAAGAATGGGAAGGTGAAACAATTTCGTTGATGTTAAGAAGAACCCATACGCGGGATATTTTCTATCTCTTAATTTTTTTTGTCTTTTCTTTTTTTTTTTTGTTTCCATCCGGCCAACACCGAAAGCACGAAGCAATAATATTGTAGCGCCCGAGGCGATATGATGGGAACGGAGAAGGGAAGAGGGAGAAAGCAGAAGAAGAAGAGGGGGTGGGGGAAACGGGACCTAATTTTAAAACTATTAAAGCGTTGCAAAAAGTGCAATATTGTGTTTTACCTCCGCCCGTACTTCTCTACGTCCTTTTTCATCGCAATCTCTTCCTCTCTCGTTCTCTCTTTCCTCTCTTTAGTTATACTACCACTACCACCACCACCTTACACACTTTTTTTTCTGCTTTTTTTATTTTTTATTATTATTAAACGTTCGCCGTGTTACCTACTTACGCTTTCGTCGACGTTCAATTTTCCAAATGGAAAATAGAATAGGACGAAGACGATTGGGAGGGGGAGGGATTGTTAAGAAGTACGTTGGTTGCTCGAGCATTAATTCATCTTCATTTCTTTCCTCGTACTTCATTTTATTCTCTCTAGAAGTTTTTCTTCCCTTACAAGTTCTTTTTATATATATATAATATAATCCTTTAACTCTCCGTAGATCCTTGAGTGTGATAATTTAACGCCTTTTGCGTTGATTCATGACGTTACTGAGACAGAAGGTTGTTTTTATTAAATAGAAGATACGATTTTTTCCAATGTAAACGGACGGACGGGTGGATGGACAGGCAGAAAGAGAGAAATCTAAAGGAACTGACAGACGTAGTAGTAAAGTAGGATGCTAGCCAGACACAGAAAAAGGTAGGGTTTTACTCGTCCGGTTTTATTTTCGCATCTACTTGCTCGTATTTGTTTTTATCCGTCCTTTATCAACGTCTAGTCGTCGTTTCATTTTGACCCAATTCTTAGTTATTCTCTAGCTAGTTTCACTAGAGCTAGAGCATTGCCATTTTTTTACAGTACCATCTATTTTCTGTATCACGGTCATATTATATGTATATATTGCAATTCTTTCTAGTGACAACGACGCTGAAAACGTGGTATTGGTATCGGTACATGACCTATATATTTTTTTCGCGGCCAGCATCACCAGAACGATGATTTCGAATCGCGAAAAGCAGAGAAATTCAAGCTGCGGGCGACAGTATTATTCTCTTCTTGTTTGTCTGTCCGTATGTCTGTTTAGCCGCTTACTGTTACTGCTGCTACTGCTGCTGGTGGTGGTTGCGGTATAACGCTAGGCAGATTAAAAATCCGTTTTAAAGAAAAGAAAAAAAAAATAGGTTAAAACAAAAGAAAGAGAATAGGGAAGCCAGAAGAGTAGTAGTAGGACTTTGACAAATCGTTGAAAAATATGGGCGAAGAGGTAACATCCACTACTGGCTTGTGCAGTCCTGGTATTCTCTCTCTCTTTCTCTCTCTTTCTCTCTTTCTGCTCGTGGTACTTTTATCTTATCCTTTTTTGGCCGACGAACGTAACATCGTCACGAACTCTCATCCTACTACTCTTTATTCCTTTTCTTTCTATCTCTCATTTTTTTCCACTCTTTCTCTCTCTCTCTCTCTTTTTATTGTTTTTTTCTTGATTTCTGATCTATTGCCAAACTCTACTTCTTCTTCTTCTCCGCAACGTGTTATCGTGATATCCTTTCTATCCTACAACACTAGGGATTTCGACCAAATTTTCTGTCGATCTTTCACGAGAGAGAAAGAAAGAGAAAAAGAGAGAGAGAAAGACAGAGATACTTCGAATACTTCGATCTTTCTTCTATAACTCGTTACGTTTAAATAATAAATTTAGTTCTTCCACTGTCGGAACGATGCCATTCTTTCATTCGTTCGTTCTATTTCTCTCGATATTTTAACGATGTTTCGCGTAAATAAAAAATCCGAGTTTTGCATCAGATCACATCGAAAATAATCGTATCGCGATAATTTATAACTTCGTGTTTTTCTTTTTCTTTTTTTTTTTTGCCCACTCGTCCGACCTATTTCTATTTTTTCTTTCCTTGATTTTTATGATCGCTTGTTTTTGTTTTTTCCTCGATCATTTCTGGCACGATCAATAAAACTGTTGAAGCAATAAGTGTTACGTGTCAAACCCAGTAGTTTTCACTCGGCCAATCAATAACCTACTTCTTCTCATCCCAATTCATATTAACCTGCGCTTCTCTCAATAACTCTCACACCTTTATACTTTCACCGATATATGATCTTTCCCGGAGTATTCATTTCGTTCTTCTCTGGTCGGCGGCACGTTATCACTTTAGATTACGGTTGACCGATCAAAGTGTCGTCAACGACTATGATAAAAAAAGAAAAAAGAATAAAATGGTACGATATCGTCTATATATTTCTAAACATTGAACTGTCCGAACATTCCACTTAAGCGAATTTATCGAACGAGGTATATTCCTTTGAAAAAAAAAATTGAAAAAAAAATGAAGAAAATTAAATGACTAATGTACGAAGTATTAATATAAAATCAGGTAACAATAAGTTGCGAGTAAAAAAGAAAATGCGAATTTTATTGAAATATAAAGATACAGGAAGAATGATAAGTATTTAAATAATGGTATAGAGAAATATATATTAGGTGGACCAAAAAATAATGTCGTTTCTGTATACATCAATATTTGTTTATCGATCGATCCAGTTAATCAGAGTTTACTTCTAAGTCGTGCCGAAGAAAAATAAATAATGACACTACTTTACGGTCCACTTAATATTATTACGGAATTTACAAAGAATTTTATTCAAAATTAAACCCTATAAGTATTGTCGTATCGAATAACAAACAAAAAAAAAACGTTAAATATAATCTAATAAAATCTCAATTTTATTTCCTTTCCCCCCACCCCGTAGATTACACACCGTACAAGGCATTGTAAAGGAGTTTCACAGTCTCTCGGTGGAATAATTGACAATAGCATTTACTGTTTTATAGTTTTCCACCCAAGTCTCGTCCTTACCTAAACTATTAAAGGAAAAATCGTTAAGAGTTCTCCACTTCGACGAATAATTCTCAACGTCCTACGACCATTTTCATCCCCTTTTTCCCTACTGTTCCTACCTACCAACCCACCATCAACTAACCAACCAACCATCCAACCAACGTTCTTTTGGCCTTTCCCCCTCGTCATCATCGTCGAGCTTTTAATTAATGATCGACATTCTGATTAACGAATGGATTTCCGAAATGGTAGAAAAAGGGGGAAAATGGGGTGGATATAGCGTGTTAAAATTTGCACAGCTGGGAAATCGTTATATCAATCGAAAAACAGGGGGGTGGATAGGAAGGAGGGAAAGAAGGAAGGAAGAAGAGAAACAATGTCACGAAGAAAAGGATCGCCGAGGAGGACAACGGCGAATGCACCAATCTTTTTCCATGGTGTCTTCTTCCTCTACTATACTTCGACCTCATCCTCCTTTTCCTCATCCTCCTCCTCGTCCTCCTCGTCCTTCTTTTCCTCCCATCTTCCCTTCTTCTCCTTCTCGCAGATTGTACTTACTCTCTTTGTATTGGAGAACATTGGAGTGCTTCTCGTGAATGACGACGCAGCGGTAGCAGGATTTCCTGGAACGAAGAGAAAGACGATGTTCCTTTAGTTTAAAGTCCCGCAGTGTCCTCTATCCCCTTCCCCTCCCCCTACTCCTTCATCCTTCTTCCAAGAAGGATCAAGGAATGGTAAAAGGAAAAGAGAGAAAGAAAGAAAAAAAGAAAAAGAGAGAAAATAAAAAGGCGCATAATCACGATTATGAAATTTTTCTCGTTCATTTGCGAGCCTTACTCTCTCCTCCTCTCTTTAAAACCTCGCATATTTTAAATTCTTTTTCAAGATTATTCGAAAAGTACGAGTACACCGAATGTTATACATATATATATATATATTTTTTTTTTTGTACTGTATGAAACGATTTTATACTGACGAACAATTTAAGACTAGATTTACCGATGTTGATTATATTTCTATTAGAACTATTTTGCAAAATTAAGTATGCCACATTTGATAATGTGAAATAAGGAGGTCTGCGGGAGAGAGGAAGCAAAATTTACATTTATTTCATGACGTTATTAAAAACCAATATAGGTTGTCCCATAATTTTCTTCCTTATTTTTTCAGTATAAAATATTTTTGTGTGCGTTGTATCTTATATTATTTTATTTAACAATATACAATTTTATTTCTATTACCTTTCTCATAATACTATGGAATTTAATATTAGTAAAATAATATAAAATATAAAATATTAAGTATAAAAAGTTAATTAAGAAAAAAGAACGAAACTTATGGGACAACCTAATATATATAATATTTACTAATCAAATTAAAAATGAGTCAAATTGGGTCGTTCGGTAAATCTAGTGTTAAGTTTCTACTAATTTTTCTAAAAGTAATTTACAGAAATAAAAAACACCATTAGTAAGATCTTTTTTTATCTTTCTTTCTCTCTTTTTCTCTTTCTCTGAAAAATATGAGGAAAAAATGTATACATAAGGAAAATTGTCAAGAATAAAAAAGGGTTATAGAGATATACGTATACTAGACGATTAATTTATTATAACACAAAGCTAGGACAAACTAGCCATTCTCCTACTCTCGGTTGTATACCATTTTCTTTCGACCATGGGTGCGCTTAGTATAGTGAACCCGTTTCTCCTCGGATATTTTTTTTATCTCGCTCGCCGGGCCGTATCGATCGCACTCGCCCCCGCGATGAAAAAGGTGGAGAGAAGGGTGTAGAATGAGAACGAGAAGAAGGAGGAGGAGGAGGAGGAGAAAAAGGAGGATGGGGAAAGGGAGAAGGGTGAAAGCCGATAGAAATCTCCACGAAAACTTGAGGCAACTCGTGTGACACGAGCATTACGCGGAGAAACAACGTCGACTTTCTCTCTCTCTCTCTCTCTCTCTCTCTCTCTCTCTCTCGAACATACACACACAAGTTTCCTCATCTACCACGTACTCACGTCTAACTCCTACCCCCCTTTCCTTCCCAACCCCATTGTACCTTTCTTTCCTTACGTGTATATCGCGGGTATTAGAGAAGAACAACGTAACTCTACACGTAACACCAACACTCTCTCGCTCACTCTCTCTCTTTCTTACCCCATCCTTTTCTTTGACGACGTATCCCAAGCTTTCTCACTACTCGTCCTTTTCCTTCCTTCCCTTCTTCTTCTTTCAAGCTTTTAATCCTTTCCAGCCCCGAGGCGAAACTCTACGGGCAGCGCAAAACAGCACACACGAGAAGGAAGTAGGAGGAAGTGGGTGAAAGGAGGAAGAAGGAGGAGGTGGAGGTGGGAGGAGGAGGGTGGAGGAACGAGCCAAGCAAGCGTCGGGCGAGGCGCCAACAAGGCTGCGATATGACACGACGAGAGATCGAACCGATACGAATTGCGAAACAAACACAATACCTCGACGAGCTCGTCATTTAACCCAACGCCGATAAATTGAAAAATAACGATATCGATATCGATATCGATATCGATATATATATATCCATCTATATCTAACTATAGTTATGACTATTGTTATATATATGTATACGTATGTCATTGCTAAAGCTATCCTCGAAAAAGGAACAAGATTGAACACGAACGATATAGCGGCTTTAGAATTGATGAAATTTCCAAATTTGCCATCACACGGTTGATGCGCGAAAACAAACGCAACTTCGATAAGAGAACGATATTCCTATTTGCTACCTTTGTTGTTCTGTTGTTGTTGTTGTTGTTGTTGTTTTAGTTGCCATTCGATGGTATTTTTCGATATTATTGGATTGACCTTTTCTTTGATCGCAAATATTAGGCGAAAAAGATTACGATTTTTACGAAGATATAAAAATCCCCGTATCCATTGGAAATAATAATAATAATAATAATAATAATAATAATAATAATAATTACTCACGTGTCGACTAAAAGGAACTTGTCGCCCTCATTGTGGAGACACCTGCCTTTACTGGAGAGCTCATTCCTGGATATTACAATCGATTGCCTCACGCCACTTTGAAACCAGGTGCCTTCCCAACGTGGTGGAAACGAACATTCTGTAACAAATTTTGATTGAATAATAACATTAATAGCTTTTTATACTACCGTGTATAAATATCAAATAATTTTTCTTCTCGGTTTTGCTTCAATGAAAATCTAAATATTTCTTTGACCCTCCCGAAAGTTTTTCTTTCATTCACTTATTTTAGGCTTTACGCGTACGATATTTTTTTTCTGTAGATAGTCGATCTATTAAAATAACTATACTTATATGATCAATTTTGTTGCATTAGATTTTTGTTATGTTTTATATTCTACATTTAGAAGCAAATAAGAAAAATATTATACGTTTAAGGTTAATAAGAAAATGAAAATAACATTGTTTTTGAGGAACGATCTTAAAATTTGTGTTTTTTTTTTTGTAAATGAAAGAATTTTCTATTAAATCGATAATAAATAAATAAATATATATCGAGATACGTTGATTTTGTAATTTCTGTCATTTATAAGTCGTCACTGTACGTCTAGGGATCTTTCGAAGAACACGAACAAATATATTCCATCTACGAGATTCGATTATCTCTGTCACGAAGCCAAAACGGAAGCGTGTTTATAGGGAGCTAGAATTCTTGGAAGAAGGCTCAGAAGAGGGAAGAAGATATAGATAGAGGTGACTTAGATGGAATAGAAGCGGGAAGACGAGAGCGTAGGATCCTGTAATATCCAAGATGAAGTAATTTGGGACAAATCGGTACGCGGAGCGAAGACAAAGGTTGTTGGAAGGAGAAAGACTATATATATTCTTCTGTATGTGTGTGTGTGTGTGTGTGTTTGTGTGTTTGTGCATGTAAGAGAGGGAAAGATAGAGAGTCGCGGTACCGAGATGAGAATTCCCAAGGTGGGATAATCCCAAAGGCGAAGCGAATTTCCGGAAACTACCATAGCAGTGGAAGGGATACATCTAGCCGAGTTATCGACGATAATCGAAATCCAGGGTAGTCCCTAGTGCCTCGTTCGTTTCCCTATGTTCGCGTCCACGAGTCCAAAAGACCAAAATGCGACATGGCTAACGCGTTTCCATCCACATGCATGCTATGCTATACTCTCCTATGTTGGTATCTTTGTTTATTCAGAGACAAAGGAAGGATGTATGTATCGAGTCAAAAAATACAATTTCATATTATATTTTTCCGTCCTGTAAGTATTACATTTGTAGTAATGAGAAAAGAAAAACGTGCTTACAATTTTACATCCATTTCTTTTTTCCTTTTTATTCGAAACATTTGGAAGATTCTTAGACGAAAATAGAAAGAAATAAAGAAAGAAAGTAAAAAAAAAAAAAATAAATCAAATATAAAGTAGGATATAGTCGTTAATTGGTCTTTGTAGAATTTTTTTCACCTTCTTTCTCTTACTTTTATTTTCATCTCTCTCTCTCTCTCTCTTTCTCTCTTTCTTTCTCTCTTTATTCTTTTCTATATCTTTCGCTCCTGGGTGTAAAGTCGCATGAAAGCATAAGCGAAAACGTTTATTCGCGGAGGGCGTCCTTCGACAAGCTTAAGTGCCTTCCTTTTTCTCATAAAGACGTTTGTACAAACTAAAACGGTTTGCTCATTTTTCAACCGCGGAAGATGTACTTTACCAAGCGCGTAGAAAGATGTAAACGGAACAAAGTGGTCATTTACTCTGGGACGTTTTCACGTGTAAAGTTGTGTAAGACTTGTGGCATGAAAAGTGGATGATTTAACTGAATGAGTTGAAGGTAGATAAGATAAAAAAATAAAAAAATAAAAAAATAAAAAACGGGGAAAGAGAGAGATAGGATAAGAGAATGAGGGAGGAGAGTTTAAGATCGCGTTTGCTCGTGTTACCGAATTTTCAAGAACTTTTTTCTCTTTTAGAAAAGCTAAATAAATAAATAAGTTGCGTTTAAGTAAGCATTTAAAAAGAGACGACTTCTATCGAAATCAAGTTGTTTCTTCATTTCTTAACTTTTCAACGAGATAAAAACGATCTTACGTAAATAAAAAATTACTGTACTTCGAGGAGTTTGTTTTTTTATTTTTAAATCGTACCAATGCGGAAGATATTCGAGAAAAGAGAAAAATTTTAATGTATGATTATTTTTAAAGTATGTATATATATACACATACATACGCATACAATTTTGTTATATATGTATATATATTTTTTTTTTGTCGAGAAAGATAAACGCTTCTTTATTAGCCAACATTAAAGAAGCTTTATATTTAACATGCCTTTAATGGATCTCTCTTATGTATATACACAAGGAAGAAATATCAAAGACTATGTTCCTATCTTCTTTTTTCTTTTTTCTTCTTCTTTTTGCTTTTTTCTTTTAAACGCGAGGAAGACGTCGTAGTCGTCACACCTTTTTAATATCGTTACTTTTTCTTCGTTAAAGCGGATCCTTACAGATGATTGCTTACAACTCTTGCGAGAAGAGTCTTGGGTGAAAGAGCTTTCGGTGTTCCTTCTCAAGAGATTCCAGAGAGTTTGTTATCGTTTCTTGCGGTAAACTAACAAATAATATTGACTCGTATAATTGCCGATAGCTTTTATCTCAACGGATTACAGGCCCGCAACGTTGGCGTTTCTTCCCCCATTACGAACTAAAGCTTTTGATGTTCACAAACTGCAGTTGTTAAAATGAAAGTCCGTTCGAAACTAATTTTCTTTTTTGTTTGTTCCTGATGTTTATTAAAACATCAGGACAGACAACACGGACATTAAAACTCATTACAGAGTGGTCCATGCAACGTGTTCATCGATATAATTTCCAAAATATGCATTACACGAACGCATAACGAAGTTACATTGTGTGAAAGGGTACATCATGTAGTGTGTTCATTTTTTTTATAGGTGGAAGCATTCCGAAGATTTGAAGGACAACTTTGTCTTTTTAAACAGAATACTATATTTTCTAGTCCAAAATATGGTCGAGTATCAAATTCTGAGTAAAAAAGTATTGACTTTAATAAACCTAATAGCTAACGAGCAATTTTACTTTATATATATATTATTTTCTGCTTACCAAAAATAAACGAAATATGTTTTCAATATTTTACCAATTCTAGTTTTGCTATTATAACGATATCGATTTATATTATTTTAACGATTAATTTTTACAGTATAACGAAGTCAGAATGTTTCTTTAAAGAATAATATTTTTGTTTCTTCTTTCATTCATTTATTTCTTACATTTTTATTTTATGAGAGCAAATCGTGGGAATTTAATTCGGTGTATTAACAGGCAACATACGATAGATCTATTCTATCAACGTGTGTTAGAAATAAACGTTATAAACCGTTTTAGTGAAACAAACACTGACAAGAATAAAAGGAGATATTTGAAGAAAGCAACATCTAAACGTGTCGTTGAGATTTATTGAACCACGATTTCTAACAGCTGCATCCAGTACATCGAGTCTTGATTTGCTAGAACGATCTCTATTCGTGGAAAGATAGAAGAGGAGGAGGAGGAGGAGGATCGGTGGTGTCTATAGAAACTCGAGCTATAGAATGACAGGATCTGTTTATCTAGACGTTTATAGTAGTACATTGACAAACATTCTCTGATTAGAATGTCTCTTGTAATAATGTTCCACGAGACAATTCAAATTAACAAAACGTTTTTAATTTAACTTATTTATATTTCACATTTTCTTTTTAATTTAGACACAATATATACATTATTAATGAGAGCCATTTATCTATTCAATTTGTACACACATATCAAACGAATTATAATATTTTCATAATGATACCGAAAAAAAAGGAAAAACATATGATTTTTGAATTAGAAATTGGGAATGTAACGATGATGAGAAAGATTTGAAACAAAAAAAAAAGAAAAGTTTATCGCAATTCGGTGGGTTTGCCAGATCAGGTACTTTTCGGAGACGGAATCAATACGACGTAGGCTCGTGGTAGTAGTGGTAGTAGTAGTAGAAGTACTGGTACTGGAACGAATCCACCAACAAGCACCCCTTTCCTCTATCCCTTGTGGCATCCTAGTACCATCTCTTTCTCTCGTTTACTCTTTCCATCGTCGTCTCACCAACGTCGACCACCCCCAAGGGCATTTATTTATTTCCATGCGGTTCGTATGTCGCGCATTGCCTCTCCTCCCCATTTTCGAAAGGAAGGAGGACGGGAGGGAGGTACGAGGGGAACGACTGGAAACGTGAAGGGAAATGCGAGGAAAAGGGATGGGTAGAGAATGGGGGATGAGTTGAACGTCGAATGGGGTGAGTCGCACGATTCGTGGCGAAGTCGTAAAATCCGCGGGCGAGACTCGAAATCCGTAATCACAGTTCGCACCAGCCACCGACTGTGATGGAGGATCTGGCTCTTGAGTGAGAGGGAGAGAGGGTAGTAGTACTGGGTGCTCGTGTTAGAGGACTTCCAAGTAGGGCGAGAGAAAAAAAAAAGGGAGAGTGAGTTCGACATCCTCGTAGAAATTTCCCTACCCGGTAGCGTTCAATAAAAAATTGTACACTTTTTTCTCTCTTTCTCATTTTTTCTCTTTTTTTTTCTCTCTCTTATTCTTCTTATTCTTTTACCTTTTCACTCTCTTTCTCTTTCACTCTGATTATCCTTTTAACCCTTTGACGTTGAAGCGACCGACAGGTGTGACAGGTGACGGCTTAAAGGCGGCTTTATTTTAAATCTTTTTTCCCCTCTGGATCGTTCTCGTACGAGGTACGACTTTGTTATGCGAAATTTCTCCAATGTAGAATTTTTCAAGCTAGTGTAGCAGGATGTACGTATATCGATATACAATACCTCCTCATTCCTCCCCTCTTCCCTCTCCTCCCTACCCTTACTCGTGTGTATTCATCATGTACATATATTTACTTTGATTCTTTTTCGTAACGATATATCGCGAAACGATAGTACAATACACGGCTCTGATATTTTATTATTATTATTATTATTATTATTATTATTATGTAACAATTTTATTTATAGTAATTATTCGTTCGTAATAACGTTATTATCATTTTGTCTCGAGATAATTATTAACTGTATATATTTTGTTAGATATAATCGATATTAAAAGTTTGAAATATCGTATCATTCTCAACTGTGAAAAAGAGAATACGCATAACTTCCGTGATTCCGTGTTATACAACGAAGAGACACACGCCGATGCATAATTATGGTGAGTTTCTTTTTCTTTCTTTCTTTCTTTCTTGCTTTTTTTCTTTTTTTTATTATTCTCACGGACGGTACATTACTTTAACTTGTACTTTTTTATTCGTCTCTTCGTTTCGTACCACCTCTTACTCCTTTCTCTGCTAGTCTAACGACCCCCGCGAGGATATAATTCACCCCTCGAAACGGTCTACAACGAACACCAGTCCGATAATAATAACACGAACGATAATGATAATAATAATGCGAGCGCTCGTCCCGAAGGGAAAATAAGAAGAAGCTTAGTCCGAACTCCCTTCGAGCGTGTACGAATGCAAAGTATACCAATACATTAAGCGACGAAAAATAAAACAACAACAACAAAAAAAAAACAAAAAATAAAATATAGAAAAAGTAAAAACACAAAAAATAGATGCGGAAAAGAATAGGCGGGGAAAAAATACAGAAGAAAATATAAACAACGAAGAAGTAGAAAAAGTATTTTCGCGTCACGAGAGATACGATGCTTCCTTCTTCTTTTTCTTTCATTCTCTAAGAGTTTTCTACTGGTCCAGATTTCTTGTACTTTTCAAAATAAAGAAGATCCGAGGTGAAATCTTAAAAAGAAAAGATAGTCATTTAAAACCACAAGCCGTGTGATAGATCATTATGAAAGTCGGCCAGGTAGTACTAACGTAAGAGTCAACCTTTGAATTGGTATACGAATTTCTAGTACATCTTACACTAATAGCTCCCCTTTCCTCCGCCCTGCCCCCCCCCCTCTTTCAAGCGTTGATACTAATTGTTCTCACGAACGAGACATTATTTTTCCTAGTCTCTTTATAAAGGCACCTCTTTCGTCTCTTCTAATACTTTTCTCCTTCCTTCAGCCCTAGTTCTTTTCTCGCTTTCTCTAGGGGGTTAACGATCCCTAAGAGACCGTAATTCAGCCCTCCAAATGGCGGACGACATCGTCCCCGACTCTCCCCCTTTTTCTAAGCTCGCTCACTCCTCTTCACTCTTTTACTCTCTATCACTCTCTCTTTCTCTTTCTCTTTTGGTCTCATACACAAATCTCCTTTAGTTGGTCGAGTTGTTTCGTGGGAGTCACGTGACCGGAGCCAAAATTTCTTGATTAAGACGACGGCACGCGATCCCACCTTGATTATATACACGTGTACTTACACATACATTTACGTATAGTATATATGTATGTAATATAATATAATACTATGTATATGCGTGTATATATGTATCTATTATATATACATGTGTTTCTTTTCTTATGTTACCTGTTTTTTTTTTCTTTTATATTTTTCCCTTTGTCGTTCTTGTTCTTGTGTAAGTAGTACTCGTGCCAGGAACTCCTCCGTCTTTGGAAAAAATGACTGCGATGAAAAGAACGGACGTGGCGTAAGTTATCGGTATAATGCTAGAAGAACCCTTTGGAGAACGAAAAGCGTGACGTTACTTTAGAGTTTCCTTATTTTCTCTAAGAGAAAATAGACGAAATTTAGTTGTCAGAGAAATAATAATAATAATAATAATAATATCGTTACTATCTTATGACAACGAATGTTGAATTTTTTATGGAAAAACAACAATTCTCGTACGTATTCGAATAGAATTAAATAGACGATCCCGTACTGAATTTTTTTTTCTTTTTTTTTTTATTATATATAATATACCTATACATAGAAGACAAAATTTATTTTAAAATGTATATTCTTTTTTTTTCGAAAATGTCATTAAATCTCTATTCGGTTCATCGATGTGTGTATATCCTTTTTTGATGATTTAGTTCACATATAGATACCCGTGCTTTGTTCGTCTCTACCTTCTATCGCATATGTACATGCACGCTTTGATAGTCAATTTTCCGTGATCTGAACGTTGCAGTTGGTTACCGCGGTATTGTGGAATCTTTGACGTCATTGCAGTTATCGCTGGCTATATCGGGCCTGTCGTTTCTCTATAAATTAGGCCGCACAATAGCACTCGTCGAGAGCCTCAGGGGAGGTAACGGAACGTAACGTTACGGTGTGCCAAAATGAGTCTAACTGATCAGAGAGTAACTGCCTCGTTAGACATCCTACGTTTAAATAATTTCTACCTCAGAGAGAAAGAGATAGATAGAGTGATACATTTTACATAATTTAAATTCAAATCTCTTTGCGTATTGCATAAACTATAAATATCAAATATATGATCACCTAAATTGTATGCTTTATTGTTTTTACTATGTCGTCATTAAAATTTGTTTCCTAAATGTAAAAAAATGAGAAAAAATTTGTTCGTAAATAATCAGAGATTGAAATTTAATGTCGGAAGGGAAAAAGACTTTCTATAAAAATGATACGAAGACGAAAAACTCGTGGAATGTACAATGGTTGACAAAAAAAAAGCCCTTTCTAAAGAATCGAAAAACGACACGACCGGAGATACGAAGTTCGAAATCCTACCCGCCAAAATACTCACCGGACTAACTATTACCCGGCGTCACGACGCGTCTCTCGTCGGCACTTTTAATTCCACCGTTGAGCCGCGTGATAAAAGAGAGAGAGAGAGAGAGAGAGAAGGATAAAAAAACAAGGAAAACGAGAGATACAACGACACCGTGTAAATCTGCAACGTTCTAGCTAGGGTGTCGTATCTCTTTACCTCTTGTACCCCTCCCAAACCCTTTTCCACCTTCTCTTCTCTCTCTCTCTCTCTCTCTCACACACACTTGTTCTGTATCTCTTCCATCCTCTCTATTCGTGTCGAACGATCGCTTTGAAAAGGGTTAACGAATTCGGCAATCAACGGGTATCGCTTTCGATCGCGCCTCGATGTTACACGCATTTTTTGAAACCCTTTTTTCCACTCCCAGGTTTCATCTCTTTCACGCTCTCTCTCTCTTTTTTTCATTCTTTCTCTGCCTCTCTTTTTTTTTTGTTCTGTAGATCAACGTCCTTCGCGTTGTGTCAAAATCGTTGATTCTATCAAATTGGTCGAGAAACTACAATTGTTAGCCCGTGAAAAGGAAAATAAGAGGGGTAATAGAATAGGAACAGGGATAAGAGGACATTCGAAATTCACGAGGGATTTTAATCCTCTCAGAAGCTTTTAAAGCTACTTACGAAGGAAAAACACTTGTTCGCAGCGCTTATGAAACGTAAAATTCGAACGTCCGAAAAAGAAAACAAACGTTCGCTTACGCTGTAGTAGATAGACTTCCCATTCGTGAGATATTTATTTATTTTTTTTTTTTAATTTAAAGAGATAATACGATAATACTCTTATATACATATAAAATAAGAACCGAACAAAAATTAATCGAATTTGCGAGATCATCTTTGTGCGTGGAAATTATTTAACAAATAATAACTCAAAAACAACGAAGAAACACAAGAATGATGAACAATTTTTATTTAAATTTCATTAACAATCAATTGTATAAAGGTCGCCTTAAACTTCTGTCAAGACTATAAACTGTACAAACAATAAAACCTAATACTGAACCATTTGCTAGAAAACGAAATATATCTGATTCATTCTGTTCTATTACATTTTTTTTGTCTACGGTATATTTCTTATGTCAGCAAAAGGTTAAAAAAAAACATAAAATAAAGAGATATTTATGCGTGTTAAATGAGTGGTAAAGAAAACGAAAGAAATCATTTTAGGACGATTCTCCTATCTCAGTTTCTTTTTTTTTTTATAGACAAAGTGAGAGATAAAAGAAGAAGAAAAAAAAGATCTTTTAGGCACTTTATTTCAACGGAAAAACGTTGGTGAGGGGAGGTGAGGGGGGAAAGGGTTTGTTGGATGTTCCATCGAATCTTGGACTGGGACAAGTGAATTATTATCAGTCGAGTCGGAGAAGAATGGCAGCGCGTATCCCTGACACTTCGACAGTCGTCGGTGCAGACGAGGCCGCGTTGGGATAAGAGGGCGACATTGCGGTAGAAGGTGAAGAGAAAGAGGAAGAGTAAAGGGAATAGGAGAAGGGTGAGGTGGGGAAGGAGCTGGGAAAACCGCGACTGCTCTCGCCCGTCATTGACAGCTGTCAGCCGTCGGCGCGCGGAAAGTTTTACGAGAACGAAAGTTGATATTGCTGTGCTCGCAGTTCTATCTCCCCTTCCTATTTACCCCTCCCCTTCCCACTCTTCCTCCCACTCTCTCACTTTGCTCACCCTTTCTCTCTAATCCCTCATACTCTTGTCTCACTCTAACCCAGACTGAACCTACGAACGCCCAATGACCGCGCATAACCTTCCTTTATTTTCTTATTTTGCGTACCTTCCCCCCGTTCCAACCCCTCCCTATATAATAAAAAACACACGTATTACATGGAGTGTTTACATATATGCACGCGTATGTTTAATTATGTATACTTGTTATACTTCCACCCCTCGTTTTTAATTTTTATCTTTATTTTAAATGTGCAAGCGTGTAACTAACAGAGAAACACGGTCGATATAGACGTTGAACAATATGTATTGACGAATCGATCGTTTTTTTTTTTGTTTTTTTTTTCTTTATTTTTCTTTAATTCTCTTTTGCAAAGTCGAATTCAATTAAATCCGGGGAACGTTTCGTCGTTCGGTCTTACGAGATCGATCGTCGAGAACGCGTTCCATTGAAAATCGTGTGTTCTAGCGCGTTCTTCGTTCCGGATGAATAAATCGAGAAAATGGAGTATCTGATATATATATGTATACGTCTAACACACCATGTACATATACGTATAATACATACATACATACATACATACATATATACGAAAAAGGTGAGGGAGGAAGTAACGAATGGACGTAAGTTAACTGTCGAGACGTGAATCGATCGATGTTTCTTTCTTGACTATATAGTGATCGATCGTACGAATAGGAAAGTCACCTAAAATTTGTTTAAAAGTAGAAGACTGAGGGTAGAAAGTGGAGGGAACGTATCTTGGTACTACGTTCAAAGTCGTTCAATGTAAGCGAGAGGAGTTCGAGGTAACATAGGAAGAATTTGTCGGTGACCTTATTGCAGCGAATAAGAGAGAGAGAAAGAAAAAAATAGAGAATAAGATGAACATAAAAAGAGAGAGAGAGAGAGAGAGAGAGAGAGAGAGAGAGAGGAAAAAAAAGTTCATTTTCGATGACGACGTCGCAGATTGAAATGGGCCGTAAAATGGGCAGTACTCCCAAGAGCGAAATATTCGACAGTCCTTGTTCCACCGAATCGAGTCTTTCAAATTGCACTCGTTTCCTCTCTCTCTCTCTATTTCTCTTTATTTTTTCTCACTCTCCTCCTCTTTACTCTTTCCCCCTATATTCTCAAATCTTTGTCGAATTGAACACACGTTTGTGCAGGACAGACAACGATCATTCGTGTGTCGAGAATGAGTCTTTCGATTGCTATACATAATTGATTAACGTATCAAACGGTACAGAGAGAACGAGAGAGAAGTGGACAGAGAGAGAGAGAAAAAAAAAGAGACGGACAATTTCGAACGTGATTCTATATTGATACGGCACTTTGTCATCCGCCGCACGCTGCCTCGATTCGTTCACGGTTCGTTCAAAAACTTTCTCACGGAAACTCTTCCCATAGATCCGGATCATCGTATCGACGGTGCGCACCAGCTGTCCCTGCGAGTTTCCATTCTCAAGTGCAAAAATTGCACGATTCGTTGCGCACGATGGAACGAATCTTTTCCACTCTCTCTCTCTCTCTCTCTCTCTTTCTCTCTTTCTCTTTCTCTTTTACTCTATCCCGAATACTTTCCATCGATTTTACGACTAAGCTGGGATGGAAGTCGAGGATATTCCATTAAAAGTTGAAAGTGAGATCTCGCGCTTGGTGTGAAACAAAAATTCGGAGAACGATTCAAGTCTTTCCCCTTTTTAGCTAATTTCTTTTTTTTCCCCGAACTGAAACTATTTTTTCTTTCCTTTTCTTTTTTATCTCGAGCGTCAAGAAAAGTGAAAGGTTTCGGATAGAATAGCGTTATTTTAGTGATTGGGGTAGAAACGGGGAAATATCGATCGGGCAAGAATTGCTGGAGACGGCAGGTGGGAAGGAAAAGGATGTGGAGGAGGAGAAGATACCAGACACAGCCACGTAGCGGGTACAAACAATTTAAAACGCGTCACGAAAAGTGCAACAATGTCATTGACGATTCACTTTTATGCGAAGTATTACCGAGAGAGAGTGAGAGAGAGAGAGAGAGAAAGTAGAAATAAATTCGAGTAACGAATTTTAATCATCACCGATCAAAGAAACGAGTCGTCGTTGTTCGAGCGTAAAGCCAAGAGTCTCTTTATTTTCTCCTAAAGTTTAATTCTATCATTTTTCTTCCTGCCGGTCTATTTTTCTCTTTCTATTTCCTTCGCTTTTCACATCGAGAATGTCGGTGAAGCCGAAAAGCCTTTCCTTCTTTCTTCCTTTCTTTCTTTCTTTTTCTTCTTCTCCCTCTCTTCTTTCGAATGAACGTTTTCCTTTTCTCGGCACGAAAAGGCAACGTACAATTGCTGAGAAGTTCAACTCGGTGTTACTTGGATTCTTGCGTTTCGCTAAGGTGGCAAACGCGAAATCGCAATTTACCCTTTGCTCCCCACCCTATACTCCCATCCCGCTTTGCTTTTTCCT
Source organism: Mischocyttarus mexicanus (assembly GCA_023678845.1). Classification (NCBI taxonomy): domain Eukaryota; kingdom Metazoa; phylum Arthropoda; class Insecta; order Hymenoptera; family Vespidae; genus Mischocyttarus; species Mischocyttarus mexicanus. The sequence continues at coordinate 6,006,203 of JACGTP010000001.1, forward strand.
TGTATTAAGAATTTCATAATGTGTGGAAAGTAAAACGCAAGAAAAAAAATACGAAAATAATCTTACGTAAAGGTTTGTTGGTTGATACGATTTTGTTTATTCAATTAAAAATATATAATTTGTTACAAATGATTAATTACGACGTGTATACGCGATAGTATTTAAAAAAATGATCTTTTAAAAATGACGCGAACGGACAAAAACAAACGTTGATAATTTTATTTTGTTACATTTATGATTTTAATATTACTTTATAATTTATGTTATAAAAAATAATAAGCGTAACGTTAAAAAAAAAGAAGTTTATTATATTTAATTGTTTCCATTTCCTACGAATTTTTCCATCGCAAATATACTGTTTGAAAATCTTGTATTGCATAATAAACGTTACGAAACATTAAACTATAATCAAACGAATCTAATCAACACCATTCTACGAATCCCCTTTCGTTTCTAATCGGCTATCGCGGATTATCGAGAATTTTAAGTCAACGTCTACTCCCACGAGTAAGCTTTCAATCATCACTGGAACGGGACACCCGATAGAAACCGAACCCGATTTCGGGTTTGAATGAATAACTCATGACTCGGAGTCTGAGTCCCGATACTCTCGGATCAAACGCGTCAGTGTCGTCGCAATTAAAGCTCGAAACTCTCACCCCCTTCTAATGCCTCGTCAATGTAGAAGACGCGGACTCGCATAATTTTCCGTCCCATTTGACTATTTCAAGCAGTACCTCTCTCTAGTAATAGTGATCATCATTCTGACTATCGTTTCAACGAATTGCCATCTATGACGTATTCAGATTTATCTTTCGATTTTTCTTCTTTACACAAACAACTCTCTATTCTATCGATGCGGTAGAAGATAGGATGGTTTAATAAAAAGGGTTGTTTGAAAAATAATAAGGAAACCAAAAAAAAAAAGAAGATGAAGAAAAAGCAAAAAGATCAGAAAGCTCGCTACTTCTCACTAAGGGTAGGTATTATACGTTAGCATACATTTTATGCAAACACTCGTGAATATTCATAAGTCTATTATAGTCTCCGCCGAATGGAGTACAAGAGAACGTTGAAGCTAAAGGTGAAAGGACTTATCTTAGGTCAAGAGTCGTAATCGAGTCGAATCCTTTTCTTGTTATATTTAAAAGACAATGGAAGAAAATAGATAAGTATTACGTAGATAATCATCTAAGATAATATATACAGTGATATACAGTATATTTATATATGAAAAGTGAGAGAATCATTTTAACGGTGTTACATTTAAAAATGTTTCGTTTATGAAGCAATGTCGCGAGAAGAATTTTCATTTATGTCCTTTTGGTAACATACAATCGTCGATGCAATCAGGCAGCTTTACCCTCGATTTAAACTCGTTTCGAGGGTCAATAAGGGTTCGCGTTTATTCCTTCTCCATCCACTTTACTCTACTTTTCTCTTTGTCTAAATTCGATAACCACAATTCCACCTCCTCCTTCTCCTCGAGTTGAGTCTTTCATAACCTATCCAAAATTACCTTCACGAGTCTCATTTCTCTTAGTCATCTATCCTATCTATACGTCACTTCAGTAAATCGAAGTAATCATCTCCGGAAAGGAAAGTAAATTTTCAACGACGTATACATATGGGTGTGCCAATTCTCCAACGTATTGAAATATCGTTAGATAGAGTGAATGTACAAAATATTTGTACTATCGTCATTTTTTAAATAAAACTTTGTAGAACTTTATTTATTATAGATGACAGAAAAATGTTATGAATAAATTTTCTATTAAAAAAAAAAAATCTTTAAAGGAACGTCATTTAAAGTGATTTATTTGTTTCTATTTTAAATAAAAGTATTCATAAATTCTTATATGGTGATTTGGTAAAAATGGTAATAAAGAGTAAACGTCAGTGAATTTTTACTAACTAACACAAGATTATGGTTGTATATGTAATGCTACAGGATCTATTGGTCAGAACTGACCCGAACAAAACTTAAACTAAACTGCTGTACTACAGATTGCTATCCCTTTTATATCTTCTTATTGTTCCCGATCATTCCCGAACATAGGAATCTAGGACATTCTTTTATTTCCAAGGAATATTCGAGAGGTCTCTTTCATCCTACAGTAATTAATCAGTGAAAAGTATATATAAATATATATTTTAATGGTATTTGTTTCTGAAAGTTCATACAAGACTTTTGTTCAAATTAACGACTGAACGAATAATTTCTATACTCGTTATATGCGAAAATCATTCTTGATACTTCAAGAATGAAGAACGATTTGATTGGAAAGAAAAAACTTATAGATTTTCTTTTGAAAAAAATATAATCTGATAAACAAATAACCAAGTATGGGTAATTCCGATAAAGAAACTCACAGTGAAAGATTCGTAAAGTATTTCGTATTCTAGTGGGATTCAGAAGAACCTAGACGCGGCTAAGAAGATATTCCGTTAAGGAATCTAACATAAGCGAAAATCGGCGTGGATTTTCTCGCTGTCGTATCTTCGATACCACCGACACACACGTTCATATCGAAGAAATTCTTCCATTGTATGCAAAAATACGACACAAAGTCTCGATAGATATTTTCGTAGAAAAAAATACTCGGCAAATTGTATTCCATCGATCGAATAAAATTATATGGAAGATTTGACAATTGAATTAAACGAGTCTATTTGTGTGTCAATTTTTTAATCGAATCGATAGAACGAGAAATGTTTATTTTTGTACGTCGAGCTTATGCCAAACGATGAGATATTTTCCAACGGAGTTAAATTTTGACAATGGTTCATAACAAATTACTGTTTCCTTATCGGGTTTTGATTTTCAAAATAAGACAAGAAGAAGAAGAAGAAGAAGAAGAAGAAGAAAATATCCATAAAATCGTTGGAAACGGGAAAGATGGAACGAAGCTAATATCGCATTCATGAAGTGACGATCGGTCCGAACCTTTCTGAATAAATAAATAAATATAAATAACTGAGTAAAGTAAGAGAGAGAGAGAGAGAGAGAGAGAGAAATATAGCTCGATGTTGCATTATTGACGTGCACCTTAATGCCCGTATTGTTTGTATCATAAAATATAATAAATAAATATATGTACATATATACATACGGAAACAAAATTTCATATAATTTAATTTATGAAGTTTTCTATAATTTGCGAGTTACTATGAGTTGCCCCAATCCCCTCCCCCCTATTATAAATTATTTAACTATACGATTTTACGATCGAACTATATTTATTTCTGTATAAAATGTAACTATGGCTAGACGCAACGTATGTATATTCATAGGGTGGAAAATACGAGAAAATTGTTCGCTGTCGGAGATGGTTGACAACGCTGAGAGTTCTTCAATTTATCTCGCCCCTCACGGAACGTCCATTCTTCCCTACGTCTTCTCCTTTCTTTGCCCACCTACCACCCCCAACCCTCTTCCTTTCGTTCTCTTTCTACGTCCTTCAATCCCTACGCTTTCGTATCCATCCCTTTTCGCGATCGTTCTTTCTTCTTACCACTGCATCCGTACCCTTCGTTTTACTTCCGACCGTTCTTCTTTCTATCCCTGTTTCCTTCTTTAGCCTCGGGATAATATTTATTAGATTTCTGTCACGTTCCGTCTTCGTGCGAAAAGGATAGCAACGTGCTCGGAAGAAAAAGAGAGAGAGGTAGAAATATCTGACATATTTAAAGCAACGTATACTAAAAATGAATAAAAATGTCGATGGAATTATAATTGCAAGCGAGGATGGTTGGTCCTGTGTTTTATTTATTTGTCGATACAACACACGTATTTCAGATATTTCAAAATCTGTTCGGTCATTCGCACAATTGCAAGATTATTTTTATTTGTGTTTCTAAATAACGAAGGTATTTCAGAAGATGGAAGCAAATTTGAAGAAATTTAATATGAGTTGAGGATAAAAAATATTTTAAACGTTAAAAAATAGAATAGATCATAACAGGTTCAAACGATTTTTATAATTTCTTGATCTACACATACACATACATAATTTAAATGGTTTGACACGATTTTATTCTTTCAACGAATATCGACCAAAAAAAAATTCTATAAAACTTACGTATCTCAATTTTATCGCGACTTTGAGCACATGTCACGTCATTTACATTTTTTTTCTTTTTCTCTTTCTTCTATTTTATTTTTATTTTTTTATAAATTCAACAATCTGACATACACGTTGCACAAAACATGTTATACAAATATTTATTTAGAAAATTTAAACGCGATTAAAATAAAATCAATAAATATTATTAACGAACTATTCCCGTTGTAGGATTAAAATAGAACTTTGGGCTATAAGTATAATATGTATATAGAACATGTTTCTACTATCTTGCCAATCAACTCATCGAACAAAAGCATCCTATGTACTTTCCTTCCGCGTAAAATCTCTTTCTCTTTCTCTCTCTCAGTTTGGACGATGAGAGATAGAGTGTGGGAGTAGAAAGGGAGGTTTCAGAGTAAAAAGGGATGGGAGGAGGAAGGATGGAACTGACGAACGAACAAGCTGAAGGACGGATAGACAGACTGACGGTCGTCGTTCGAGCCGCAAACTCTTCCTTCGTAAAATTCATCATGCGCCCGGCCTCGAGAGCGGCCCCTTTTATCCGAAATTCCGAGATAGTCGGGACTACGGATTAGTGTTGTTCAAACAGAGGTTAAGGGCACTTCGAAATGGGCGTGCACGGGCTTCTTCTCACTCTTCCCTTTTTCCACCCATACCCATCATTTTATCTCTTTCTGTCTTTCTTTCTATCTATCTTTCTTTCTTTCTTTCTTTCGTCTTTCCCTACACAATTCTCCTTCTCTTTCTCTTTGCTTCGAGCTAATAAAATACCACGACGACCGGCCCTTCTCGAACTATATTGCCCTTTGCTCAACTTCGACCGAAAGGAATGCTCGCATTACGTAGCTTCTATCTTTCTTTCTCTCTTTCTATCAAGTTTCACGTATTTTCCATTCTCTCTTTCTCATTCTGTTATGCGATAATAGTTCAAAGGGTACTAGAGTAAGATAAAAATAAAACCTCAGCGTTCATCAATTCGAAGGGAAATCGATTAACAATTATTTACCTTCGAATAAACTTTACATTATAAACTTTAGCGAATGCTTTAGCGTTTTAGTAAATCATCCGAACCCTCTAGCGAAAAATTTGATGAAAAACGTAAAATCAATACGCAGACTAAAAAAGATTCTATCCTTCGAATATAGTAATAAGGAATATTTGATTAGTTATTTTCTTACACATATATATTTTTCTTATACTTATTTTTGTATTTTCATTCTGCACACTTATCACCGTAACTTTCATATGTATTTATAACTCGTGTTAATGTATCGCGTCAGCAAAAATTACTTTTATATTTTTCACTGATGTGAGAATTGATCGTATTTTCTTCTCTTCATAATACAAAAAATATCATATCATTTTTATTCTTATTTTCGGATTGAACATTTCTTTTTTTATTAAATATTTCGTAGATCTTATTTTTTTGTTCTTCTATATAAAAATAAGAATAATCTTGATAAATTAATCATCGAAAAAGCAGTATAATGTGTTTATTTTCGTTTTATTTCCAGATAAAGTAGCGTTGATTTAATAGCAAATTTAACCGTTGAAAGGTTCCTTTATTCTTCTCGTACTATCGAACGATAGGTTTCACAGAGTTCTCGTAAATTTTACTCAACACCGGTTGTAACCGCACGTTCTCATTCTCTTTGAGAGCCACTATCTGTCTCTATTTCTATTTGTCTCCCTTTATCTACGTCCGGGATAATAAAATTGCGTCGGTCTTTCTCTCGTTATATCGGCCATTCGTAATTCTTGAAAGGACGCGTACATCTCCGCTTTCTATCGTTGTTGGGGCAAGTAAGAATTTTCTTTCGAATGTGTCACACACACACACACACACACACACACACACACACACATATATTTATTTACCTTCGAATATATATATGTAATTACACAAACAGGATGTATACGTCTACTAACAAACGCCGAATCGTAATACACGATAGGAAGGGACGTTAATCGTTTGTCCTCTAGGACCTAATCTTGATTTATTCCTTGACAACTACCAACAAACTATTTAATACCGTTATCTGTGTTTGTATATCTCTGTGTATACATGCTTACATGTAAAACATATATACATTACATTTACGTATAAATACACATATACACACATATATAATAGTAATAATAAATAATATATACTCATTTTTACATGTAGAATCATCCTCCTCCTAATATATCACCACTTATTCATATAAACTACTCTTATTTATATATAGGAATTTTTTTAAAATATATTACATATAAAACATATATACTTATATATATATATAATAATAATAATAAATAATAAATGCTCATTTTTACATGTAGAATCATTCTCAATTTGAAATATCATCACTTATTCGCGTATAAACCTTATATGTATAGGAATTTTGTTTAAATGTATCCAGTTGATTGACTTTGATCGTTCTCTTATTTTATATTTTTCGTTTTTCGGTGATACGGTAAAACGTAGATGATATTCCTTACCGATATATATATATGTATATATGTCTTGTTCTCCTACCTTTTATCATTTTCTCTATTGTCTCTTTTTAACTTGGCAAAGAGGAAGAGCAGGAATGAGCCGGGAAATGACAGTATCGTGAACGCTCGACTACAAACGACCGAATGAGATACGAAGGAGGAAGTTAAAAAAAAAAAAAGAAAAGTAGATCTATGAAATATGTATTACGAATAGCTATTCGGTGATTTCGATGCAATAAAAGAAGTTTAATGTATCAATGGGAATATATCATCTCGAATGAATACGGTAACCTTTCTTTTTCTTCTTCTTCTTCTTTTTCTTTTTTTTTCCTTCTTCTTTATTATCCTTTACCTTTCAACGATATATCGTTCGTGGTTGGTCGTATATCGATAAACTAACGAAAACAAGACTATTTTAGATAAAGAAAATAAATAAATTGATTAACTCTGAAATACCTTTTTTTTTTTATTAAAAAAGGATAGAAAATAAAGTGGTATTCTCATCGATTCTATCTACTGTGACTTGTGTCGATAAAAAGAAGTAAAAAAAACGGGGAATAAAGGGAGAAAAAGGAATAGAAAAAAAGAAGATCAGGAAGTAAAAGAAACAAAAAGATTGGACAACGATTCCGGAATAATTAAAGGCCTTAATGTAGATACCTGTGTCGATAGGCAATTTTACGGGCCGTGAAAATGGGCTTAAAGTCTCTTTTTCTTCAAATAAAATGAGAGAGAGAGAGAGAGAAAAAGAGAGAGACAGAGAGAAAGGATGAGAACGACAAGAGCGAGGCAGCCTGATGCTGAAAGGTGAAAGTCAATAAGGCTTTATCTGGCCGACACACGGTTGACAAATTGCAGAGGAAAATTGGCGTTTCAACCACTTTTCGTATCCCTATTCGAGCAATGATTTTTCAAAAGAGATTTTTTTTTGTCACAGTCCAAAACTACCTTGACTAAATGTTCGGTCAATTTCAGAGAGCACACGTATCGTATTTGATCAAGAACGCGTAACAATTCTTTTTTCCCCCTCTTTTTACACATTTTTCCTTTTTAATTTTCATTCAAGCCCCTACTACCCACCATCCCTACCCACGTATCTTCTTCATTTTTTCATCCAATTTTTGTTACCTTTTGACACTCGACATGAATATAATCGAAAAATGATAAATAGGATTTGATATAAAAATCGGAATGAAAAACAAAAGATTTCAAAGATTCAATTTCCAGAACGATCCGGTTATCATTTTTTCGTTCTTCTTCTCCTTTCCATTCCTTTCGTCTCGTTTCGTTTCGTTTCGTTTCGTTTTGTTTCGTTTTGTTTCGTTTCCCATTTCTATCTTTCTCATACTTTTTCTTTATTTCACGCCGTTCTTCGTCTTCGTAATTAGTCGCAACGCTCGTTCCAATTACGAGACGCGATATCGGCCCTAATGAGGCACTTGTAAGTAAGCTGACGAGGGCTTTGACTAATTAAGTCCCAGCAGGGCTCGCCATCGGCAATACCCATCCTTCCATCGCTTTTTTCATCCTCTCTCTCTCTTTCTCTGTCTGTCTGTCTTCCTCTTACTCTCCCTGTTCCTCTACCTCTTCCTATTTTCTCTTTGAACCTCCTGGTGGCCTACTCTCTGGGCTGCCCTCTTTAGATCTTCCCGTCGTCCATGTACGAGTTGGGTAAACTTTTGTTCGCGATCCTTGCTGTTGGGAAGGAAAAGAGTATTATTGATGTATCGATCGTGGAAGAGAAACTAGAGGTACGCATTGTTTTGCGATAGAGAATAGCTGGAGCTTTGGAGCGCGTCGGCAAATAAAGCACGACATCGATCAATAATGTCAACGATCTCAACGTCGGACCGGAAAAGACGTTGCTCGGAGTGGATCGGTACGATAGACTGCGATACTAAAACCGCGCGTATCTCGAAAGCGAGAATGATGATAGAGTTAGAAGCGTTTGCTTGAATTTGCACGAACTTGCCCGATTATTGGATTTCCTTCCTTTACGTGTGTACTACGCGCGTATATATATGCATATATATAGTTATATATATAAATTGATCTATATATATATATATATATATGTACAAACAGTATTATAGTGCTTTTGTTATCGAATAATATAGAGCCTAGGTTCGATTGTTCGTGAATACACAATTCGTGATTGTTCTGCAATAGGTATGCGAGTTGGTACAGCTTTCTCCGTTTGTAATTAATTAATTAGTTTACGATAGAACTTAATACGTTTACATATTGGATTTATGAAAAATTTTCATGTTCCATTATCAGATGTGTATCTTGAGCTACGTTAAACATGTTACGTTTAATAAACATATTACATTTGTAATATATCGAGTTGTGACTGATAATAACGCATATATATATACGATACTACTCGAGTGTATGTGTGTGTCTGATCTTCGAAATATCGGCAGGTTAGGAGAGACGGGAAATATTCCGAATCCGGTGAAAGTACTTTTCCGTATTCTTTCGATCACCTTATCTCCCTTTTCGGCCACCGGAATTTTCCCATAGGAGTTCGCAGACGGTTTCCTGGAACCGATAGAGCGAAACGCGAAAGTCGGCTTAGTGCCCGGTATAATCTCATTTCGATCCTTCCGTAATCCTCGTTCTCCCACCACCATCACCACCATCACCACCATCATCACCATCACCATCACCCTTCATCCACCACCTATTTCATCCTCCTTATTCTCTCCTCTTTCTTCTCTCCATTTGAAGACTTCATATATATAGTACTCATACATATAATCTCTGAACGATTCGGTAAAAGGGTGACAGTATAGTCGAACGTCGAGATCGCACGAATTCCTGATAACCTTTTTCCTCGTTTTGCATACCGAACTTCTTCTCTCTTTTCCTATTCCTCTTCGCGTATCATCCTCCTATTCCTCTTACCTCCTCCTTCTCCTTCCTTTTTCCTCCTCTTTTCTCCTCTTTTCCTACAGAGAAGCTCTCAATTTCTTCGAACTCGCTTACTTGAAATCCTTTTGTAGTTTCTTTACAATGACACCCAGACATTTCGACTTTTTGGTAGATGTACTAAATTTTCTTAGGTACTACCGAAATAGAGATTCTTTGCGTTTGAATGCTTGGCAGCTATCGTAAAAAGAGAGAAAGAAAGAGAGAGAGAGAGAGAGATGCGTTTAGAAAAGTAAAAAGTTCTAAAGTAGGAAACTTTTTCTCTAACTTCGAATCAAATCCAATGTTTTTCATCAACGAGATCGCTAGCAGGAAACGCGGATAGAGCTAATGTGAAAGAGAGAGAAAAAGAGAGAGTAGATTTTATTTTGTATCATCTTCTTATTGCTTTTGACGTAGTGAAACAGAGGAAGAGAAAGAGAGATAGAGAATAAGAGAGAGAGAGAGAGAGAAAGAGAGAGAGAGGAATGTATTTTATATTCGTATAAATTCGGGAAAACGGATGAAAACGTAGTAGGAAACATGGTGGCCAGTATGCACGATAAAATCCCTTTTTTTCCGTCGTGGGATTAACTTATCCTCGAAACATTTCGCCGTTTTTTTTTCTCCCTTTTTCTTTTTTTTTATACTTCCCTCTTATTCAACGCGCATTGTATTGTCCGTATAGAATTCTCTACCGTTCTCGGTACTGAACTTTCCAAACTTTCGTTGTTACAGTATCATATGATATACCTATACGATGAACTTTAAATTCATTTTTTCCGTATATTGTTTTTAAATATTTATTTTATAAATACATTTAAATAATCAGCTCGTTGAGATATACTACGCGTTAATTAATCTATTACGAATTTATATATTTGGATATTTTTATTTTATTAAGACGACACGAAGGATTTAGAAACACGTTCAAATTATAAATTGTTGAGGACTATCGTCAGGTGAATGTGTATGTGTGCGTGTGTGTGCACGCGCGAGCGTTTATTATGCGCCCGTTTAATGTGAGTGTGTTTAATTCTGTGTATCTCGACGAGTGGGATACTTCCTCCCAAACACCCACCTACCATCCCCCTTTTTTGAGCTGGTTGAACGATCGTAAATTAACAGCTATCGCAAAGAGATTTTAGGATTATAAAGAGTCGTCGAAACAATAGGAATAAATTTTAATTACCAAACATATTATCCGTTTAAAGAGACACTCGAATAAATTGTGACAAATAATCCCCGGGTTTCGTCGCTCTCTTTCTCTCTCTTTCTCTCTTTCCCATCCTTCCGACATTTATTCGACCGTTATGGAACATCCATTTGTTCCTAGCGTGGGTCATTTTTTTGTATTTTTTTTTTTCTTTTTTTTTTTACACTCCGGACAATATTTCGACGACATTACAACGGCGAACGTAATGACACGTCGCTCCAAACGAATTGCTTTCATTGTATTCCACTAAATTTCATTAATCACGAATAGCTATTTTTTTTCTTCCTTTTTTTTTTCGATGACGAGGAGAAGGAAGAGGAGGAGTAGGAGGAGGAAGTTCTCGTTAACGAATACTATCTCTTTCTCTCTCTTTCTCACTCTTTTATCTTCTTTTACTCTCGAAGGAGAATACAAATGTAAAAGATATCGTCCACTCTCTCTCTCTCTCTTTCTCTTTCTCTCTCTCTTTCACTCCTATTAGAATCGGTCGCGCAATTTGGCGAGCGTTGGGATATCGTACAACTGGAAGATGTCGCGAACGTGGAAAGAGCCGTTCAGCCAAAAGAGCAAGCATTTCGTCGACGAATTTTTCAGGAGTTGGGGGTGGGAGGAAAGAGGAGGGTGAAATAAAAATCGTCGTGGTACGCGTACAGAAGGACGACTTCGTTACCTAAAAAAGGGTCCAAGTTATACCACCGAGAGAACGTTCGAAAGTGGTGAAAGAGAGAGAGATAGAGAGAGAAAGATAGTAGATAAAAGAAAGATAGAGAAAAATAAAGAGAGAGATAGAGAGATAGAGAAAGATAGAGAAAGAGGGAGAGGAAAAAGAGGAACTCGGTTGGTTATGGAAACAAATCACGTTGCTCTTGGAAAGAAATGCAAATACTATGCGGGAGAGGGCGAAGGATTCGTGGATGAGATAGAAAGGGAGAAAAGAGTAAGAGATAAAAAGAGAGAGAAATAGAGATAGTCAAGGGAAGCGGAGCGAATTCCAGAGTGGAATTTCTCCTCGTCTCTCTTTCGTTGGAAACTCGTAAACTGCGGAAACTGACCTCCGGTCAGGGAAGACGACCCTTTCGTTCTCCCACCCACATATACACTCTAGCATAGGAGTATCGTTTCTCTTTCTTTCTCTTTCTCTCTCTCTCTCTCTCTCTCTTTTTCTATCTCTCTTCTATCTCTCTACGAGGTTGCCGCAGCGGCTTGCACCACGACTCGAGCATCACGCTCCGAAACTGCAGCCACTTTCGGAGTTATTCGTATGCGCCGAGAGCAAATTCGCGTTTTGGCATTTCCGCGCTTTGCCTCTGCGACGTGCTGCCATGCGATTCTCCGCAAGACCAAACTGCCTTTCTCTTCTATCTCTCTCTCTTCTTTACTCTATTCTCTCTCTACTCTCTCTTTCGCCCTTTTAGAAAGCATATTCGCGGACGACCGTGGAAAAGGGATATATGAGTGGCGCCTTCATTTCCAAAGTGCGCGCCGACATCTACCCACGCGGAGAATCGTCCTTGAGATATCGCCTAGTTTCACCTTATTCCACCGTAAAACGCTACTTCGCGGACCACCAGAATGACCCCTCTCTCTCTCTCTCTTTCTCTCTCTCTCTCTCTCTCCTTTTATCTATCCTCACTCTAGTTCCGCCTATTCTCGAGAATGACGTTGACCTCTTTTTCTCGAAGCGTTTTGATATTCCGGAAATTTCTTCCTCGACGTTTACGATATTCATGTATATGTACACGTAAATAGGTATATATATATAGATTACGTTCCTGTTTCCTGTAGTCGTTTTGACGCGAATTTATTTACGACGAATATTTTCACTGAATAATGACGTTGCTTCTCTATAAAAAAACCCAACCTTCCAATATAATATATCTTTTATCTATTTCTTTATTTATTTTTATTTGTTATTTTCTTCCTTCTCCTGTGCACCTTTCTTATATTTATTTAATATTGGATTGAAAGAAAAAAGCGTCATTTTGTCATACTTAAACGAACTTCGTTTAATTTCATTAATTCTAAGAGAAAATAGGGAGAAACAAAATTGAAAAGAAATAAACTAAATAATAATACATTTTTAATCAATTCTGGAAAAATTCAATCTATATTCTATCCAAACGTTTTTTCATTCTTTTTTCTTTTTCTTTTTTTTTTCCAAAGAACTGTCAGTTACCGGATGACGTATTTTCCGGTTTCGCGAAAGCAAGAATATAAGAGGAATGTTTTTAGCTCGTATTCGGTATTCCAACATTTTTCTCGAAATTTGCTTTAAATCAGCATAGAACTAACGTGAAAAATTCGTGGAACGATGATAAGAGATAAAGAAATAGAAGAAGAAGAACAAGAACAAGAACAAGAACGGGGAAAAAAGAAAAGGGGAGAGAGGTTCCTCCGAGAAGAAGCAAAAATGAGGGTGAAAAAAAGGGATAAAGAGAGGGCGTATGGACAAAAGTATAAAAAAAAGGGAACAAGAAAGAGAGAGAAAGAGAAAGAGAAAGAAGACGAATGGACGCGAAGTAGTAGTAGTAGTAGTAGTAGTAGTAGTAGTAGAGAGTGTGGGAGAGAAATCGGAGATAGAGAGCGCATTGCGGAATCAGTTTTTGTTTCGTGGCTTAAAAGCAGGGAAAAATGGAAAGCGCTGCGTCGACAATGCGCGAAAGGACGACCGCCAAGCTCCCTCGGGGAACGTCAACCGGCACGTGTGTGGACTTAATCGGACGGGAGAGAAAGACCGAGTGGTATGAGGTCGAAGGGGGAAAATGGCGATGAGGGGGTAAAGGGGGAAAGGGGGAAAGGGGGTTGGGATCGACCTTGCCTATAGCCCTTTTGAACGGTCTACGGATGTGGGCGGACGATAATCGATATCGCGTGTAACGCCACTTTTCAATCAATGCAGGGGTATAGTCGTTCGTTCGACTAAAGAAAATAGAAAAGAAAGGAAAGAAAAAGAAAAAGAGAGAACAAGTATCTTTCATAAGAAAAAAAAAGATTCTTAGTGTGTTCTCCAATTTCGTCTATTTTATTATTCTCCAATATTAATAATTTTGTCATCTATTCGTTGGAAGGAAAAAAAATGGAATGGTGGATGGAATGATAATTCATAAAAAATGATAACAAATCATGTTCGTTAATAATGAAACAAGTAATCAACTATCAAACGTAAAACGTTCATCAATGGATAAAACCGACTAGTTTATCTTTTTTTCTATTCCCATTTCTATATTTATCTTTCTATCTATCTTTCTTTCATTCTTTCTTCCTTTATTTCAATTTTTAAACGAGACGTATAGCATACAACAGATATCTATGTCGGATCGGATCGACTCGACTCGACTCGATTCTACCTTTGTAATTCGCCCGATATCATGGAGATGCGTTCACGGGGATAACGATATTGAAGTATGAAAGGTACGGTCTGTCTGCATAGGTATGCATATACACTATCAACTAAAAGTTTCGGTACACGTTCAACTAGTATCGCTTATTTCTTACCGTATCATTTATACATACAATCCTAAACTACCATCATTAGTTTAGTTCGTAAAAGATCAAATATTTGAGAACTAAAACGAGACTTGTAAATGATATTATAAACAGCATCGGTTGCACTAAAAGCATTTTTTCTTTTTACTATTTGATAAATCTGATGAACTTCGATAATAACAGAATCATATAACAAACACGTGCAGAAAAAATTAAAATAATCTTAAAAAAATGGTGTAGCCCCTATAGGGTTGTGCATTAAAAGTATAATGTAAAATGCAGGGTAGTGTAGGTGGTATTCAAACTTTCGACCGATGATGTACAAGTAAGAATATATCTACGTACCCCCCATGTATGGATACGTCAAATGCGTAAAGTAGGAAGAAGGATGGGGATTTCCGACATCTCGTAAAAGAGAATTCTACGGTTGAAAGACGAACGAAATTCGTTGGTAGGAATATTTTGACGTAGATCGTGAATTCGCTCGGACGTTCCTCTTTAAAGTGTTTTCTGCTTGTATTTGCGCGTGTATCTCTATGTCGGTTATCCAACCGATAGGAAGAGTCTGCGCATTCACATGAAACGAAAGTAACCAACTACTAGTCAACCAGCCTGCTAGCCAACCAGCCAACCAACCAGCCAGCCAGCAGTCTACGAGCGAATATGGCTGCACTGATAGGTCTTTGACTATTTGGAATTAATTATGCAGAGCTCGTACGATCGTACCAATAACGTCACGTTATTGCCGCTTTTAGTGAAAGTTACAAAAGGGGAGAGGAAGAGAGAGAGAGAGAGAGAGAGAGAGAGAAATGTTCGTTCAAAACGAAATCGATTCTCCTCTTGGATTTCGTTTCTCCGTGTTTCTCCGTGTTTCTCCGTGTTACTCCTTCCCCCCATCATCCCCCTTCCCCCTTTTTCACTCTCGTTAATACCGAGTTCAATAAGAACATCTCGCCGTCGATTGAGGATTTCGATTAAGAAAAAGATAATCAACTGCGTTTGAAAAATGGATGCCGATTCGAGGTTATCAATGTACGAGTTAGGTTAATTAACTCGAGTTAACGCGTGATTTTAAATCGAGCAGAGAATATTTACGAGTTACACAGTTGGCTGATAATAATCGACGTTTATTCTATTTCCAAATGAAACACAGTGCGTATTTCTAAATTGATATAAAAATAAATATTATTTTTTTACGTGAGAATTGTAAAATTGAAAAATAATTTCTTTTCGTTTCTCGCAGAACGATTATCGATCGATTGTAAATAGCTTTTCGATAATTAGAAATGAAATAGTATATATATATATATATATATATATGTATAAAGTCGATTAAATCGGGATAAGAAAAAAGATGGTAATAAAATAAAGAAAGATTAAATATATACGACAATGAAAAATCTGATAGATTTTAATCATAAATAAGTCTATCTGATAAAGACAAAGAAAATAGTAAACGGCAAGGGTAGTATTCCTGTAGCATTACCACGAAAGGATTCGCAAGTTGAATCGAAATTTGCTCTCTCCTGGTTTGTACACGTTGATTGAGTCATTAGTACCCTCGCGAGTTTTAGTCCGTTCTGTAGAGAAACGGTGCAGCATGGTGCGATGCGATGCGATGCGATGCGATGCGATGCGATGCAATGCGATGCGGTACGGTACGATGCGGTACGGTACGACGCGGTACGTTGCGACACGCCGCGTACGCAGGGATATAACGGTAATTTTAGCTGGCACGTACCGCCTGCAGCACCGCCATTCCACTTACAACACGACACGCTTCGAAGGGGGTCGCGTGGGCTGGGGTTTGGAGTACTGGTTGAACCGGGTTAGGCGGGCTACAAGGTGGGAGGATGCCAGGGGAGATGCCACGGGCTGATTATTATCGTGATTATCATAATTACGATAATTACGTTACTTTTGCGTTCGCAATATAGACTCGAGAGTTGCCAGTGGAAGCTGCCGAGGATTGTATTGGTGGTAGGAAGGGGGTCACGTGCCACAAATATATATATATTATATACATGTATATATAAAGTGAGGGGGGGAGGGTGAGTTATAAGAGTAGGGATGGACGCGTTGTCTCCGCACATAACGCACTCAATTCAACCCAATCCAAAACCCTATCGTGTCTTTCTTATTTTCTACGTTCTACTTATGCTTTATCTCCCATAGGCGACGACTTCCCATAAATCTAAGACGTGAGCTGACTGCGGATTGGGTGTTGCGTCTGTCGAGAAAATAGAATAAAATTCTATAATGTACACCCGTTGGTAACTCTTTCGCAGTTACTTCGTTATACCGAAGCACGAAAAATGCACTCTACCACCTACTACTCGAGAGGCCGAATAAGAAAGACGGACAGAATTGGAACGTGTTGAGCTTCTTTCTTCGACAATGTTATATTTTCTATTCTTTATTTTCTATTTGGGAGATAAAGAAAGAGAGAATAGATAGAAAGTAATATATTTAACAAGTTTTTCCAAGAAAAAATTTCCAATTACAAAGTTATCACTTTTATTATTTTCAGTCAATAAATTTCAAATCTAGTTTTCAAAACACACAATATATCTGAATGGTAGGTTTTCAAAATGGGGACAAAATCGGGATACGAGATCGAAAAGTTGCGTCGTTAACGGAAAGTGCGATAAAATCGTTGGGAATATTCGGTAGTACCAGTGAAGACATTAAGAAAACCATCCGCGCGTATTCTGCGAGTATGTGTGTTGGTTGGTTCGGGATTTAATCTGTATCCTCGTACAAAGTTGTAGTATATACAATTGTATATACATATACGCAAAAGTTATATTCACATATTCAGGAGGTGGAGGTGGGATAGAAAGAAGAAATGGGGAAAGAGAGGGTTAAAATAGCTATCTACTAGCTGGAGGCTAACACTCTCGCAAGCAACGTACTCGATTCGGCTAACGAGCGTCCAGATAAAACTACGAAAACGTCGTCAGGATTAATTAAATAATTAAAGCGCGTAATTATCTCTGAGAGCACGAACGGCCCCGCCGCCAGCCGAACACCGCCTACGTGGCCGGACGTCAAATCGTAGGAAAGCTTGGAATGTATGCACCTAGATTAGATGCTTTTTCGTAAAATTTAGTGCACGCGTTATTTTAGAGCACTGTATTCCATGCTAAAATGGGATGTGTGTATCCTCAAGCAACGGCTGATATAATCGCAATTCTCTTTCTTTCTATTATTAAAAACAGGAGAAGAGATATAATAATTCGATATTCATTTTCCTCTTCTAAATGTACGGCTGCTCACCGAAAAGTAATTCGCTGTTGTATATCCCCCCCCTCTCTATCTCTCGCTCTCTCTCTTACTCCTTTTCATCGTCGGGAAATAATAATAACTTTTTACTCGACGATCCGTATTTTACTAAAATAAATCGGACGTTGTCGGTTGCGCGCGAAATTCGTTAATTTCAACCGTTCGAATTATTTTCCTCGGTACATAGGTACTACTCTACTACTACTACTACTACCACCTATTACTTACACATAATACTTCAATATTAAAGCGCACGAATTACACGTACGTCGTTGGGTACGATTTTCCCCGTACGCGTTGATAAATCGGAAAATAAACGATCGTGTTTTCCTTTTTTTACGATTCAACGTTAAAAGGATTTATACTCGTCTTCGCGTAGAAGTGGCAATTGTCGATACCGCAATTAGGTTAGAACAAAAATCATCCTAAAAGGGAGATACCTTTTAACTTAGCTTTGATTAGAGATTTAATTAAAGATTGTAATGTAGAACATTACACAACCTAGGAAAGATTTATTATTCGCATGAATATGTAACCCGTTAAAGCTTATTTCTCTCTTTCCTTCTTCTCTTTTTTTTTTTTTTACTTTTCCTCTTTTATTTCTATAGTCGTACTTATCTATATTATACATGTACAACTTAAATAAGATTTCAAGTAGTTTTCCTTGAAAACGCAACGGGAACCCACTTAGCATCAAATTTAATGCGGTTAGCTCATTTTGAATTACAAAGCGCGTACGTACGCTGCGCAGACCTCTGTCGTAATTTTAAATTCTTACTTACATTAATCGAGCCGAATAAAGATCGCGTTCTCTCTCTCTCTTCCTCTCTTTTTTACGTTAGAAAAGTAAATTGGTGTTCTTTCGTTAACGTGAAAAGGAAAAAAACGGGGAATAGAAAAATTGTTATTAATCGTATTATTTTGTCTCATTTCTTATTTGATCACATCCAACGGAATAATAAATAATGTACATCGAGATTAAAAAAAAGGAAAAAGAAAAAATATTAAAGAGAGTTTCTCCGACGGATGCATTTTTGTTTCTCTCATCTTGTAATAATCCCTTGTCATAAGAGAAGACAAATAAAGAAAGAGAAAGAGAGGGAGGAGAGAAATAGATGGATAGCTAGTGTAATCGATACGAGTAATAATCTCATTAACGTTCATCCAGTCTCCTCGATGGTCGTTTCTTCTCCGACATGTCCCTTTTCACTTACCGACTCTCGACTTCCGAATCCCAAGAGACTAAAGAGAAAAAGAAGGAGAAAAAAAGAAAAGGAGAGAGAAAGAGAGAGAGAGAGAGAGGGAGGAAAAGATACGGTGAAGACTGCTAGTTAACGTTCATAGGGGATTGATGTATTTAAGTGAAAAGAAGACAGAAAAAAAAAGAGAGAAAGAAGGACGTGCGCGTTCCAGAAAGCATCGTGCATCCATATTCCCATAGGACGTTGTCGTGACTGCTTTTTGTTCTGGATATCGAGAAAGATTGAGAGAAATAGAAGAAGTGAGGTAGGAGAGAGAAGAAGGAAAAATAAAGAATGAAAATACCCATCGTGCGCAGTAACTACAATCACGAACCATATATCGATTTGTAACGATGAGGGACCAGAATAGGGTGAAAACTAAAAAGAGAAAGAGAGACAAAGAAATAGAAATTGAAAGACGATGGGAAGAAGGGTGACAAGATTATAAGGATAGGGAAAAGGGAAAACGTCCAGATTGTGAAAGTCCCATGGGAAGAAGAGAAAGGGAACACGACCGTCCTGTGGTGAAATGGTGCCATGAGCTAAGTGATAGATCTCAACGACTAACGCGAGTTTCTTTCTCTGTTTAGATCACCATATCTCGATCACCTTCCTTCCCTTGATTCATCGACCTTTCAAAGACACTTTACCAAACGGGTACGGAAAGAAAATTGGATAAATTAAGACACATCGGTTTTTCTTAGATAGACACACACGTGCTTTCGTGTTTCAACTCTTTAATCATTTTTTTTTTCTCTTTTTTTTCCAACGTATTTCTTTTTTTTTATACCCTTTCAAGTTATTTTTATTTTCGGGTTGGTTGCCTCAGTTTCTTTTACTGATATCGAATCAATCTTGAAAGAGCCAATCTCTTTCTCTCTCTCTCTTCTGTTTTCCTTTTTTTCACGTGCGATCGAGTGTATGAACGAAGTCAAATCGTGAGTTGGAGTGTTCCAAAGAAGCTATCGATTTTTCTACCAATCGTAAATACACCCGAGAAGATTGTTTCCAGATAAGAACTGACGACAAATATTTATTATGATTCTTTTGTTTTTTTTTTCATCAGTTCATTTAGATGATTGTGTTACTACTATAATTCGATTAATGAAATAATTTCAATGAGATATTTTGTGAAAAATTTACGTTTCGGTTATTTCGTTAAATATCAACATTAATTATCTTACTATAATAATAGTTTTTAATCGTATAAACAGAAAGATAAATAAATATATACAAATATAACAATTTCTTAAAAACAACTTCTTTTAAATGATTTCTAAAGTAAAACTTTTTAGGCGACGGTAACAGCAACATTTTATGAAATAATATGAAAAAAGAAGGAGTATAGTGGTACCGACAATGTTCGACATGCTTTGAATGATTGTTCCATTAATTAATGAAAGAAAATGTGTATATGTTTGTGTGTGTGTGTGTGTGTATATTCTAGTTTAAAAACGCAGAGTATAAATTCGACGTATTATCTTCTTTTCAAAATTCACCCGTCAGATTGGTTCGTGGTTCTCTACGAAAGTTCTTTTACCGAATGTTATTTATATGACTTTTTCGAATGTTACATATGTATAACAAAAATAATACTCGTTTTAAATAAAACCTATTTCTTCGGAAAGTCATATAAAACGACATTCAATAAAAAAACTTTCATAGAGTACACAGAGAGTTAGTCGAACGGTGTATTTCAAAGAGAATGATGCTACGTCGAACTTATACTTCGTAATTCTAAATTTCAATATACATTTCCTTCGATTAATTAACAACTATTTAAAGTATGTTTTATACTTTAATATATTTCATTAATATTTAGGATTGTTTAAATTAACAATACATAAGTCAACAAATAATATTTTTATTTTAAATCAATATTTCATTGGTCGTTCATATACACATGCATACATGCATCTAAAAAATGAGTTACAAACAATTTGTTATATATATA
The DNA here is from genome assembly GCA_023678845.1 of Mischocyttarus mexicanus. Lineage (NCBI taxonomy): Eukaryota > Metazoa > Arthropoda > Insecta > Hymenoptera > Vespidae > Mischocyttarus > Mischocyttarus mexicanus. Next base: position 6,026,867 of record JACGTP010000001.1, read on the forward strand.
TTTTTTTAAATTGATTTAAAACAAATATAAATTCAATAGCAATCGATACACAAGATTCTAGAACCTCGAAGTGATCTTTCAATCATAGATTGGTGTATAGACGAACGTTTTATTAGTAAAAGTGCGACACTAGGGGTTGAGACTAAGTGAAGAACGAACTTAGGGGGTTACTTTCGACCCTCACCAGACCCGTAGGTTTATTTTCACTCGAGAGTTACCTTAAATAATTTACGATACGGTGAAGGTGTATCGCCACCTAATTGCCCTGAAATATTGAGGAGGAGGTCGGGCGCCCGTTTGGGCGGAGCTTAACGAAATTTAACGTGAATTTAAGGTCTGTATAGAAAAGCAGTCGGTTGGTTACAGACAGGAAGAGATTGGGGAGAGGGGTAGGGAGGGAGAGGGAAGGATGAGAGGCGATAAATTTTTGGAAAAATCGCCGCTGATAGCGATGTTAAGTAATGTGAAATATTTGTGCTTCTTTAATAACAAATAAAAGGATACTTTTAATAATGGTATTATATTAAAAAGAAAAAAAGAAATTAACGTGTAAGGCGAATCATTGTATTTAATTATTATGTATATATATAAACTTTAACGCAACACGTTATTCTACTTTATTGTTTGAAAAAAATGAATAACGTGGATTGACTATAATTGATTCTCGCAATAAGGGGATAACGACCATTTATGGGATAGTAATGTAAAGCGTCAGTCGAACTTGATGAAATGTTTATGATCATAATTATACATGAATATCCACTTAAAAATATAAAGAAATAGAAAGTAGGGATGATCCTTTTTAGTAAAATATTCATTTGTACGGAATAAGAAATGGCAAATGAATGGGGGAGGGGGAAAGAACGTCGAAATGGTTAATAAAGTTTCGAAAATGCTCGAAAGAAGCTTTTAGATTTCTTTTGATGTCTACTCTCTCGGTGGAAAAGCTGAAGAAAAAAAAAAAAACGAAAGGAAGAAAAAAAGGCGTTTTAAAAGATACACGTAGAGTTCGAATGTACGTCGTGTCGTTTCTCTATTCGAGGATATTCGATTGGCACCGACAATGTAGAATGAAATTTCTTCTTTAAATGTTTACAATTTTGTTTTGTGATAAAATTCTAAAATGAATTTGAAGATCTTTTCGTCGTTGTAAGAAAAAATGAAAAAAGGGTGGGGTAAAAAGAAAAAAAGAACGAAATAAAAATTCGCACGAACGTAAAGCGATTAACGAGGCGATTAAATGAGAAATATAAATATAAATAAATAATTAGCCGTAGAAGTTGCCTTCACTAATCTTTGACAAATTGTGAAAGCTTTTTCAGACGTAATAAGAAAAAAGAAAAAAAATAAAAAATAAAAAAGAAGAAGACGAGGAAACGAACGTAACGTTAATAATAAAAATCCTTTGAAGGGGGAAAAAAAAAGTAAGCCAGTCTATTTCCTTTCATATTTCCGTTCAAAATTTCTTAAAGACTTTAACAGTTTGTGAACGTTTTCCTGTTTTATAGATCTTTATAGTCCTCCTGGGCCCTGTAGTGGTTTCGTAATACTCGAACGCGCAACGCTCTTAATGTTAACATCGTCGATAAAAGTGATTTACTCTTACGTATCCTTGACTACGTACTTTGGAGTAATAAGAAAGAAAAGAAAGAGAGAAAGAGAGAGAGAGAGAGAGAGAGAGAAGGGAAGGTTATTAAAACTCTTAAAACTTAAAGCATTTTCGATGAAATTTTATGCAGCAAATATATGCGTAAAAACTATGATACGTGTAATCGTTTATTCTAAGTACTTGTTATATCATTTTTTATTATATCTATTATGATTTTCAATTAAAATACAATGAAAAATTTCTTGAAAATCCTTCTATCAATTGTCTACGTCGAATGATACAATTTATCGATACATTTTTTTTTAATTTTATTTTTTAACTTACTCTAATACTATTTTCCTGTCGTGGAATTTTCATGATTAAGGTTGATAAATTGTATAGAAGGCCTTCTGTCGTTCTTTATAACGTTATATATATGTGCAGGAATGTTATTATTAATCTCTACCGACTACAGTTGTAATGTCAAAAGCGTGAGTGAACCCTTTGACTACTTTAGGTGATTACGGTTGTTCTTAGTTTCTAAAGCGTCCCGTAACCACGCAAATTTTTCTACGTATTTACATACGTGCCAACGTATATAAGTATGCGTATATAGTAGATATAGCTATATTATAACGAATGACAGAGTAGAAAGAAAGAAAGAAAGAAAGAAAGAGAGAGAGAGAGTGAGCGAGGGTGAGTGGGAAGGAGGAAGGGTGGTTTAGAAGCGTGGTATGCGTGTGGCAAATCATCACGCAGCGCGGCTTTTTCTGCGAAATCAAAGGAACGAGAAGTTTTCCAATATTTTAGAGACAGACGGCGTTGTGAAACTCGCTGTTCTTCGTTTTCAATCCTGCAAGAGGATCCTATAGTGCCATGATTAACATTCATATTTCGTTTGCGAGGAAAATTTAAAAAAAAAGAAAAACAAAAAATTAACGGACGCATCCGTTTTCAACTACTTTTTTCTTTTTTTTTCTTTGCCTCTATATATTTTTGTTCCTGCCCTCGTACGTTAACAAACTCTGCGGGATATTTTTTTGTTATTTTTAAAAATATATATTTTTATATCTCTACCTATATCATTTGTGAAGTATATTTTGAAACACGTTAACGTTGCAGGAGGGGTATTAAATATCGATACGTTTCTTATTACCGATGTACATTTATAAAATCTTGATGAGGAGGGTGGTATAAAAGATACATAAATATGTTTTTATATAATTTATTCCTTTTTAGTTTCGAGTCATTTATCTGACTTTAACCGAAATGAGTAAACACGAATAAATCGTTGGAATGATATTTTCGTGTTTGAGAATTCGTAAGGGTAGTGGTGGTAGTAGTGGTGGTCGTTCACTAGTAACGGAAAATATTTTTCATTATACTGATTATTTATCGACTGTCGGATTTGTCTGCTCGTGTCGTAGGATCATGCCTTCCCGTAGAAACGAATAACAAGGTAGGATAAAGAAAGAAGAACAAGGGAAATGATGTATGTGTGAGAGCGAGTTAGATGACTCGCGATGAACAAGAAGAGAGAAAAGGGAAGAAAAGAGAGAAAGAAAAAGATAGAAAAAAAAATAGAAAAAAAACTAAAGGAAAGGCGAATTTATTCGGCAAAGCTTGGTTAAATGCATCTTCTTCATGGATCTTTTTTGGTATGCATGATATGCTTATATACGTGCACGTATCTACGAATGTATGTATGTATTTTTCCCCAACGTATTTCTGGGTGGTCGTAATAAATTTCAACGAAAGGAGATGCGAACGGTGAAATACAGTCGCGGAATTCGTAAATCATGACGCGATAATGCCGGATGTCAAGCACGCCGTTGCGTTTACGATGGGCGACATTTAAAACGCACAGCAGCAGCACCCTTCGCCTACTTGTTTACACGTGCTTCTCGCCTACCTCCGAGTGGCCCCTTTTAAGTGCCTTTCCTTTCTACTCCTCCTTACTATTCCTACAACGACTAGATTATTTTCGTGGTATTTATCGTGGCTCCCCTTTGTGATCTCGTAAACGTCTCTAACCGTTTTTGCACCGACAAAGATAGCCAAAGAAATTCCATTTTCATCTCACGATGATAGATATATTTCAAAAGGAAACTTTCTTATTTAAAGTATATTTCATTTTCTTTTTTCTTAATAAGAGAAAGAGAGAGAAAGATCAAATATTTTTGAAATTATATGCATATGAACTTTGGATATACACGTAACTTGTATATTAAATATTTTCAAATGATTTACAGTTACGTTTCTGAATTTTTTCTTATTGATTTCTTTATAAATAAAAATAATTGTTTACCATACACGTTAAAAATTAATTAGGAAAAATTTACTATAGTAGAAACATTTAGCAAAGTATTATGAAACGTGACTAAGGGTATCTCGTTTGTCGAAGTAAGCACTTTATTATTTGAATATCTATTTGACATAGTTTTAGTATTCGTGTAATTAATAATATTGCAATTTTCCATCTATTTTATTAAAGTTATGTAGAAATGTTTTCTTGACATTTAACAAAATGAAACTTATAGGCTCGTAGATGTATGTATAAATGCAAATGCAGTAAGTGTATTCAAACTGTTGGCCAGTAGTACCTAATAAAAGTGTACGTGTGTGTCTATGAAAATGATATAAATAGTTAAAATTTATAACAAATATTTACTTACGATTAGAAACTATTATCGTACACGTTATATTCTGATATATAACAGCAAGTTGCGTTTCCTATGTTACGCTAACGAACACGATCGCGAGAAAGCCACGGAATTACTGTAATCCGTGAAAGATTTCGATGATGAATCGTCGTAGGTAGGAAGAACAAGAGTAAGGTTGCTATACACGAAAACGAGAAACGAGAACGAAAACGATAGAGAGAGAAAGAGAAAGAGAGAAAGATGATGATGAAGATAGCGAGTAGAGGAAGAAGGAGTACCTCGAAGCGAACGCTTGCGCGATCCAAGATTTAGTGCGGATATCTGGATTCCGTGATGCCGCCGTTGGGATTAATAATTACCGTGTTTTGTCGAACGAGATTCGGTCACGTCTGGGAGAACGAAATACGTGGAACTAATTGTCCTACGTGAGATATTGTAGTCCAGTTACGGTTTCGCCTTTGCCGTTATCGTCTTTGCTCTCCAGACTTTACCATGCCGCAAAACATATAACTACCAAAACGATGAACACGTATGTGTCATGATAGTGATAATGGTGTTTCCTACATATAACATCGTCTATCGATTTATTCATTATATCATCGTTAGAGAGACTTTATCTAATCTAAAATAAAAATAAACCATATTAATACTTGTAGGACAGGTAAATGAAGTATATTTTAATAGGAAAATAATATGTGTGTATGTGTATGTGTGATGGAATAAATTCTTTACAAAGAGTATATCGTAGAATATATATATATATATATTATTACGGTTATATAATAAATTTCAATGTAATTATTTTATGAATACTCTCTATAAGTCATCGTTAGCATCTACGTGTAATATCGGTACGGTTGGAACATACGATAATTAGGTGGACTGAAAAGTTTTGGAGAATTTTCCGAGGCAACATATATGTATGTATATACATATACATTTATAAAGAGAGAGAAAGAGAGAGAGAGAAGGAGGTTTTGAAGGGGGTTGGAAGAGAGAAAGAGTCTCCTTTCGGAAGCTGTACGCCAATTCTGCTACGTGCGCTTTCATGGAAGCGTCAAGAACTTTAATATCACGAGTGGACTACTTCAAATGTTTGAACTGCTTTCCAGAGAAGAAGAAGAAGAAGCAGAAGAAGAAGCAGAAGAAGAAGAAGAGAAAGAGAGAGAGAGAGCGCGACGGAAATTTTCAGCGACACAGATTGCCGAGCTATATTCAGAAAAGAGAGGCGTGTGCGCTTCTCTTGTTACTTTCGAGAAACTCCCTGACTCCATAAAGCTTTGATTGAAACTGCCTTAAAGGATGAGTCTCTCGTTAAGGATTATCACGAATGATCCTAACACCCCATGTCCTTCTTATCATGACACGAGTTAGATATGCCAAAGAAACACCGAGCTTTCTCGTTATAATTAATGATATTATCTTAACATCTCAAGATAATTATTTGCAAAGATAAAAGAGAAATGGCAAGAGAAATTCATTTTTCATATTTTCACAGTACTACGTAACTCTATTATAAATCTAGGTAAAGTTTAAATAAATGTATTTAGATTACAAAAACGATGATGTAGGAGAAATAGGAAAAAGAGAAAGAGAGAGAAAGAGAGAGAAAAAATATGCCGATGAAAAGGCAAAGTATTGCGAAAAGAAGAAAAGGAGAAAAAAAAAATAAACTTCTAAAGAAATAAAGGTGTTTCCCTCCTACTTTTTCTTTTCTTATTTTTTTTTTTTTTCCATTTTTTTCAATCTCCGTTTCCTCTTTTTCATTTCCTGGCCATTGCTGGCACCGCAAGATTCTCTTCGATTCGAGAAATTCACGCAACTGTGGCGTTTCCATTTTTTACATTTTATTTTTCAGACCCTCCCCACTGTTACTTTTTCTATCTTCTCCTATTTTTCTTCATCATCATCATCTTCATCTTTTTTCTTTTTCTTTTTCTTCTTCTTCTTCTTCTTCTTCTTCATTTTCTTTTATCCTACCTCTGATTTCTACTCTGTAGTAACCTGCGCATTCACAGGTCTTCTTTCTCTCTCTCTTTCTTACACTTATACACGCATACACACACGTACATACTAAGAATAGTCTTTCTTATAATTAATCGTAGAATTCCACGCGCAACGTAATGGAGTCATGAACTTTCTTGAAAGCGAGTTTACTTTCATTTCGCGCGACAGAAAAGTGAACTACTCGGCGAGTACCTTTAATTTCTTCAAAATTAAAACTTTGATTTTACTGTTGAAGGTAGAAAAGAAAGGAATAGAGGAAAAAGGGATATAAAAGGGGGAGTTACTAACGAAACTTTCTCTCTACCATTGGTGGCATTGCCGTAGAAGTTGAAAACAAAAGAGCTATTCGATTATTTAACCGTTCCAAGGATTAAAATAAATATCAAAATCGAAGCGTGAGAGATCCACGATTGTAATCCCGTTCTCTCTCTTTCTCTCTCTCTCTCTCTCTCTCTCTCTCTCTCTCTCTTGTTCGCTTGGAATCGTTGACCGATTCGTTATTCGGCCATTACAGTAGGAAAAAAGGGGCAGACAAGTCGCCGCAAAATTTATTTCCCTATGACCGGAGGAGGAAGCCGTGTGAGCCGATTTATCGATCCGAACTCGCCGGAAAAAGCACCGAGCGCGATAAATTTTCTCGTCTCTCCTCGATGTGTCGTCCCTTTTTCTAAAAAAACAACGAGTAGATAAAAAAAAAAAGGAGGAAAAAGGCAACAACAACAACAACAAAATACAGAAAAGAAGAGAAAAGGAAAGCTCGACAAACGTGCGGAGAAGTAGCGTAAGAAAAGAAAAATACGAGAGAGAATGAGAGCATAAAGTTAGAAAAGACACAGTTAAAGAGAGAGTGAGAAAGAGAGAAAGAGAGAGAAAGGAAAGGAAGAGACAAAAATTCTCTCCTTTTTCTCAAAACATATGGTCTATTAGGACTAATAATAGAGGTTCGTGGACACGTACAGCGTTTTTTATGTTCCTTGTGTGCGTGTTGCATGCTTTACATATATACATATATATATATAAATTTCAATTTTTTTCTTTTTTTCGCGTGTCACGAGTTCGTTTAAAAAAGACCACCGTGAATGAAGAATAAGAAGAAGAAATTCTCTTTCTCTCAGTTAGAATTTTGTGTTTTTTTCCCTTATTTTTCGTCCCATCTTCGATAATATATTTTGCAAAGCTAGCGAGCTTTCGAGATGACAACGAAGATGCTGGACACGAAGGAAGGCGTCGTGAAGATGCCACTCCCACTTATTCTTCTCTTTCTCTTCTTGGTTTATGCGTCGCCTAGAATTTGTGTAGTAAGGCGAACGGACGAGTTAGAATTTCTAATGTTTAATATATTCTGGATCTTTAAGTTTACAGAGTCTTAGAAGGTCTCGAAGGATTTTACATTGTTAAACTTCCTACCCATCTTAAATTTTACTATAAGTATTATTTATTTCTAGAAAGAGAGAGAGAAGAAAGGAGATAGTAAATTTAAAATGTTATTTATACGATTTAGAAAATAATCCAACGTATTGTAATCTTTAAAACCTAAGATCCTACAATTAAATAATTATTCATTAATTAATGAAAATATTTTAATAACGTAATGTATAAAAAATTACGTTTGATATAAATTTTCATCGCTTCGGTTCTTGCTCGTTAAGCTAAATTCTTGTCAATCACATAACGTACGATATAAGCATATAGACAACGTGCGCGCCGATATTGTAAACAAGCAGCAGGGACGTATCAAAATTAGTTGGATTGCTAATGCAAGCAATGCGTCTCCTATATTAAACTGTCATAACGCAATTCGATTTTACGGGTACGTTTCGAGCGTACGCAAAATACATACACACACTCCAAAGTAATATTAACCATCATTACGAGTGTCTGTATACGGCTAGCGAATTATTTGTTCCTAAATAAACATCAGCGTGCGTAATGAGTGTAATGTGATTTGTTATAACTAGAAACATATTACGAATGATTATAATGTATTAATCGTTCGGATAATAAATGACGTACATACGTAATACATACATATATATACGTACGGCGAATAATCAACGTGCAATTCATCATCGTAGAACACAGGGCAACGAGCTTTAATTATAAGGTGTCATTTAATTACAAATACATTCGTATATATATATATATATATATATGTATATATGTATGTATGTGTGTGTATGGCTATTAAAATGAAGGATGATGCTTGGAAATCGGTAGTCGATAATAATAGTCATGGAAATCGTTAACTTTTATTGATTATGCTAAAATCTATTGAGAAATGTTCTCTAAATTAGTTCTTGACTAATGAAATTATTCAAACTACATATCTCTCCCTTTCTCTCTCTCTCTTTCTCTCTCTCTTTAATTAATCTTCTTTAGTGGTATATGAATAAATAAAGAAATTAAATGTATTTTTTTTTCTCCTGAACGATATAAAATAAATAAACTTGTATAAAGATACAACATAATATATTAAGTACTTATCCTACTTTCGTCATCTTTATGGATATCCTTGATTATATCTTCGTCGTGACGTTGGAGGATGCGCAAGGGTAGGACTAACGAGCAAGCAGGGCGTTTAGGCGTTCGTATGGCCAACAAAGCGAAAAAGACGTTGCCGTTGTCGTCGTCGTTGTAGTTGTTGTAGTCGTCAGGAGAGGACGGAAGGAGAGAAAGAGAAAAATAGAAGAATAAAAGCTTAGTCTGGGAATCTAAAACAAGGTACACACGCCATTTCACGACGAGTCGACGTCGTTATTGTTACTGACTGCCAAAAATATACCGGGTGTCACGTTAAAATGCGACGCGTCGTTACAACAAGACCGAGAGTTGACAAGAGGATGAAAGAGTAAGGGAGAGTTACGGGAAAACAAAAAATAAAATTTTTAAAAGAGACGGAAAGAGAGAGAGGGTATGAGGGAGAGAGAAAGGGAAGGAAGAGTTGAGATTTAGTTCATCGTCTCATTTCGTCTCGTCTCGTCTCGTCTCGTCTCGTCTTTTCTCGTCTCTTCTCTCTCGTCGTTAGGTTCCTTCTTTGAAATTTAGTTTAAGCAGATAGGACACGTTCGCTTTTCCTTCCTTATTCCACGGTGTACGAAGCGAGGAAACAAAATTAATCGCATATCAACGGTGTTTACTCGAGCCATTGAGCAGACGCTACCTATAAAAAAAAAATCACCATCCCACCGTCTCCTGTCCCTCCTCTTATCCACCTCCCCCCCTCTTTCTCGACGAGGTTTGCTTAATATCGAATCCTCTTGCTCTCGCCGGTGAACTCGATTTAATCCGATGGCCGTTTCGTTCCTTCCTCTCTCTCTCTCTCTCTCTCTCTCTCTCTTTCGAGCTTCTTTACGCTCATCAACGTATTTTCCACCTTCACTCTTCACTCATTCCTCTTTACTCCTCGTCCTCGTTTCATCATTTTTAATTTAAGAGCAATACCGAACATTATATGGTTCTTCTTTTTCACATTCCATTATCTCTCTCTATTTCTCTCTTATTTTAATTCGTTACGAAAAGATTTATTTAGGATAAGTTAATAAACAAAAGAATTATTTTGTTGTACAAGTTACATTCGTATAAATTGAAATTAATTAATACAATATTATATTTTAACATTATTTATGCAGTTTAATTATTATTTATAATTATATGTTTTAACCGTGATCATATAATATAGTTTCTAAAAATATCTTTAACTCCCTCTTCTCTTATTTTGGTAATCTCGTTTTAAAAGTTCAGACAGACAAGCAAGCGGCTTGCGACTAGACAAAAGAGGTAAAGATAGACACGCTAGACGACGCTCGTGGTATTTCCTTCTTCCTTCTCTCTCTCTCTCTCTCTATCTCTCTCTCTTTCTCTCAGTCATTCACTTTCTCTCTGTCTAGGTTTTTACGTTATGTTTTTGAGTATTTTCGTCTAAAATAAAGCGAATATGCTACGAACGAGAGATACTTCGGGAAGTATCTTATGGCGTCGAATTACTCATATAGTTCGTCAATTTCACACTGTTCTATAAAACACGCAGAAACCATTAGAAAACTCAAATATATTTCTACCGTATATAATATGCAGTAATAAAAGAATTGCACTTTTACCAAGCAGAGTAATTTTTCCTTATTCTAATTTTTTTTTCCAGAATTACGGAAGAATATCCAACGTTTCAAAAATCTGGTTGGTAAAATTCGAAATTTTGGATTAGTTATCATGCGAGATAAACGGTTTAATGAGATAGAACAATAGTCGAAATCAAAGAGTTAAACCAAAAAATAAAAAAGAGAAAGAAGAAGAAGAAGAAAAATAAATAAAAAAGAGAGAGAGAGAAAGAGAGAACGAGTACATAAATTCCACGTTAAGCACGTCGGCAAAGTTTTAAGTGCTATTTCATCGAAATTTTCACGGAAATACCGAAAAGCGTGAGCTTCACTTTCGACTTGGGTTCAAAGGGCAATGGTAAAACCGCGATGTGCTATTTCTTTCTTTCTTCCTTCCTTCCTTTACTCCCTCGAACCTCTCTTCTTTCTTTTTTTACTCATTTTTTCTCTTTCTCTACTAGATATTTTCTTTTTTCCTCTCTTTCCGAAACGCTTCGAAGCAGAAAGAGTTAATTCGCGGCTTCTCGACGATTCGTATCCGTCCGAACACCCGGTATAAACGAAGCTCATGTTAGCACGAGGGAGAGTTGAAAAAGGAAACAGCGTTATTACTCGAGCGAAGCATTGGGCTTTTCTTCGAACCCTCGTTTCGTTGCGCTTCGTTTCCTTGCCTTTTCTTCCACCATTTTCCTCTCAGTTTTTCTTCTCTTTGTCCGCCTTTCCCGGTACCGTTTATTGACCGAAAAGTCAGTCACTCTCTCTCTCTTTCTATCTATTTATCTCTCTATCTCTCTTAGTGTCTTTATCTCTGTCTCTTTTTCACTCCTCTCTACTTTCTTCTCTTTATATACATAAAAGGGCCACGGCTTTGCACATGTGACAAGACATCGTAGGGAAGATCGCGAGTGATCAACGATCAAAGTAAATATAGCTGGCTATATAAGAATGTACGGTATATATATGTATATGTTAACAACGTAAAAGCAGCTACACACACACGACACGCTTGGCTTTAAGTAAAGAATTACTATAGGAAACAAGTTACCCTCCGACAATGTTATTTGCCCTCCTGTATCCTCGCGAGGATGAGCCTCCATCGAATGTCAACTTGTCGATTAATCGTGTAAAATAAAACAATTTACCCGGGTAAATAAATATTCGAAAACAAAATTAAAATACAAATGAAAGGAACAAGACATAGATATATAATAAAAATTTAAAGAACACACCAATTTTTATTCGTAAAATTATTTTCTCTATAATTATCTTACAGAGAGATGATTATTTGAACCCATAATTATGAAAGTGGTTTAAGTAAAAATTAAAAAAAAAATGATTTTATCAGTTATTTTATGCTATATTATTTTAATCTAAATTAATACGATGTAATCTTTATGATATTGCCAAAAATGAACCATTAGACAGTAGTTGTAATTTCAACATTATATGGAATTCATTTAATGTTCAAATGCAATTCATTAAATATTTCGAAACAAAAAATAGATTTTAGATGACTTACAATTAGACAGTTTCAAAATTATGGACTCATTTATTCTACGAAAATGAACATAAAATCTATGACTTATAGACAATTATATACGATTTAAAATGAAATTATTATGATAGATCTTTTCTATTTTATTCGAGACATTGTATAATTTATGAAAGTTATATTTGTATATAATGTGACAATAAACGTCAGTGGCAACGTCATGTTTTGCTTGTCATACGAATATTTCGATGATTCAACTAATTCAACGAGTAGTACGGGTCCTTCATCGTGAAAATTGCTTTGGCGAAAGAATCCTCGTGTTATTAACCACATTATAAACACGTTATTAACTCGACCACCGATTATATTTCTGCGATTATAATTTCTCGTTAGCGTGGTCCGGTCATAACGATGAGTCATTTATCTTCATTTATTATACAAAATTAATTATTTGTCCGGTCTCAGTTTTTCTCTATCCTTCTCACTCTTTCTTCCTTTCTTTCTGTCTCTATCGTTGGGACTAGATAAAAAATTCTTTTCGTTTGAACGTACGAGATTCGATAAAACGTAATTAGACTGAAATAAAGAGTAAATTAACGAGAACGAGAATAGAAACAAAATGAAACGAAACGAAGCGAAACGAAACGAAATGAAACGAAACGGAGAGCAATGGAATGGAATGAGATGAGATGAGATGAGAAATGAAATTAAAAAAAAGAAAATGAATAAATAAAAAAATAAAACATAAAAAAAGAAGAGGAAGAAAAAGAAAAACATAAAAGAGAATACAAAATCAAGAAGAGAAAAGTCATATACGATTCGAGAAGGATTCGAAAACGACAAGATTCTAACTGAAATTAACACCGTAACACTGTACAGAGAAATCCGAAGAAACACGATTTTGTTTCTATATGAGTATCGTCGATTCGCAGGAAATTAGAATCGCGAATGACGTATCTCATCGAGTGAAATACGGGGTTTGAATAACGAAATCGATGTCCGGAGTAAGGCGAAACTCATATATCGTATTGCGATAAGGATTTTTACTCGATTTTCAACGATCTTTTTTTTTTCCTTTATTCCACTACCAATAAAAATGACCTGTTCATTTATAAAATAGAACGCAGAGATGTTCTCTTTTTTATATTTATTTTTTTTCATTAATAAATATATATATATATCCAGAGAGATATATTATATAACGCGTGCAGTGGTATTTTCTACAATTTATTATCGACAAAACGTAGGAAATATTATACGGATTCGTATTAATTTACGAGATAACAATAATTATACATAATAGTACTTATGCATTGATTTATTTAGAATGCAAGAGAGAGAGAGAGAGAGTGAGAGAGAGAATAGGTCAAAATCGTGAAACGATCTCGATCCCACCTAATAGACCGGAAACCTAATGCGGTTAAACCTAATAAAGCGGAATTACCCATATTAGGTGACGGATCGATCGGTATATTGCACCTAGCTTCTCGGCAATAATGCGAATTTGAATTGATCTAAGCGTTACTGACGTTACCGCGTGCTTTGCGTTGCGAATGTTCGATTCCGATGGTTATATCTGATAGAGACATCAGCCAGGGAAAACTGGAAAGAGAAGGGGAATGAGAAAGAGACAGAGAAGAAAGAGACAGAGAGATATATATCGCCTAAATCGTAATAACGCTGACAGAGACGTACGACAACGATAGAACATTCTACGTATGTATGTAAATACGTACGCAGCATACGTAGAGTGGACGGAAATTTATTATAGAATAGATTAACTTTTAAATGAATGATGACAAATTTACTCTGATTGCATAGAAAAAATAATAAAATATTATACATTAGGTTGTTCTATAAGTTTCTTCCTTTTTCTTAATTAATATTTTATACTTAATACTTTTAATATTATCTATTTTATATTATAGTATACTAATATCAAATATCATAGTATTATGAAAAAGGAATAAAATAATCGTATATATTATTAAGTAAAATAATATAAAATACAATACAAAAGAAATATATTATTGCATATACTGAAAAATAATGAAGAAACTTATGTGGGACGACCTAATAATATTATGTTAATTTATTCGATATATTGTAGAAATGCATAAACGTTGATCATTTATTTATTTTTTCCATAATTTATATTATTTTCTTTTCTTTTTTTTATACTTGCATCCCATTCTCTCAGAAAAATTTCAAAGAAAAGATAAGGATAGAGAGAAAATGTCACAGAGTTTTTCTATCTTCTTTATACACTGGAACTACTATCGATATCGTATCGTATTTTCCGTTCGTATTATTACATCGTTACCCCGACGTTAATTTAACCGAAGAAGCGTTTTCCAGAGTTTTATCGAGCGATTCGTTGTACGCGAATCGTCCATAGTTTTATCACGAACGAGCATCGAAGTCCAGAGTTTTCCATTGGGAAGCAAAAAAATGAGAGAGAAAGAGAGATACAGAGTGAAAGAGAGAGAGAAATACTGAGAGGCCAGTAGCAGCTCCATTGTACGTACGATCGAACGTAACAGATACGTACCATGGCAACATCGTTTTGAAATACGGCGGCCCTTTTAATCCTCGCGAAGCCGGACACACGATAATAAAACAATGAGAAGTACGAATATTAATGACTTTGTATCCATTATTCAACGCGGATGAAACCGCATTTTTCTCCGGGAAACTTTTGCTCGCGAAAGCGTCAAGGGAGAAGTAGGTGGAGTTACGAACTTGGAATACAGAGAGATAGATAGAGAGAGAAAGAGAAAGAGAGAAGACAGAAGAGAGAAGAGAAAGATGAGTTTGATATCATCGTATCAGTATTTATGAAACATCGCGAATCATTTAGCAAATGTATTATTATTATTATTATTATTACTTTAGATAAATCCTACGATTGAGTAATTCGACTTAATTAATAATCGATGACGATCGAATCTCTCGATTTTAAATGACAAATTTTGATTTTGTACAAATAGGAAAAATTCAGAATATTATTTAGAAACAAATAAACGAACAATCCATTTAGTAGATTACATTCCAATCGCTTATTTTCTTCTTCGTAGAATTTTCCAATCGCGTACTGGTTTATTTTTAGCAGGATAGAAAGAAGGTAAAGAACGTAGTAAATGGTTAGAAAATCGAATGTTAGAAAAGGTGTATTCATAGGTAAAGGAATAGGGAATATGGTCGCATACCTTCTAACGGGATGTCGTAGCATGCTTGGATGGCAAAATAATCGAGAACCGCCTGTCGCATCGGCAGACAAAAGAGATATTTCACCATCCGACAAATTCCCTCGTTAAATGGGCGCGCGCGTGCAAAAATAAGAGAGGAAAAAAGCGAGA
The DNA here is from genome assembly GCA_023678845.1 of Mischocyttarus mexicanus. NCBI lineage: Eukaryota > Metazoa > Arthropoda > Insecta > Hymenoptera > Vespidae > Mischocyttarus > Mischocyttarus mexicanus. Next base: position 6,042,070 of record JACGTP010000001.1, read on the forward strand.
GAAGTGGTGGGAGATTCGGGTGGGTGGGGAAGAAAAGAGGGGGGGGGGCGGGAGAGAGAGAGAAAGATAGAAAGAGGAACAAAAACAACAAACGCGTCACGGCTTTCCAGCTCTAGCAACCCCTCTTTTGCACCACCTTCTTTCACCCTATCCTCTCATCCCATTTTCTCTCTCTCTCTCTTTTTTTTGTCTCTCGTTTCACGTCCGATCGACGAATCGGAGCGGCCGGATTAAAATCTCATATCGGTCGTTCCAAATGGCGCGGTAAATATAATAATAATTAATACGCCGTTCTTGGTACGTTCGTCGGGTGGGGTGGATCGGATGAGGGAAGGGAGGAGGAAGGGGGCCACACCGACGTGCCGATTAATTACGACTAATTATCGCTCACTTTTCGATCCCCAATGTGAAATAAAGAATCCTGTTTCGTTGAGCACAATACGTTTTGCCTACTCCCCTCTCTCCTCCTCTTTCCCATCCTCTTCCTATTTCTTCCAATCCCCTGTCAACTGTTTTCTCTTTTCATACCTTTCAGTCACATTTGCGTACGCTATTCTCTCAATTTGAATTCCATTATGATATATATATATATAAAAGAAAAAAGTGTTATGATAATGCCGATATGATTATTTTCCGTATGCAAATAATATTCGAGAATCATCGTCCGTTATCGTCGCTATTATTAAATTGCAATGCATTTCACGTACATATTATTCAATCGTAATGACTAATGAGTGACGTGCGCGTGGAGAGGAGAGTTTGACAATTACTCTGCGAGGCGTTAAAAGTACTTTGTCGATTGCCTGAAATTAATGACAACACGATATAATGATAATAGTTACAATACGTGTTTATCAAAGTTACGTCTTGCGAATATATCAATAAACAGTGATTCTTAGTTAACCAAAACGAGATATCTACGAGACAATGATAACTCGTTAATCGATAAAGGACAGGAAATTGTCTGACTTGGAATTATATTCGACTATCGTGTCGTGTCGATCATAAAGTTTCTCGTATTTGTCAATAACGGAACACGGATCTGAAATTAGATTCTTATTTTCTATACAAAATAATGTCAGATATATAAATGTTATTAAAGGAAATATTGAATTTCTATCAATTATATTTATTTATTATTTAAAATATTTCCTTAAGTATTTATTAATATAATCGGTATAAAATAAATCAAATAAAATTTTAATTCAATTCTAAGTGTTCATCCCATTTAAATTTATCGTATCGTATGCGATACGATTTATATAATAATATAGCAAATAATTTATTCATATTACCTATTTTAACTTGTCGTCTAATAGAATTTAAATGTTTCTATTACTTTCCAAGCACATTTCAATTTCTTTATCATATGCAAATGATAATATTCATATAACACTGATTGCGTAGAAATTTTTGAGAAAATGTTTATTAAAAAAAAATGGAGAAAAAAACTTGAATTAACGATATATTGGGTTGGTGGAAAAGAAATGTCAGATTTTCCTATTGAATTGTGACCAAAAATCCGACATTTCTTTTCCACCAATCCAATATTGAAAAAAAAAAATTCTGTTGTAAATTAGTATCAAATTAAAGAGGAATGACGATATCTCAGATGTATGAGTGAGAGACAGAGAGTGAGAGAGAGAGAGGGAGAGAAACTTATCGGTGCATTGAAGTTTACCGTTCGTTCTATCGACGATAATTAATACGACGAACAAGCTGTCGAGCGTGGAACAAGATAGCCCCTAATTACGAAGGCTCTTTTCGAAAGAAATGAAACGCGTTTACGAGATAAAGCTATATACTTTATCGTGCCTCGACGTCGTTCTTCGTGATCGTGAAGACGACGATGAGCAAGGAACGAGCAATCCGGATCGTCTTATCTTGATGCGCTTTCATTGGTGGCCGACACGACAGGTTCTTCGATGTCGAAGAACGAACAGAAAAGAAAGAAAGAAAGAAAGAAGAGGGTGGGGACGGGGGAAAAAAAGAGACAAGGAAAAAAACTAAAAGAGAAAAAAAGATAGCGAAGGGAGAACAGGAATCCAATCTCGACAGAAGGAACGATTAGTCAAGGGTCTCGATTTCTTTCCTTTTTTCTTCTTCTTCTTCTTCTTCTCAATTTTTTCTCAAATTTCTTTTTTTTTTACACCATCATCGTTCGTTTCTGAAGAAGAAATGAGGGAAAAGGAAACGATCGGTCAAAAATTCTTGAAAGAGAACCCACTGATTTCTCGGTTATTACAGCGGCATGATTTGTTAGATCCTTTTTATTTTTTTTCCTTATTTTTATTTTTTTTTTATTTTTTTAATAGTTGGCAATATACCGAAGAAAAAGATAGAAACACAAAGCTGTGAAACTAGTAATTTCCGAATGAGAAATCAAACCGATTAGTACGTGGTTGTAGGTTTCTTTTTTCCTTTTTCTCTTCTACCTTCTACGGTTTTTCTTTTTCCTTTTAGGGTCCCCGCGGACGATGGGAAAACTTGATATTGACTGCTCCAACTACCTCTCTCTCTCTCTCTCTCTCTCTCTCTCTTTCTCTCTCTCTCTCTGTTCGTCCCGGCGTTAATTTTAAAAGTCTGGAACGAGGAGTAACTTTTCGAAACGAAATGACTCGATCGGATGTGCGACACGATGTGACTCATTATTCGTTTGGGAAATTTCGCTTCCCGAGAGAGAGAGAGAGAAAGAGAGAGAGAGAAAAAGAAAGAGAGAGAATAAGCAAAGAGAAAATGATAGATATAAATTTATATAACGTACAGTACCCGCGTAGTTACGTTTCGCATTAGAAACAATTTCAAATGAACAATTTACGATGATAATAATATACGAGAGATAAAAGTAATACAGGAAGGGAAATTATCTGATAAATTATTAAATTGGTATATTATATAACTATAGAAATTTATTTACAAACGATACGAAAATGTTATATTTGTTAACTAGCAATTACCCAGAATGACGTTGCAATACCTGTCGAACTCATTACCTCACAATCTCACAATGCACTATTCAACATTCATTAATATATCATTTTTCTCTCGATATTAGCTAGTTTTTTATTTCTTTTTTCAAACCATTTGTCGATACTTTTGTTATACGTAACAAACATATAGACAAACATTCATTTTGGAATATATAGAAGAATTAATTTTAAAGAAATCTTATATGTTCGCAAGTAACAAGACCCTTTAAATGTTTTAATAAAATGTCATAAATCTTCTAGAATATGCTAGTAAAATTCTAAAGATAAAAATAGAATGTTATGTATTTTTTAATATGTATATATATTGTAATTAGGCTCATCACAAATTTTAGATACATCAAATAATTATTTTTTAATAGTTTCAATCGAATATATATACTTATTAATTATCTAAATATAAAGAAATAAAAATAAAAATCGATCATTAGAAATAGAAAACATCTGTTCAAATATAGGTCACTGGTAAGAAAAGTAGGTCAGCGATACAAAAGTAGGTCATCAAGAAGCTCCATATGATTGAAGGTATATGAAGAAAAAATAGACGAAGGTGTAGGTCCGAGTCAAACGAGGTAAGCAATCGTTATGTTTATATCTCTCGGTGACTTTTAGGAAATTCGTTATATATGAAATTCACAGAAAAACATTCCTTAATTACCGGCTTAGTTGAGCTTTCAATGCTTTGTTTACGTTCGGTACTCTCCGTCACTCCTCGGCTGATGTCGACAACCGAACGTTGTCATTTCGTCGTTAGATATGTTATTGACCTTCGTACATGTTCGGTACTTGTCGAGTGTATTCGTAATTACTTTTCATAATAATCGTTAGTCTTCTTCGAGTGTCAGACGGAATAACGTGGATATTAAGTAAAGTAAGTAATTTTATTTCGCGTCGCGTATACGTGTGTGCGTGTTTTCTTCCTATGCAAGTGATATGCATATGTGAACGAGTGTGTGTAATGCTGAACAGTGATATATACATACATGGATACGGTACAGTTATGGATATGGATATGCAGCATTGGATAAAAAGACAAAGTACATCTAAACGTAAGCTGACCATTATTTGTAATCTTTTTAACATTTGACTACCGCGTGTGTAGGTTTAATATTAAACATATTATATGATCAATTTTCGATACAAAATCTAATAAGTAATCGTAACGTTGTACAATTTTTTGAACTGGATATTGTATTCACGCGTCCATAATTCACACGAATAACTTTCGCTGCATTCATAAAACTGAAATATGATTTAAAATATGATCTCGTGTTAGATTTATTTCATAATGAAGCATAATCAATTACATCTCGGCAAGTGATCGCTCTCTTTTTTTATTCGTTTTTCAAACACTAAAGTATTTTTTTTTTTTATATACAAAAGCGTCTCGACTCTTGCTGCCTAAGCACATGCATACATCCAAGCATTCATGGATCCGTTGTTTCATATGAGAAGGACGTATTCACTCACTCATTCTTTCTCTCTCTAGCACCTACTATTTTCTTTGTTTCATCAAAAATTATTATTAAAAACACTTTAAAAAACCATTGTAAAATGATTATACTTTTACAAAAATTTTAGTAAGCGCGTGAAAAACAACTTACCTTAATTTCATCGTAATCAGATAATTAGTTTACGAATAAATCGAAGAAATACTTTAAAGAAAATTCATTTTTAAGAAAAAGATAAAAGATAGATGATAGATGATAGATGATTAAATGACTTTTAAAAATTTACTAGAAACAAATTACTCCATAAAAAGAATCAAATAGTAACGCGTGAAAGCATTAAAACCTGATTTTTCCTATTAAAAATTTCTGTGAAATTGTCAGATTAATAATAAATGTTAGTTAAAGATATTTTTGGCTTTAACACGGACAATATTATTTTCGTGTTCTTCAACGATCAGAAAGATTAAATTTTAGTGTAGTGGCGTGGGGGGTAGGGGAAGGGAGGTGTGTGGGCTTGGAGAACGAGCAGCACGCATCAATCTTCGTGAAAAGGAAAGTATCGAGTTTCGTGGTCGAAGAAACGACGAGAGAAAAAGGAGGGAAAGGAGAATAAAGGTAGAGGAATGAAAGAGAGACAGAGAGAGAGAGAGAAAGAGGGGAAGGAAGAGAGAAATAAAGGGTCACGACGACGTTTCTGGACTCTGCGGAATGCAAACGCGTTTCGTCGAAAGAGAAGCTGGCGCCTGATGCTCACGTGTACGCGTGAATACACGCTTTGCTCTCCATCTCAACTTCTTCTTTTTCTTCTTCCTTCCCTTTTCCCTTCCCCTTCCTTCTTCTTCTTCTTCTTCTTCTTCGGACCGAGCGCACGATAGTTTGTCACAGTCAAGTGCTCGCTAAGTATGCCAGACCATTTGTCTCCGATCTTCTATTCTGGCACGGACGTCATTCCACGCTAGCCGCAAACAGAATTAAATGTTTCTGCCTTCTGCTCGTCCCTAAATTTCTTCATTATTTTCAACGTTAGAAAAAGAGAGACAATATTCGTAATAAAGATTACACTTCGAAGGATAGAGGTAATTAATTTTCGTTAAACCAAAATAATGATTTTCGAAGAATTATATATTTTTTTTCTTGTCTCTACTGTAATAAATCAATTTTCAAAATAGGATAAAAAATATACGACCTAGAGGAAGGTTTGTAGTTTTATTTTAATGTTTCTAGTATTTATATTTTCTTATACGAATATATGTGTGAATATCAGTGTGAAATTATTTACGTAGACAAATTTTTTGCCAAACACGCGATTTTTATTTCTTTTCTTCCCACGGCATTCTAGCGCATCGGGATAAATTTCTTCTCTCGCGATGGATATTTATTCCACGAATTTAGGCGGAAGAGAGGGGGGAGGAAGAGGAGGAAGAGGAGGATGAGGAAAGAGAAGCTTGGTTATCTTTTATCCCGGCTGATCCTTCGCGCGTATGTAAATCAAATGGGCGCATGGAATTTCGTTGGAAAGTTTGACTTCGAAATGCATTAGCTTTTAAGGAATTAAATCCATCCCCGATAAGTTCTTCCTCCTTTCCTTCCAACCCCTCTTCCCTCCTCTCTCCCCCTTACCTATCCCCACTCTCCACCCCCCGTTTATATCCACCCTTTCGAACTTCCACCTCGTATTGCTGCCCCCTTTCCTTCGTCTTTACTATTCCACCGGTAAACGCGCGCAAATGGCCAACACACGTCATTATTTTACTGCGAGATACTAATCCCATCCAACCTTATACCTTTGATACATCTCAAAGCAAGGAATGGGGGTTAAGCTCGAAAACGAACGGTGAGAGTGAAAACGAGCGTGCACGCTTGTCGAACTTCTGAAAGGGAATACTCTATTAACATTTTCCCGAGACTGCTCGTTTAAATTACGTCTCGATCCTGAAAGAGCACTCTATAATCCCATAATACGTGTTTTTAATGTTTCTTTTAGGTAAAACGCATACGTTTTAGAATTTCTTTTCAATATACCTATTATTTAGTGATGTATTTATTTTCTATAAACTATGCATGGGAAAATATATATAATTTCGTAGTTTGGGTATAAACGTAAGATATTTTCTAAATCGTTAATGACATTTTTGGTAGCTGGGTATTAGAGATCTTTTGAGAGAACTTGGCTCCCTATCGATGTATATTTGTAATGCAAAAAAGCTATACAATTCTTGCCGTGTTGTTCTTAACACGACGAAGAATTATTAATTAGTAATTATTAAGAAGTATCGCAGTGTATCACGAAGACCTTTAAGATTAACATAGAATAAGTATAGTACAGCAGATAAGTACCAAGGTCTTACTATTGTATTATTTTGTAATACTGAATATACATCGTTGTTATAAGTTATTAGAATAGTTGTCTTATTCCAGTTACTCTATCACTTTTCTTTAAGATAAATATATTGAAAATTATACTAGGAATATTTTATTAATAATTATACAAATTTCAGTTATATCGTACTTATATTACAATTTTCAAGTTGCATTACAATTTTCTTGACAAAGAAAAAAGGGAGAAAGAAAAGAAAAGAAAAGAAAAAGAAAAAGAAAAAGGAAAAGAAAAAGAAAAGAAAAGAAAAGGAGGTTAAAGTAATAGAAAAGTCATAGCGAGTGTAAGAAAAGAGTGGCGTGTTAGTTGGATAAAAGAAAATTCGGATGCTCTTGATCGAGAAAAGACGGTAGTGTGTTCCTCGAGGCTTTTTCTTCCTTGAAAATTCCTACGGGCTCGTTTCTCATCGTCCTTACGGTTACGCGAACTTGCCGCGCCTAGGGACTTTAGTAGCGACGAGTTTTATCTACCGACCACTTTCGTGAATGCAAGAAAGTCGATATAGGTAAGTAAGACCGTTAAAGTAGAAAAGGGAAATAGTAAAGTTCGACGAGAAAGAGAGAAGTCAACTATGCGCGAACTCGAGTTTCTCTGACACCTCTTTCTCTTTCTCTCTCTCTCTTTTTCTCTTTCTTTCTTATCGTATTTCTCATTCTATTCTCCTACATCCTCGACCATTGATAAATGATATCTTTTCATATAAATATATTATAGCGAGCAAAAGAAATTATTTTCGCATCTCAAAAGTCTTTATATATATACACGTGAAACATTTTAAATATAAATGAGATTTTTTGAAACATTACGAATAAAGATGGTATTATCTTTTTATCATCTATTCACTTTATGTTAAACGTATAAATAATATCAAATATTCTTAGAGATACATTTATTTTTTTTCAAATGTATGTACTTATTTAAACATGTGATCATATAAATTTCTTAGATATACATACATACTTCGAAAAGATGTATCTATGTACACGTACATTACATATATTTGTATCATTCATCGTATAAAATATTCTGAGAATACAGAGAAATGTAAGAGGAAGTATCGGATGAGAAAAGAAAATAAAAATAAAAAATGGAAAATAAAAATATACGTATATGTAATGTACATTCATCGAAAATGGAAATTTTTGTACTTTCTACTTTTTGAAAAGTTAGATAGACTAGGTAGTTAGCGTTATTCGATGGGAACGAATTCATGAGCGCTTTTATTCCGGAAATAAAAATCTCTGGCACACTTGGCACTCTTTCATCTTCCGATGGGCGCGACCAATCGTGAATATTGCTGGGGAATCGAATTTTTTTTCAAGCTCTATTCCGTGAGAGGAATTAATGGGGCTGACCCTATAGATAGTACCAACTTATACGATTCCTCTCGACGGAGGATATGAGATTAACGTAAGAAATCGGCCCGACGAAGAAAGAAATGCTCCTTTCTGATTGGATACTCTTTTACTAAGGGCGCCAGCCATTTTACGAGTCCGTTCACTGGAAGAAATAACTTTGACTCGATTTCGTGAATCGTACTTTAGTAATTGCCCTTTTTCGCTAATAGTATTTACCCTAATACCTATGCACCAGCCAGCACGCGTTTTATTCGACAAAATGAGAGAGACTCGTTCAAATCTACATCGGAACTAAAACATTTAAATTAACGAGAAAGATTTCTTTGATTTTCATGGAAATATCGACTATTTCATAGAGTAGTCATTTAGTAATATTGACTTTTTCCAATCTTTTTTATTGCGCATTTCAATGCAAACCTTCAAAGAGATTGAGAAAAATATTATTTATCTTTTACTTAAGTATAATATGTATATTTTTCTTTTGCCTTTAATAAAACAACAATTTTCTTTTTTCTTCATAAAAATTACTTAAGAAATTATACAAATTTCAACGTGAATAATATAAGTGTTAGAAAGAAAGAGAATGATTGGCATTGTGAGTGGACACGGCGTCTGATACAAAATAACAGAATGATTGATGCTTGAATGTGTGCGTGTGTTTATTCGAGATATCGGCTACAGTTCGTGACATGTCCTTCGTAGTACGACCTAACACCGATACCTTTATCGTTAATGTGTTCCTTTCTTTATTTCGATTAGATATCACGGATGCGAGTGTGTATGTGTGTGCATGTTGCTATCTTCACAATATGCGTGCAAAGAAATGAATATTACCAGCGAGTGAATTTGTATGATTGGAAAACATTGATAAACTAACGAGCATTGAGAGAGATCATTTTGAGATAATTCATCGAGTAAAATGCGTTGTGAGATTGTTAGAGTTTGAGAGAAATATTAAACGTTTCGAAGAAACCAATACTTTATAATCGTCGTCTGTAAAAACATGAACAAAGAAATAGAAGAGAGACCTTAAAAATGTCTGACTTGATGAGCATTGGGCTGACAAGATTCTACGAGGACGATTCCCCTTTCCAAAGATATTCCTTCCCTCACGTTCGTTCCCAGCACGAACGAGTATTTCTCCGTGTCCTCTTCATCCTTCTTCTCTATCGTTACACTTAAATTCCCCCTTTTCCTCTTTCTTTCTTTCTTTCTTCCTTTCCATTTGTATCTTTGCCATGCTTGCGGCGAAAGAACGACTCTAGGCACGTCCTACTCCCTCGCACGTAAAAAAAAAAGTCGACACGAGCCCGGCAAAAGAGGCCAGAGCAATCACGTACTTGTGTTTGGAAAAGGGGAAGAAAGAGAAAGAGAGAAAGAGAGAGAGTTTCTGGTCGTTCGTTAAGACGCCGACGTAAGAAACGCGGACAACCGGACGAGGACGGAGTGACAGTAACGTTTCGAACAGTCGTAAAGCGAGCTTAATTAGAGAGACCCACTTAAACGTTTAGCTTCTGGCAAAGAATACGAATCCATGCAGTGAATCACAGATATTTTGTTCGTAAGCACCGTAACTTCCTTCTCCTAGTATCGTATTAGCTAACTTTGTCAATTTCATTATTTCTACGATACAATTTTCGATGTAATCATTATTTCTTTTACATGAACTTTTCCTGTCCTTTAATTACATTATGTATACCCTATATTAAAAAACAAAATTGTAGAGTTTTTATATTTTATGTATAAACACCCGTTACGTGCAAATTTTCTTCTATTATACGAAAACGTTGTATTATTTTCGATAGTTTTATCATACGAACGATATTTCTACCAAAGTACTCTAAACAAATATAGGCTGTGTTCCTGCTGCAACTGGTGGGTATAGAATGAGCGAGCATTATTATTATGGTACTTACATAAATACCATATGCATATTCCTCAAATACGTATATTTTCGCAACTTGTTTCTGCACGGTTATACAATTTTATTCCAGATTGTTGATTTAGTTTTTCATGTAGAATCAGGGCTCTCTCCCCCTCCAATCTCCCCTCCCTATTCGTTTCTACCATTTACGTTTGCAGGACACATTCTGTAGAAATATTTCATTCCTTTTATATGAGATAAACAAAATTTATCATAACGATTTATTGTCAATGTGATAAACGTATTTAAACGTTTGTTGATTTATTATTATATGATACAAATTCTCTCAATACGAATACTTAAATGTCCTAATTATATTTATAGAAAGGAGAGGTAATTCTTCTACCTAAACATACATATACCGTATTAAAAAAAAAAAAAATAGAAAAAATAATTCATACCGTTAAAACTTTTACCGTGGAAATGTTTCTTGTTAGAATATAAAAAGAATCGTTAAAACTACACGTGAGGGAGAAAGGGAGGGGAGGGGAGGGAGACTAGTACCTTTGACTTCGAGATATGCTCGTATTATATTATACTATTTCATACTTTCTTTATCTCTCTTTCTTTCTATGCAACCAATACTGTAATAAGCTTACACGCATACAAGTTTAAGAGATAAAAGATATAAAGAAGAGAAGGGAAAAAAATAAGAAGAAACAGAGAAAGAAGAGAGTATGATAAAAGCAAAAAGAAAAACTGTAGAAAGAATGAAGGTTTTTTTTTTTAATGCGATAAGGAATCAGCTGGTGTTACAAGGAGAGGAGAAACCTTGTCGTTAGAATGAGTTCGAGATAACTGGGACAGCGTGTTTATATGCTGTAAATTCGTAGTTCGAGATTAACTTTGCCTCGTCGTCACTGTAGCTGAACTAACTTGCCTTGCCCCAAGCAGAGACACGCACGCACGCACCCACCCACCAACCTACCAACGAAACACATACATATTTACGATCGTCTTTAAACTCTAATAGCATTAATGTATATACGTGTATATGTATTATACAAGGCAAGAGTAAATAAAGAGGAAGAGGGAGAAAAAGGAAGGAGGTAAAAGGAGGAGAACCTTGTAATTCGTCACAGATCGTAAGAGGGGTCACGCGAGGTCACTATTAATATTCGATCAGATAATCTTATTTGCCATGCGATTAGGGCGACCTTTATTCTTCGACGATGTTTCTTCCCTCCTATCCAACTACCCGCCATCGGTTTCTACGTCACTTTTCAAATGAACTTCACCAACAAATTTTTCCTTATTCCACTCCACCTCTCTCTCCATCTCTCTCTTTCTATCTCATTCTTTCTTTTTCTCCCTCCTTGTTCCTGGATATAAATTTCGCGCTAATCAAGCTCTCTACGATTACGGTACACCAACACTAACACCGAGAAAAGATCTTTACTTCTAACTCGTAAGCGTAGGTGGTTTTACCGGACGACCTTAATTTCGAATGAGGTCAAACCGAGGTCATATATATACATGTATGTATGTATGTATGAGTGTGTATATACTCGAGGATTTTTTTTAAGTGTCCAGATTTAGAAAAATAAAAATAAAAAAGTAAAATAATAATTTCCCACAGGAGAACTCGCAAAAGTTATCCGACTAATCTATATTTCGACAGATTTCGTCGATGTTATTTCATTCTATCATAAACTTTGTTCTATCCGAGTTTCAAGACCAATTTAGGGTTTTTAGCGATATAACGATACTCGTTGAAAGTCCGGCAATTAGCGTAGAACGTACCACGCTAACAATACCGCTTTGTTCGACTCTTTTTTTTTCCTTCTTCTTTTTTTTTTTCTTTTCTTTTCTTTTCTTCCTATTTTTTTTTTTTGTTTTTTTTTTTTCTAATGAAAGGTAGAAATTCCTCGGAGAATTCCCGAGAGAAAGAGCTTCCTCGTTTTCTTTTTATTAGTTTTTTCTTTCTTTCATTTATATTTTTTTTATTTTCTCCCCTTTAATTTTCCTCCCCAGTCGAAATTATTCTTCGACATTAACGTTTATTTAGAATATATATTTATGTATATGAGTAATTCGTTCTGCGAAACAGATCATTAAATATTAAAATTCTTATATCGAGTGAATGATTGTATAAAAGAGAAGAAAGGGTGATTGTGTATGTGTGTGTGTGTGTGTTACTTTTAATAAAATATCAAATACAATATTGGATAGAAAAATGTAATATGACGTTGCATTTAATAATTTATTATATTACATTTTTATATGTGTTTTTACGGTAGACGTTTCTTTCCATTATTACAACGTGCGATAAATTTATTTACATAATTTCCTCTTGACATTTTATTTAAATGTAACAACACACATGTCAATCTTCCAAATAACCCATTTTAACAAATGATTCTTCTTTTTTTTTTTCACTTCTTCGAAGAAAATAAACTTCCTCGTGAAGTCTATACAACAATCATCTATATTTCAGTTACGCAACACGCATAATATCTCTTCACCGTTATCGCGTGATGCAGGGAGAGCCTAAAATAAACGTCGGCGAGATTCTCGTATTCCCCGGTTAAATTACCACGAATTTGTCTAAGTTTTCGAGCTAAAAATTTGGAGAAGAAAAAAAGGGAAAGAAAGGAAAAAGAAAAAAGAAACGTTAGCAGCAACGAGAACAACAACAACAACAACCAACAAGCAACAACAACGAAAGGAGTCCGCGAGACGCGTGGTGTTCATAGGGAAAGAGGAGGAAGAGAGGAGGGTGGGTGGTCCGAATGTAACTGTACTTAACTTTAAAGTGGTTGCGCTTAGAGTCATTACTAAATCTCGTAAATCTTGGAACAATTTATCCGGCGCATTCCGAAATTCTCGAGAGTGCACTATCTCTCGAACACGATGTCCGTAACGCGTAACAGTTTTCCTGAAGCGTATACGAGAAGTTTTGCCCTTCGTACTTCGAGATTCTCTTGCTCTCCATTCCTCTTTCATTTTCTCTTTCTCTTTCGCCTTTTCCATCTTACAACTATCTGCTTTTCAGGTGACCTTAATCTAGGAAATGGCCACTAAGAGCTACTCTCTACAAAAGCGACTCTTTCTCTCTCTCTCTTTCTCTCTCTCTTCTAGAAATAGAAGAAAACAAAGGAGAGAGAGAGAGAGAGAAGTGGAAATGTAGGAACTGCTAACACCAGAAAGAGAGTACCAGAAACCTTGGTAACATCTCGCACGTATTCGCATTTTCTTCGGTGAGTATCGAAACGTGCGTAATACCTACCCCTCTAAGTTCGAAATACTCTAACGTCAAACCTACTCTCTTGAATTTTTTTTTTTTCTTAGAAAATTGTCTCACGATCTTAAATAAGAAAGATAATAATACTACTACTACTACTAATAATAATTATTATTATTCTTATTATTATTTGCATTTTATTTCTCTACTGCTTGCATTTTTTCCTTTCTCTACTTATTATCCAACGAATATTTACTTTAAGATAATACATTAAAGAAAGTCAAAACGATAAAGAAAGAGAGAGATAGGAAGAAAGGAAACAAGAAAATCGCATTAAGTAGTTTGGACGGAGTGAGTAAATATTGTGCAGTTCTCTCTCTCTCTCTCTCTCTTACTCTCTTACTCTCTACTGTATATTTCCCCGAAGAAAATAAGAAAGACAGGGCAAAGGGAGAGGTAAGAGCGGGGAGGTTAAATTGTTGAACGATCGCGAACGCGTCGAGCTCGGGGTTACGTTCATCGACATTTTCTACAGTAAATATCTACCCTTCATTCTTCGATGCATCATTATCATTTCATCCCTTCCCATCCTCTTTTTGTTTTTGTTTTTATCCTCGTCATTGTCGTGATCCTTAACTCCCCACCCTCCCAACCCCGTCTTTCTACATCGTTGTCGTCGTCGTCGTAATAGTTTCTTTTCTCGACAAAGCATCCTACATCGTCTAAATCTTCGTCGTGAAAGCTCGAAGAAGCTTCTTACCTCCTTGTCGCGAGTTGAAGGCACCGATGCTTCCTGCGAAGATTAGAAGCAGCACCGGGCTTAATAAGGCTCTCGAGGATGGCGGCATCTTTCTTGTGCTCCTACCGGCGCATGCGCGACAGGATCCTTCTTCTAGCCTGCTTCCCTCATCACAGTCCCTCCTCCTCCTCCTCCTCCACCTCCTCCTCTCTGTAACGTTGAAAAAACAAAATGGAAAAAAAGAATAAGTACCGGGGGCTCTCTGATGCTGCTGCTGTTATATTCTCGGAAGAGTAGAAACAAAAAAAAAAAAGAAAAAAAAAGAAAAGAATGAAGCGGGAGAGAAGAAAAAAAGTGAACAACGTTTATAAAGTTAATCGAGAAGACCTTCCTCCTAGTTTCTCGTTTAAAATGGAAGAATCATCAAGTGAGACAAGTTTTATTTGAAAATCGTGTACCTCGCTTTTCGATTATTATTATTATTATTATTATTATTATTATTATTATTATTATTTACTAATAGGAATTATTTTATCTGTACAATTTATAAAGAAATATATATGTTATATGTATTTTGTTAATGAAAATAAATGTCTGATTTTTTTGGCCACAATTCAATCGGAAAATCCGACATATCTTTTTTCCACCAACCTAATATATTATATTTCTTACAGAAATCTGTAAAATCTGTTATTATTATAGGGTAAATTCTATAAGCAAAGTTCTTTATCGATGTCGTATAAATAACAACGAAAATCTATAAAGATAAGATGAATATTTGATATATATATTTTTTATCTTTATCGTTTCACAGTTTTCTACGATAAACCACATTCTTCACGTTTGCTCAAACGAATGTGCATCATCGTTCTTACGATCGTCGGACTGGGGTATTAGCGTATCGCCGAAGATGGCAATTAAGCCTTTGTTCCACTAGCTGATTGCAATTACCGTTGCGGAAAGCGATTATTCGCGTAATTTTTGCCTTTGTAATTTCACTCGAGGTAGAGGCGCGCTCCGGTGATTAACTCGTTTTCCATTTTTTATTTTTCATTTTCTTTTCTCTCTCTTCCTTTCTCGCCCCATCCCTCTCTCTCTATCTCTTTCTTTCTTTCTTTTTTCTTTTTTTTATCTGTTCTTCCTCTGCCAATCCGGTCAAGCTCGTATAGCAATTCGATTTTAAGTTTCCAGGAGCGTGTAATTTAAAATGTAGGTGGGCAAGAAAAGGGGGAAAAAGAATATGAGAAAAAAGATAGAAAGAAACGAACGAGTGAGTGAAAGAGGGGTAGTTGGAGGGGTGGAAGGATGAGGGTAGGGATAACGTATAAATGTAATTATCATGATGGAACGAGTGTGTCATTGTGGCGGTTATAGAAACGGTCGCCGTTTACCCTCGCTTTTCGTTCCATCTTTCAATCCCAAAAGTGGAATTTTCATTTTTCTGAAAGCTTCTTCATTACCCCCGTTGCTCTTGCGAATTCGTTAAATTTTACATCGACTTTAAACGTGGTCTGCTTAAATTAGCAACCACTGGACGAAGTCACGTAAGTACTTCAGTATTGAGTGCCCCCAAAAAAAAAGATATCAACATATTTATGTTGTTTTAGATGAGATACCAGGAGTGTACGTTGAAGTTTGCCGGTTTTTTTCGTAAAAAAAAACACATAATTTTTAGGGGAATCTCAAAATATTTTTATTCAAAGTATTGACCATTTGATTCTACACATTTCGTCCATCTTCCAGGCAAATTATGGATACCATTCCAAAAAAACTTTTTCTCTTTCGAGGAAAACCATTCGACGAGCCATTTTTCAACTTCTTCAAAATTGACGAAGTGCTGCTCTGCAAGTGAGTGCCCCATCGATGCGAAAAGGTGGAAGTCGGACGGGGCGAGGTCTGGAGAGTACAGCGGGTGCAATAATATTTCCCAATTAAGTGTTTTTAATGTGTTTTTCACGGATCTAGCGGTATGAGACGGCGCGTTGTCATGTTGCAAAATAACTTTGCCATGTCTTCGGGCCCATTCCGGTCGTTTTTCGATCAACGCATGATTCAAATTGATCATTTGTTGTCGATAGCGATCCGTATTTACCGTTTCACCAGGTTTTAATAGTTCGTGGTACACCACACCATCCTGGTCCCACCAAACACAGAGCATTGTCTTTCAAATCGAAATCTCCACTTTTAAATTAACGAAACCATGTCTCACATGTTCTAATCACTGGAGCATGTTCACCATAAGTTTCTACTAGCAAACGATGTGCTTCAGCTGCTTTTTTCTTTTGATGAAATAAGAAAAGCAACGAATTCCGCAAATGCTCTTTATTTGGAACGAAACTCGACATATTCATTGATATAAACGACTATGACGCTATTATTTTGACAGAATGAGACTTAGGTGTTTTTGGAGGTCAATGTCAATAGAAAACAATGATGTATATAACAAATCATAGAAATGCCTACATCCTGCTAGCGACATCCTACTGTAAAACCGGCAAACTTCAACTTACACTCCTATGTAATAATAGAAACCAAGTAATAAAATCATCTAAGTGATATCTATTTGGAAACATTTCAATACGATTTTCTAATTTTCTTAACCTTTTGCATTCCCATAAATTTATTTTTCTTTTTTATTCTACCAACAACTCCTTCATTTAACTTTTAGATAATTTTAATTATTCCTAATGTTCGATATTAGAGTTAGTGTAAGAAATGTGACGTCTAACTAAACTTGAAATTTACACCACTACCACCACCACCATTTAAAACACAATTTCATAACAATGATCGATTACATAAACCAGATGTGATCTTTTCTTTCTATGCTAAAAAATGAGAACCTTACACAATTATTTGTTTGCTTTTACATTCTTATTATGGTTTGTTACTACTTCTTGTAAACGAAACATGAGAAAAGACTTTAATCAAAAAGTGGCACAAACAACCGTCGCTTAATTCATAAAGCAATGAGAGTTAAACTATTATGAATCAAAGAAACGAGAAATTAGAAATCTGTAGAACAGAATGTGTAGAATGATTAGGAAATCTTTCGTATACCAATTTAATGTCCGAGAAGACCAAGAACTCGGTTTTCCAGTTGTCCAGTTGTCCAGTACGACGAGAGGAAAAGGAAGAGATGGTTGATACTCCGGAATAGGAGGATGGTAGGTGCGGTTGTCGTCGTCGTTGTTGTAGCCGTAGGTGGAGGAAGAAGTGGAGGTGGAGGTTGGTAAAAGAGAGAAGGGAGTGAGGAGGAGGAAGAGGAGGAGGAGGAGGAAACCGACGGTGGCCCCGGGGAGCGTTGGGTTTCCATTATGCTAAACCGCAAATGGAGTCCTGCGATCGAGTGTCTCTCTGTACCACCACCACCACCCCCGCAGGCGCGCACAATGGCGCTCGGAATAAGGCTCCTAAGGTGTAATGTTACCCAGAAATTAAATTCACTCGTTCGCTCAGACCGACGCAGAGCGCAACGACACACAGCGAACGTAGGAGACGTCGAGGAGACGGCGTTACGCTGCCTTCTCCGTTTCTCATTCCGATTCTATTTCTTTCCTTCTCGTTATATTTTTCTCTTTCTCTCTCTCTATCTCTATCTCTCTCTCTATCTCTATCTCTCTCTCTCTCTATATATATATATATATATATCTATCCCCACGTTCCCTTTCTCTTTCCATTTATCTCGTTTTCTCTCTTTCTAACCACCAACATCTTCCTCTTCTCACAGTTCCTTGTCACCATGGCACAAATGAACTTCGCCGCAGCGTATCGTAGTTGCTGTTACCGTCGTATATATTCTCGAGTATACCTACATTTGTATGTATACATATATATATACACCATAGAACGATGTATATATGTGTAAGCGAGAAACAACTCACACATGAATACTACTCGAGAAAGGACTCCCGTGACATTTGATCTTTTTACGGTAGAGTACTCTCTCTCTCTTTCTCTCTCTCTTTCTCTCTCTCTTTCTCTTTTACTTTATTCTTCTTGATGACGATTTTTCAGCTTCCGACGTGAATCAAGACCCTTCTTCGAGACGTCCGTTCGATAGAGAGACTTATATCAGTGATAGGATTTAAATCGAGGTTTTCTTTCAACGACTTTTCCTTCCCTCTTACAGTTTTTTCTTTTTTCCTTCGATTGATCGACAAACGAATTTATTTGATATGCTACAATCGTGGAACGTTACTTTTTTTTTTGCTTCTCTCGTTTCCTAGCAAATCCAATATACGATTGTAAAAAAAACAAAAAAATAATAACTTGTTGTTCGCGAGTAGTAAATAAAAGTGTATGTGTAAAATAACGAATACCAGTTTTACGAGTAATCGATATATTTGAAAAAGCTCATTTCTTGCACAGTACCTTTCAACGATTTCGGCCCTGGTGGGCAAAGACCAAGGTTAACAGAAGCTTTATTGCGATCCTGCAAGCACGGCGAGAACGAGATTAGAAACGATTCGGGGGCGTATCGTCTTTCGAATTAGTACCAAGCTCATCGTTGTGGTCCGTTTCTCCGATAGAGAAAGAGAGAGAAAAAAAAAGTACAAGGAATGAAAGAAAAGAAATGAAAGAAATGTAGGTAGATGGAGAGTAAAAAAAAAGGGACATCAAAATTAAGCTTTATGTAGAGAGAAGAGATTTGTATAGTTTCTCCTTTGTGAAATATCCATCATGATTTTCTATCTTCCTATTTACGAACAATACTTTAAACTTCAATATCACCGACTTATTCGAACAAGATCAAAGATTTTATATCGTTCTGTCCGGCTGTTCCGGTATTAAACGCGTAACATAGGAAACAAAAGGAAAGAGAAAATCCACGAAAGAAAAAGAGAGAAAGAGAGAGAGAGAGAGAAAATAGAAAGATGATAAAAAAGTAATGGACGAATAGGAATGAATGTTTGAAGGAAAAGAATAAAAAGAAAAGGAAGAAGAACGAGAAGCGAAGCATCGTCGACGTCTTCCGAAACCAGTCGGTGGAGAGAAGAAGAGGGGAAGGGGGAGGGTTACGTCCGTCCGTGGCTTCTTTCAGTAATTAAATTATAATTAAGCTCGAATCTCCTTTGTTCTTGTGTCGCCAGCCGATAACGCTTTCGTGTTCTCAAATAATGTCTGTTACTCTTTTCTTCTTGTTTTATTTTTTTTTTCTTTTCGATGTTACGCATAGGAAAATTTAATTAAAGTTGACATTACGTTGGATATTATTAAAATCATTCTATATAATGGTATATAATATTAAATAAAAATTGATAGAGAAGGATTTAATAATTAAGAAGATGAAGTTTTGTCGTTTCTTGTCAGAAGGTATATTGTCACAAATAAAATGTATCTTTTTTATTTAAGAAATAATTGTCAGAGAAAGAGAAGAATTTGTTCACATACGTATTAATGGGATTTCGTTTCCTTTGTTTCTTTTTTTTTTTTTTTTTTACCGAAGTAAGATCGTAGAGAATTAATTCGTAATGACAAGAACTAATTGTACTGCGTATTACTGGAAGAGAAACTACGCGGCGGTGGTAGGATGAAAGAAGGAGAGAAGTCTCTAAATCATCTAACAGTTTCACGAGATTAAAAGGTCGAATAAGAAGAAGAAAAGAGAAAGAAAGTAAGAAAGAAAGAAAGAAAGTAAGAAAGTAAGAAAGTAAGGAAAAGTCCGGATGAAAATCTCTGAACCGAAGAAAGGAAATAAGCGAGCAGCTAGTAGTTAAGAGAAAAAGCATAAAAGAAAAAATAAAAAGAAGGGGTAGAAAATGTTCTCTCTTCTAGTAGATTCGCTACTTGATTTGCAACTCGCGTTCTCGCGATTTCGTAAGTTACGATGCTCTAGGAAAGAGCGTTCTCTTGTCCTGTTTGCTATTTACCAGATAAACTCGAAGAATTATGCAGTCGGACGTTCGTCTCGACGTTGTTTCGAAGAGGAACGACTGACTGTGAGAAGATATAGAAAGAGTAAAAAGCTAAGACCTAAGAAAATTCATGTCCTATTTTCTTCTCGAAATGCATTAATCCAATATATATATACGCGAGGATAAATCTGAAAGAATTTCGAGAGCCACTTTAGCAAACGTATTCCGATTTTCAAGATACGGAGAATGATTTGCAAATTTATAGAAAAAAAAAGAAAAGAAACTTGCAAAAGAAAATTGTAACAAATTTTCCAACACGTTATAAGTTTCTTTTATTTTAATCTTTTGTTTTACTATTGATTTATTTTTGTTGTTGTAAATGTTTTGACGGAAGATGGAACGAATGAGAGTTTAATTACCCAGTTTGTACAAATTTTTTCTAACTTATTGTTATATCAAATGCTATAATACTTTAATTTTGATTAAAATTAAATATGTAAATTTGTCGAAAAGATAAGAGTATTTTTTATAATTAACGAAACAAAAAAAAAATGAACTTCTTGGTTAAAGCGAATAAGCGGACCGAGTAAAAGAAAAAAAAGAGTAAAGCGGTAAAAGAACAAAAGAGAAAAAGAAAGTAAGAAAGAGAGAGAGAGAGTGAAAGAGAGTATAAAAAAGAATTGGCGGAAAAAAAACGAAAACGGTGTCTTATCCACCGGGAAATTTGCACACTTTTGCAGGGTTGAAACACGGCTAGCGTCGATCCGGAGTTCTTTCTTTCTAACCGGTAGCAACACCCACCCACCTACCACCCCTCTACCCCCGTTTTCCCACCTTCAGGGTTTCTGCCCTGAAACTCGGGTCCGTTCTTTTTCAACGCTATCTTTTCGTTTCTTCTTGCAGAAGCAAGCCTCTTGGGCCAACGGCTGGCAATCTTAGCCACGGCGCGTCTGAAGATCGGCCATTTGCCAAACGAGATTGAAGATTCGCAGCGTTGATTCGTCGGTTATTATGGTCGACGCGTATGGAGGATGATTCCGTGGGAAAAATCGTGGGTGGGAAGAGAAGAGATGGGGGTGGTAAGAAAAAAAGGAACTGGGAAAGGCGTGGTCGATGAGGTCGAAGGGTGGAAACAAAAAAAAATATTAAAAGGGGGAGGGAAGATAGAGAAAAGAGAGTAGGAGAGAAAAAGAAAGAAAGAAAAACAAACAAACAAACAAACAAACGGAGTGGAAAGAAGTAAGGAAGAAAGGAAGGACGAGTTTTCTTTCTCTTCGTACTCTTTTTTCAGCTTGAGTAGTAAGCGAGGGTGAGGAGGGTGGGAAGAAAAAAAAGAATAAAAAAGGGAATAGAAGGAGGAAGGACTCCGCGACGCGAGAAAGCAAACTTCCTGGGAACTTTGATGAACGATCGCGAGAAGCCAAGCCACCACCACCACTACCACCACCACTACGATTGCAAAAGCGTTAGCTCGCATCTTCCCTTTTCTCGAAAATACGATCTCGCGGGAGAGGAGAACTTTCTTGGCTTGGTGGAGATCTTCGAAATCGGCACGAGGCATTTCTTTTAAGGATTTCGTTTAACGTTCCGCGTTCATTCATTCGTTCTTTCGTTCTTTCGTTCGTTCGACCGACCGACTCCGATTCCAGCGATCGATTTTTAGCGAGAAACCCAGAAGGTAAGAAAAACTTACTTCGGGAAATCGTGTTTCTTGGAAAGCTAGTCTTGTCTTTTATTTCTTTCTCTTTTACTCTTTCTTATCTTATTCCCCCGTTTTTCCTAGCTCATCCTTCTTGGTCGTTGACCTCGTAAGAACGAACCACCACCAAGGTGTGTATCGTTTCTCTTGCTCCCCCTTTTTTTTTCTTCTACTTTATCGAACAATCCCTCACGTAAATAACTCTAGTAGGAAGACGTTAGAAACTAAGATAGACCGTGACGATAATGATGATTGACGGGTGATACCAGGAAACAGTCCCCGAATCATTACTTTATCCTATTTTCATTTTTATTTTGTATTTTTAACTTTTATCGCGAATCCCTCTCTCTCTCTCTCTCTCTCTCTCTCTCTCTCTCTCTCTTACCTCGTATAAAATTAATATCAAACTTATCGGGAAAGATAATTCGATAACTTCAAAAGTAAAAGAAACAAAATTAAAAAAAATCATCTTATACTCTCTGTGTCTTACTCTTTGATTAATTAAATAACCTTCCTAATTTTTTTCTTCTTATACGAATAATAATTTAGATTAAGAGATTAAAATGTCTTTATGTAATACGTAATACGTATGATAAATAAGAGTAATAAGAAACCGTCTGAAATATGGATCTTTGATGACTCTACATTTTAGATCTCGTCTAAGGAAAACGAGCATTATCGCAAAAAGGCGATTTACCCAAGGTACCAAGAAAATTAATATTACGGGGTGTACAGGGGTGAAGGGGGAAGGGGCAGGAGGGTAGAGAAGGGGGGTGGGAGTAGGGAAGAACGCGAGAGCGACGCCGCTTTGTCCATTATGTTTCATCGTAGTTCTACTCGTACGATTATCATTGGACCTCCTCCTACGATGTGGGATGCCTTTCGGTACCTCAGTTGGAGCCTTTAACTGGTAGTTAGCTTTGGATCTTCCCATTTTCCCCCATTCTATCTTTCGCTTTCTCCCTCCTATTACACATTACTCGAATTCAGAGACATTTTCGACGATTTGCTACACGCGCAGAGTTTCCAAGTTCCTCCTTCTCCTTCCTCTTCTTCTTCTTCTTCTTCTTCTTCTTCTTCACTCATTCTCTCTCTCTTTCTCTGTACAGAGTGTAACAACGAGCAATGCCATCCACGTCCCTCTCGTCCTTTCTCGTCTCGCCGCGGGGAATGCGATTCTCCGTGCCGCGTGGAGCCAATTACTACGTAAGAAACGTTAACTTAGTTTGTCAAGCAGTTAACAGGAAGCGACCCTCCTCTCCTCCTCCCCCTTTTCCACTCTCTCTGTCTCTCTCTCTCTTTCTATGTCTTCCGGCTTGTCCCTCCCTGTACGTAGGATAAGGTGATAGCAAGCGCCACGGGAGGAAGAGATATCGAGTTATAGTTGTAACCGTCCCTCTTCCTCTTTACTTCTTCCTCTTCCTCCCTCTCTATCTATCTATCTATCTATCTATCTTTCTTCATCTTGCATTCCCTCTTTCGTTCCTTCTGCGAATACGCTCTTGCACAAGGATACAACGATATAGAAACATAACGTAAGAGAGAGACTACTTCTCCCTGTTTTAGAGGAAGTAGTTCTCAAGCAACCTGAAATTCCAGGATCGACTGTTCAAGTTCTGACAGTTCGGCGCGAAACTAACCTTAACCGTTCACCTCGCGCACGCGTACTTACATGTAGTTATGCATTTGTGTGTATATGTGTATGTATATATACATAACATATACATTTAGTTACGTGCATGTAACACAGCTCTCAGTAATTTCGTAGCAAAAGAGAAAGAGAGAAGAAGAGTAAGAGAGAGAGAGAGGGTGGTTCCAGAGAACGAGGAAACTCGTAACCAAGTCGACCACCACCGCTCGTTTCGTTGGCATCGATCGTACTGAATCATGCTCGATATTATGCACCCAGTAGGATCGGAAGTCACGCCATTTCTTGAGAGCTTCATGTACCGAATCCTACCTCCACCCTCTCTCCCCCCTCCTACATTCCTTTTTCCGAACACTACGTGCAATCGAAGAAAAGCAGGTTTTACTATTGTGCTAGCGAACGGTAACATCGATTTTCGATTCGACAGAAGAATAGAATTTAAAAAAAAAATGTGTAAAAATATATATACACGAGTGTTTTATCATTATATTATAAATTATAAATAATATTTAGCTTATAACGTTTAAACAGGAGTTGAAAGTTTGTGATAACTTATGTTGGGTTTGCCGTCAATGCGTTAAATCACAACGTTCGATGGAAAATTATTTCGAGTAAGTTTGACGCGTTCATAAGGTTTCCCTGGGATTCGGTAAGATCGACGAATAGTTTGGGCAAGTTCGAAGTTCGTTAATGGACAAACTATTTTAATAACATCGTATTAAACTTGGAGATTTCGAAGTGAAGCTTCGTGAGATTCTTGACGAATTTGCCCGAATATATATATACACACACACACATATATATATATTTTTTTTTTACTTTTCAGCTCTTCTCATTTTCTTATTCCATTTTTCTCTCTTTACTCTCTTCTCTCATCGAAATATATATATTAAATTATGTATAACATAGGTGTAAAGGAGGGGGGGAGAGGGGAGGTAAGACTGACTGTATATATGGAATTAAGACGTAAAAAGAGTTTGCTGATTTTATTTTCTTTCCATAAGCAAGACATCACGAGAGGTTTGCGGCGAAATATAAATCATGCAGAACGTCGGCCTTCTATATATATATATATGCTTTCATTAAAAAGATTCGAAATAGATAACAGTGGTCGTATTTAAAGCTAAACTACTTACTAACGAAGTATCGCGTGCGAGATTGTATCCCCTGGATTCACTGGACGTGGAATAACGCGTGCGAGTCGTGCTTGGATAATCGAAATCGGTTCCTCGAGAATTTTCTATCTCTCTCTCTCTCTCTCTCTCTCTCTCTCTCCCTCTCCGTCTCCTTCTTTTTTACTTTTGTCTTGGCGCACTCAAGTTACGAGGTGTCGTTCGAAGTGTTTGTTGTCCGATCGAACACGAGCGAGCCAACGAAAGCGATCCTCTTCGTAAACTCACTGGCCAATTACGTCTCGTATAACGTGTAGCATTGTTGTACGGACGAGTTAGGTGACCCTTTAGGATATATATCGACAGTGAGGAAAAAGGAAAAGAGAAGAAAAATATATATATCCTATCGAGGTTGCAAACTCATTCGAGTTATAACGATTGCCGGTCAGCATCTAGAGACAGAAAACTTTTACGATAGACCATCGACTTGGTGTCTTTGTTACCGTGTGTCTCCGTTAACTTTTGTGAAATGCAATAACTATCAACACCCTAAGTGAATTTTCTTTCTTCGTTTAACGTTCAAAGATGATATCTCGGATATCCTTAATACTTGAAAGAAAATTATCGACAATATTAAGAAAATATTTGACCTATTTTGTTTTGTTATAAAAAAAAAAGAACCATTGAGATATTGTGTTGGTGAAAAAGAAAGGTCGGATTTTTGGCCACCATTCCATAGGAAAATACGACATTTTTTTCCACCAACCTAATATCTTTTTTAACGGGGATTCTATTATTTATTTGATATCCCATCAAAGAAGTTAGTAGTTCGCTATAAACTGAAAAGATCTTTTTTCTTTTTTTTTTTTAAATAGTATCGGATAAGTGAATGTTCAGCGAAGAGAAACGCGTAACCGCTGCCTTGGGTTAGCGCGAGTTGCGAGTAGCAAAGCACGAGGTCGGATAAAACATAAAAGCTTGCCGCGTAAACTTGCTCGATGAAGCTCTACGTGCACTTGTATAATCTTACGCGAAACGTATAATTATGCAGCTACGGACTTTGCGCGGCCTGAATTGCGGAAGCGCGTAATGCAAAATCGGTTTCTACGATGGGAGCCAAGCGGCCGGCTTTGAATTTTAATACGCTCTGCTAGCCCACGGATGAAGCAGCGTAATAAGGCTTTTCCTCGGTTACGTTGGAAAGCGCTAAACGTTAACTACGCAAAATACGAGCTAACATCTCGTGCAATACGATCGAAACAATATATGCAATTAAAGTTTTAGTCGTTATTTAGAAATATATTTATACGAGGAAAAAAGAAATAAAAATAATCAACAAAAAAACTTGTATTTTATTAACGATAATTAAACAATCTCTTTCTCTCCGATGACGTATATTTGATCGAATATCAATTAAAAGAAATTATCAAAAAAAAAAGAAGAAAAATATCAATCATATCGAATTAATTAAATTTTTATATCGAGTTTTACCATCGAAGTATTTAACGAAATTTCGAACACTTTAAACAGGACTATTAAAAATGCATTTTCTTTCGTAAACTCAACGAGAAGACAATTAAGAGAATACAAACGTTTAACTGTAAATCTTTATTCTTTCTTTATTTTCTTTTTCTATTTTCGTTGGACCTCCTTTTCTAATCTCTCTTGCGAAAGATTCCTTACGAACGAAGAACGTTCAACGATTTACGAAAGAAACGAAGAAAATTTATTTCGAGCTCGTTACCCCCGTCGTCCCGAGACGCTAATTTGGACATTCACGTTCAGCTTGCATTAAACTCCGACGTTGCAACGGACGCCGCCCCTGTTTTCGTAATGTCAGAGAAGAAAATAGATGGAATTATTAGTCGACTATGTTTATATATATATATGTATTCGCACGTAGGCAACAGCTAATAGTGTTAAACGTAACAATGACTAATGACACGCTCAGGTCATTCGCAGGATGCACACGAAGGGTCCGTCACCGTCATAATCTTTGTTTTTTCGTTGTTTCGTTTTTTCGGAAGCTGCTCGAACCAATGGCCACCACCGATGGCCAAGGTTTTATGTGAGCGGGTAGAAAATGGTGGAGAAGAGGGGGGAGGGGTGTTAAGAATATGATGGATAATGCTGCACTACCAAAGAAATCCGGTGGAATTGGCTGAAAGCCGTTTGCGGTTGAAACGGTTGGCGGCAAATACTAACCGGATTATTTCCATAATGTTGCTTGCCTAACATTATTTCTATTTTCTTTATTTTTTCTTTCTACCTCCAAAAGCAACTTAATTGAGCTAACGTAGTTAATACTACGTAACTACGTTCTCTAAGAATATCTCTCTCACTCTCTTTCTCTTTCTCTCTCTCTCTCTCTCTCTATATATATATATATATGTATATATATGTATATTATATATTACCAGGCATATCGTGTGGTATATCATATTTTGAAGTCGTGCTAGTTTCTCGACCAACTTACAACCCGTTAGCTTACCTTCTCCCTTACTTTTGCGAAGAAGAAAATTCTCTTGGAAAATTTTCTTCCCTTTTGCTAAAGTAAATTTAGCCAACGTCGAGAGAGAGAGAGAGAGAGAGGAAGGGGTAGAAGAAAATTTTCGGGTTTATCTTACGAGAATCGGTGAAAGTTTCGACGAACGTTGCATTTCGAAGCAGGGGAAGAACGATCGATTGGAATTGATACGATTAAGATTACAAGTAATTTTATTCTCTGACATAGAAAAACTAACATAAGTTATATTTCCAATCGTAATATATCATAATATAATCTCGTGTAATATTTTTAATGTAAATGTAAAAAATTAATAGTTTTTCAGCTTACATAGAAGTATTTTATAACTATTTGTGCGATTAGAGAATAAAATGTATAAAGGTACTGTTATAACTTATCATCATACATAGTCGTTCATCGGATAAAGTAAGAGACTGGCCCGAAGAAATTTAATGTTTAATCTGCAATGGAAGTAGTGTGAAACTAGGAGTAGTTGTTTAGAAACTCGCGGAACGTGCGTAGTGTACCTACGTGTCCGTTGTTCTAAGAGAAGGTGTGTGGATACGCAGATTTACGCGAAATAACACGTACGCTTCCTGAAGCCGAGAAGCATCGTTGGCAAGAGAGAAGGGAATAATGAAAATAGAGGGAAGGAGAGCTAGATACGAGGAGCTAAGGCAAAGTCTTACAGCGGGGTAGTAGCTGGCTAGGTCGTGAAGGGGATGAAAGGGGTGTAGAGGGGATTTGAAGGAAGTCGTGCTAAGCAACTTAGATTAGTTCAATCGACTGGCCTTCTCTGGCGAACCGCCAGGCCAAATTGTCAAGAGAATTGCTCTCCGGTTCTTGCTATATCCCTACCTACCACTATACTTCTACATACTTCCCGTACCCAATCTCTCGTATCTTTTTCCATCCTCATTCTCGTCGGACACGATCTTCTTGAATACGTGAAATAACATTAGCTTTAGTTCATCCTGACAAAAAAAAAAGGAATATTAGATAAAAGTCAATCACGATTAGTTACGTTCACCGTAGACGTATATTAATAACGATAAAAGAGTTTCTAACCTATCAAGCTACCTACTAAGTTAATTTTCTCTCTCTCTCTCTCTTTTTATCTTCCTATCTTTCACATATTCATAAGATCGACTATTCATTCTCTTTTCCTCTCTCAATCACACTTTATCTGTCTCTATCTTTTCTTCTATCCAACATAATACGAAATATTAACTTAAGCTAAAGTTTCCCGACGTCTCCTCCTCGCGACTACCGTGAAAACTCTATTTCATTTTCTTCGTAAAGTAAAGAAGAAGAAGAAGAAGAAGAAGATTTGGTAACGTCCCATAGCGTGTCCACGAATAAAGAATCAGAACGAAGATTAATCGACTCTGACCGCGAATATCTGAGAATAATACTATCTACCTGAGGGCAGTAATGACTCCAAAATCAACTATACACTTTGGTATAAGTTTTTCAAGTTATATTTTAGACGAGGATGAATGATTTTATTATGATATTAGATATATTGTGTATTTACCATGTATGTACCTTATCTTTCCCTCTCTCTCTCTCTCTCACACACACATACATACACTCTTTCTGGTTCTTTTTCTACCGTTATACCATACATCTACTCTTTCTCTACTCAAGGGTCGCGATCGACGTTATAAACGTATAATACCATGTGCTCTTTCGTTTTATTGGATTCCGTGTAAGGGCGGTGTCGTTTTTCCAGGTTAGCGGCCAACGAAGAACCCCAGCCGAGTCCTCATCTATCATCCGCCTCTACCGTGTGCCGAGTCATTTAGCAAACGTCTCCTTGAGATTCCATCTTGCTGCACCTGCGCGCTCCTTCTTCCTTCCTTCCTTCCTTCCTTCCTTCCTACTTCCTCCTTCTCCTTTTCATTCGAATGATTCTCTCGTAATCGTGCTTCTTTTCTTCAGACTCACTCACTCTCTCTCTCTCTCTCTCTCTCTCTTCAACTTTATATTACCCCCTTCATTTTTTCATTTTCTTTACCTTTTCCGAATACCATGCAAGAATGAAGTGATTCTCTTTCATCTGAGAATCTCTTACATTATGTTTACGCGAATAAAATCAACTGCCTGATTTAAACGAGAAAGAATATTTCAGAAAAATAATTTCTATATTATGTATATTTATTTTTGTATATTTTAAATTATCGATGTTTACAAATTGGAGATAAAGAAAGTTTTTAAAGACGTATGTCGAGAAAATAATTTTCAAATCGTGAGAAAGACAATGGTATTAAAGTTGTATTTAAAAATTTTTCTAAAGAAAAGGAGAGAAGGGGGGATAAAGTTTTCCGGATCGTAGCTCGGTAGGGTCAAATCCCTGAACGAATAACCGATGTGAGAGCTTCCTTCGGCTTAATCCGGTTCCTTCGAGCACGATTCCAGTTTCTTCTTTGAACGATCGATGCTAAGATCCGCTCCACTGGCTGTTAGTCCAAAGGACTCTCTCTCTCTTTCTCTCTCTCTCTCTCTCTCTCTATTCTATCTCTTCAGCGTATCTCTCTTTCTTTCTCTTATCATATCTCCTTTGCTCGCTAACGAATCCTGACCTCCTTTTGTTCTCTACGATTCTACATCCTCGTAATACATTGTCCTACGATGTCTGCATTGTCTCGTAGACTCAGCCACGAAACGGACGACGTACCTCTTGCCATTTCTCTCTTCCTCTTCTCCATACCAACGAGTCAAATCCTTTTACGAATGATAGGAGAACAAATGCATGAGAGAGAGAGAGAGAGAGAGAGAGAGAGAGAGAGAGAGGAAGATTCACTACGTGGACCAGTGTAAACTCGGTTTACTTCCCATTTTCCTGTACTATATTTATCTCTTTCTACCTATATATATCCTTTATCCTGTTTAGTCTATATATATATATCTACAGATATCGATCAAGAAATGTGAAAGCGTTATTATCGCTCTTTTTCAAGAAATTTCGTTATCTTTGCGATATTGCTAAAAGAAAAAGAGAGAGAGAGAAAGAAATTACTAAGTGGTGTCATAGTTTCACGTTTATCACAGATAAAAAAAAACCGACAGACAGATTTCGTAGAAAATGTTATCAAAAATTTGTATCATAATTGCTATTAATTTCAAATCTTACTTATGTAAAAATGATATTACACATATCCTCTACGACCCATCGAACAGAACTATATTTATCAAAAAGTATCTTAAACGCCACAAAGAAATATACCATTTTTTCCTAC
This sequence comes from Mischocyttarus mexicanus, assembly GCA_023678845.1. Taxonomy (NCBI): domain Eukaryota; kingdom Metazoa; phylum Arthropoda; class Insecta; order Hymenoptera; family Vespidae; genus Mischocyttarus; species Mischocyttarus mexicanus. The sequence goes on from JACGTP010000001.1 coordinate 6,072,155, forward strand.
CACAATCAGTTATCTTAATCTTAGCGAAAACCCTCGGCGATGAACTTTTATGACCTTATCGAAGACACAAAAGATCAAACAGAAAGGGAAGAGAAGGGGGAGGGAGAAGCAAAAACTCGACTTTCTTGTGTTTAAGAGTAAAAGAGAAAAGGGGATATATATAAAGACAGTAAGAAAGTGATAGGACTATAGTAACAACTAGAGAGAAAATGAACGTAGGGCCAACGTATAGGGCATCCTGTAACTTCATCGCTAGTCGAAATCCTTATCTGTCCGGAGGGTTAATCTCGGAGAATCCCTTTCGCTTGGTGTTATCTTCTTTAGGTCGAAAACCCCCCCAACAGTATCTTCAACACGAAGACCACGTAGACACGAACGACGACGACGACAACGACGACGAGGACGAGGACGAAAACGACGACGAGGATGAAGACGAGGACGAGGATGGTAAGAGAGTTCGCAAACGCACCAACACGAACGACGACGACAACTTTGACGCCACAGCAGCCGCCGTCGTCGCCGCCGCCGGCAACTTTTCAACTCTTCTCAATAAATCTTGCTGCTCTGCCTTTCCACGACTTTTCTTCTCTTCTCTTTCGCTTCTTAGTTTCTTTCTCTCTTTCTTTCTTTCTTTCTCTCTTTATCTTTCTTTCTGTATCACCGAAACGTCGTCTCAAACTGTCTCCTCTCTTCTTTTCTTCTCTTACTTTTTTTTATTTCTCTTTTGAATCTTCGTTTGTAATATACTACTAAAAAATATTATAATTCATAGAAATTTCTTATAAATATATATATATTGAATTGGTGGAAAAATAATGTCGGATTTTCCCATTGAATTGTGGCTAAAAATCCGACACTTCTTTTACACCAACCAATTATTATATTTATAATTAGAAACAAGAAATTTCCGAAATTTTTTATAACCAATATAAATTAATATAAATTGTATCTACATACTCTCTATGTTACGTCTAAACATTTTGTCGACAAATTTTTAATACTTTTGATAAAAGTATGTAGAGTAATACGAAAGTACCCTCTCCCCTACATACTAACATGGCATATAAAAAGAACATGTATTTTGCAAGTATGCGACTACCGCTGTGTGGCCACAAGTTTTTATCGTCTTTTTTTCCCTCTATTCCCCTTTCCTTCTCTTTTTTTTCCCCTCTTGTCCTTCTTTCGTTTCATGGACCAACGTGCTCGACTACTTTTCTTTTCCTCTTTCTCTTCTCTTCTCTTTCCTAGATCCTTCTTATTTTGTCCTGTTATAGCGTGGTGCACGGCTACTGGCTGCACTGCACTGCACTCTCAACCTAGTTTCCAATGTCTCGCTCCTCTTATTTCTTTCTTTCTTTTCTTTTCTTTTCTTTCTCATTTCTTCTTTCTCTTTTACTCTTTGCACTATGTAGAAAACGTATATACATATCCTCTACTTTCTACGAGCACGATAGAGTTAGATGTTTTATAAGTGGCTCAACCAAGAGTGCTGACCGCGATCATGCGGTCTCTCATACACCGACGACACCGACGAGGACACGGACTTTTCTCTACTTTACTCTTAGCGTTAACGCGACGTTCGTTAAGTGACTGTTTTTAAACATTAACATTTTTGTTCGAGTGTCCACGAGAGAGAGAGAGAGAGAGAGAGAACGACGAGAACTCGACCACGAGATTTTTTTATGTCATTTTACTCTCTTGGCCAGCTAAAACATACCTATTATAATTACCACGAAACTTTTAGAACTGGAATAAAACTGCAGGATTATCATCTCATTCGATGATATGAAAAAAAAAAACAAAAAATTAAAATAAAATTTCATTTTATGACTTATTTTGCACGTTTTCCCACTCTCCTATGTAAAGTATCAAACAAAATAACAAATAATTCGAATTAATAGCTTGATGAAAAGAAAAAGCTTTTAAGCTTTATCGTACATTCAATTCGAACGAGGAAATAAATCATCTTTCCATTGTTATATCGATATGGAAAAATGCATTTGTAGAAAATTGAAGCTCTTTTTTTCTTTTGCTGAGTACAAAAAACGACACAGAAGGAAGGTGAATATTGCACCAATCTTTTTTTTTCGTATTTAATCTCATAAGAAGCAAATATTAAAGCAAGGAATAATACGATGACCGTACTCTCTCTATCTCTCTCTCTCTCTCTCTCTCTCTCTCGTTTGGTACTTAAGTCTAATTTCTTTTTTTTTTGTTCTCCATTACTTTTCTTATCGCGATTCTACTACTTTTTTTTTTTTAGAACTTCTTTCCGAGTCATTTTTGCGATTCTGCCTTTTTTCCATGCATCCTCGTTTGAACGAGAACAATAAGAAGGAAGATTTTATAAAGAAAAAAAAGAAGAGACGGAGATTTATCCTCGAAAATGAAAGACTTATGAATTTAGTAAAATATAAATGAAAATGCAAAGTAATTCGGACGAAATGTACCTTCAAGTAATTTACACAAAAGCATCAATTTTATTAAATTGATGCTAATATCAAGCAGCAACGTTGTTATTTCCAGTAAGAATTTAACCGATAACGCGAACAAATGAAACAAATGGAAATAGGAGAATGGGTGGTAAACGGGTGGTGGTAGGTTATTATAGTCGTCACCAATGAAATTATCGAAGTAATCGGAGCGATAACCATTTTCTCCTGCTTCGACCTTAAACGTTTCTTCTTCATTATTTACAGTAAACGTCAATTCTTCTTGAACACGTTTAAAGGACCGTGCAAATTTATTGAGCGTAAATTTATCGATCAAGAGTTAGGGAAAGGTGGTAGAAGAGAAATACACATACATTGAATATACATATATATTCTTAGGATCTTCTTTTGCAAGAAAATGTGGAATGTTGGAAAAATCATTTCGAAAATGCATTATTCACCGAATATATATTTTATAGATTTAGATAGGTAGGGGTATATACATTTATAGTAGTAGTACTACTACAGACTTTGAAATGCGAATTGGATGTGGTAATATATGGTATAATACGTTCTCTTCTCGTATAAGGTGAGATAACGTGTGTGAGAAAGAGATGGAGGTAGTACCAGCGAATCCCTCTCTCTCTCTATCTCTCTCTCTCTCTCTCTCTCTCTCTCTCTCTCTACATATATATGTTTATCTGTGCGTATCTACCTATATGTATGTGTATGTAAACGTGTGAGAAGGGAGCAGGGAGGAAGGGAGAGAGAGAGAGAGAAAGCTCGATTAAAGGGTGAGTAGAGAACTACCTGACGCTCTCACGCTTTCCGCAAAGTCCAATTTGTTGGGACGGACGTAAGCTGATTTCGAGGTGGTCAGAATGAGTGAATGAGTGTTAGAGAGGGAGAGAGAGAGAGAGAGAGAGAGCGTGTCTCGTGGCGATCTCTGTGCGGCACACGATTGCCGCTCGTATTTCGACGGATTGGAATACGTTTCGGTAGCGGTAACACGTCCGGCATGGAGTTACGATCGGCAAGCGCAGTCCGACACGCTCCAGGGAGTACCATCGTCGTTCCTCCTCGTAAACTCGAATCGGTTGGCTCTATCGATCCACGACCGGGTGTATAGATCTTTGGCCCCCTCCCCTAACAGCGCCCTCCCAACCCCCATATTCCAACAAAAATCCAACCAGGAGCAACTTTTTTCTTCGGACTACGAAGAAAAGATGGATTTTTCTCTGCCCATAAGAACAGAAGACGCGGTAGTACCTGTTTCGCGGTGAATGTAGTAACGACTCCCAACTGTGCTATATTCATTTTGTCGTAGAAAATGTCATCGTTTTTTTCTATCTCTTTCTGTTTTCCTCTCTCTCTCTTACTCTCTCTCTATCTCTCTCTATCGTGAATTTCGCTCTCCCCCTTTTTCCCTTCCGATCTTCACAACGTCGCCCCGAGGCTCGAAAGAGAATCAACGGGGGCTGACTTAATTAGGCGTCGAAGTGGAATTAGGAGTCAACAATGGAAGCTCCATTTTCCTCTCTTCCACCCCCCCCACTTCTCTCTCTTCTCTTGCCAACACCCCTCCCCTCTCTTTACTACTCTCTCTCTTTCTATCTCTCTTCATCACCCTTCTATATCTCCCGTTCACTCCCATCCCACTTCTCCTTGCTTTCTTCTCGGTTTTCCTTCGCCGGCTTTTCCTGGCGAAAACTTTGTCCGCTTTCCATCGATCCTTTACCTTCTCTACTCCTGCTACCTACTATCTACTATTACTACTATTATCTACTATTACTAATACTACTTCTACTACTAGTAGCACTCTCTGTGCACTATTTCTACTGCTATTACTAAGCGAACAATCCTCCAACTATCTTTCTCTTCTTCTCCATTCTCTTTTATTCAAACTATTTGACACAGAAAGAGAGAGAGAGAGAGAAAACGGACATTGCGTGTCGTTTCTCATTCACCTTCCTCCTTTCTCTAGAAATTGCGGTTATGAGACATTCCGTACGTACATGGGTACCATTGGCAAAATTCACGAACAGACGAAAACAACGTTGGTCCTGTCTTTCTCTTTCTCTTTCTCTTTCTCTGTCTGTCTGTCTGTCTATCTATCTTTCTTGCTATCTCTTTTAGGTGGAACGGGTGGAAAGCTGTCGAAAGTGCCGAGGTAAGCCGATTTCATGATGGACCAGGATTCTACTCTCGTTGTTCGTTCCTGTTCAACATAGACGATGGGCGAGATCTCCTTCACGTAACGAACTACCAATCCTGAAACCCTGAATTTATAAAAAGAAGAGACAAATTGGAGAAGAGAGAAATTCAAGTATTCGATCTCTTTCTCTCTCTATTCTCGATCAATTCTCTATCTAATTCTCTTTCTTTTTCTACCTTTTCTTCTTTCTTTCTTTCTTTATTTATTTCTTTTGGAATAAAAATCATCGACAGGAGAGTGTTTTCGCATCGAGAAACGAACGGAATAAATTTCACGAGACGGCTCAACGTTATCCATCTTTTTACTCTTTCCCGTTTTTTCTTTCTATCTCTTTCTCTCTCTCTATCGTTGTACGAGATTCGAGGGAATTTTATAGGTGGGCGTAAAAAATCATTGAAATTCTAGTCTCTCTCTTTTTACGAGACGACCAGAGCGCGTCGAGACCGCGACTGGTCTCTCGTTGCGATCGTCCGGTCAAACTTCCTGCTGCTTGCAGTACCTGCTCCGTGCTTGCGTTTCTACCTCCCATTCGTATCTACGTGTATGTGTGTACGTGCACGCGTGCTATGCTTTTTTTTTCTCTCTCTCTCAGAGCCATCGACCGACCGCGTTGCTACTGTTTTATAAAGCGAAACCCCAGGACTTTGACCCCCCAACCCTTTACTCGCGTCCGAAGGGAACAAGGTGAGCTTGGAACGATGCAGCTGACGAGTGAGGGTAGTCCAAGAGTGGGAGAGACAGAGAGAAACAGAGAAAGAGAAAGAAGAGAGGTAAAGGGGACCACTAGTAGTGGGCGGTTCTGTATCGAAGTAAGCCGATTTTATGGTGTTTTCTCGTGGGGAATACCCACTTCGCTTTCGAACCGCATCACGAGCCGCTGACTCCGTAAGAAAAGTGACTGCCTCTCGTCCAATAGCCGTGAAGAAGAAGAAGAAGAAAATCGAACACAAGCTTATATCTATGCCGGACCTTTACTAGTTTCTTTTCTCTTTTCATCCCTATAGTTCTTTCCTTCTATATTCTTTTTTCGTTTCTATTTTCAGAACCATTCGCCGTTTTCGACGCAACGAAACTGCTTTGGAATTTATGTAAGACGACGAGCGATTTCAAATTTTACTGCTTCGATGCGATCCACATTTTCTCTCTCTTCTTCTCTCTTTCTCTCTCTCTCTCTCTCTATCACACGGTTATACCTACCACTCGATTTCTACCCTAGTAGATCCGATAATTGAATTTCGCGAGTACGGGAGAAAAGTCGCGGAGAAAAATTTTACTTCTATCCTCGTAGCTTGTGGTTAAAATCTTCTATTTTTACGATACTTTTGAACCCTCCCGACGCAACCTGCGTATACTTTCTCGAAAGAAAAACGTAAGAGAAAGATCTTTTATTATTTTCTGAATTTTTTTATCGGTTATTCACTTCGATCTTAATTCACCAATAAAGAGAGAGAGTCAAAGCTTATTTCGTTTGAAAAATTCTCTCGAAGATTACTATATTATATTTATAGTAGAAAAGAGTATTATTATACTTTAGCGAAACTATACTACTAAACCTTAATATTGTTCGTTCAACGTGAACGGGATTCCCCTATCTAGTTTATCGACCTATTCAATATAACTAATCTAATTCCATCGTAATTTGATCCACAATCTATTTATACCTAATACGTATACATATATACTATATAAACGTGTATTAGTATCATAGATATTGTTGGGGAAATAGAATAGAATCGTAGAAAAAGAGAGAGAGAGATAAAAAAAGGTAGAAAAAAAAATAAAGAAACAAAAGTCCGTGCGATGTCAAATCCCACCAAACGTTGAATTGAATCCGGTTGCATCAATTAAAAAACAGTAAAAAGAGTAGAGTAGAGTAGAGTAGAGAGAGAGAGAGAGAGAGAGAGAATGGAATGATAAGAGGGGAATCGGAGAAGGGGAATAGAGAGACGGATATTCGAGGACGATAGGATTGATCGAGAATGGATAGGAGATGGTCGAAAATTCGTTATAATTTCACGCTGGACCGATCGATACCAATCGTGAATCCTATCACGGAATATCAGATTACCGTTTCGTCGTTCGCAAAATAACGATAGAGTGAGAGTGAATGAGTGAGAGAAAGACAGAAAGAGAAAAAGTTAGGATGATTGGTGAAGAGGAGAGCAGTGGAGGAGGGGGGAGGGGAGGGAGATGGGCTGGAGAGAAAGGAAAGAGAAAAAAAAGAAGAAATAATAGATGGAATAATGCTAATCGCATTGGTATTCGGCTCGATTGATTTCCTACTGTCGCGTCAAACGGGAACGCGTTCACGCGCGTGAGATAATAAGAGAGGGAAAAATCGAAAAGATGGTGATAGAAGAGTGGTGAGGATGGGAGAGGAATGAGGAGCGGGGGTGGGGAAGGGAAAGGCAGGGAAAATAAATCCGGGAACGACGATGATCCGTCCACGACGACGACGACGACGACGACGACGACGAACGAACGAACGAAGCAGAGTCAGCGCGATGAAGTCGACCGCGTAACTATTGCTCGAGTGAAACGACGTGGCGACAGAAGGAAAGAGAAAAAGGGACAGATGAATAGACAGATGAAAAGAGAAAATGAGAATGAGAGGAGGGACAAAGTTGTCTATCGCGAAAATTAGAATTTTCCAGAGAGAGAAAGAGAAGGGTGTCGTGTGCGAGAGAAGATAATGCAGAAAATGTGAAATCTGGCGTTGGAGTGAATTAATGATGCTAGGCGAGATAGAAAGAGATGAAGAAACTGGTGGTAACGCCGAAGGCCAGAAGATACTATTAAAAATCGTGTCGAATCTAGTCACCATTGTAGATGGTGAGCAGTTTCTTTTTTTTTTCTTTTTTTACATACTTCTCTTCTTCCTTCTCTATCTTCTCTTATTCTTCTTCTTCTACTTCTACCTCTTCTTGTTCTCTTCATTTTGCTAAAATTCAACCAACTTTCCCTCTACGAATTTTCAACGAAACGACTGGACTATAGAAGCATTCGCTCGTCCGAGGAGAAATCTCATCTAAGTTTCTAAGATAATCGCGAGCTTCCGAAATTGGAAGTCTCGTAATAACAGCTGCTTGATCGCGGTAACTCTAGTCCCGGTGGAAGCTTTACGACTAACGCTTTAATCCGATCACTTTGTTTCTAATGAAATGCAAATGTCTATATGACTACGTTGATTTTACTACGATCGAAGAGAACAGCTAAAAAAAATATAAAAGGAACAAAAAAATCATTATTTGATATAACAAACGTCCGTCCGCGCGAGTTGTAATTAAAATTTGATTATTCAATTTTCCCTTTTGCACAAACATATATTTAGGTACACACATACGTGATATTTTTTTATTTAACCGTAATAATTACTCTACGACAATTATAAATCATTTTTTCATTATTTCTCCCCTTCCTTCTCTACCGAGTAATTAATTAAAAAAAAAATTTGCTGACACAAAAATGAAATGTTAGAGTATTTCTAGCTCGTTTGAAAAAAAAAGAAGAATATGTTAAACAAAATTTTCCGTCGTGCTATAGAGAAATCTCGTTTCACGGGGATGGATCATCGCTTAACGCATATTTGTAACTTGCCGGAAGAGCCGCAAACAATCAAGCATCCCGTCGGTGGGAACAACCGCGAGTAGTACCACTTGTCTCGTCAGCGGAGAATTGAGCGAGCCATGTATGTCGCTCGAATCTCGTCCAAATTTTTGGCCGACCCTTGAGTATGCTTGACATCGCGTACTCGGATCAACGTTCGTAAAGCGTGATGATCCACGTTACTGAATACCGAGAATGAATCTGTATAAACCACGAAATTTAGATTGAGATCCATTCATCTATCACTTAATCTCTATCATATATATATACACTTATTTACCTAATCTTTTGATTCTTTTTAGAGATTTATCTTCATATATGTTTTTAACATAATACGTTAAACTCAATACGCGTAAAATATATTGGGTTGTCAGTAATGTTGGTGCTTATTACAAACCAAACTCTTATCAATCAATGCGAAAAAATTCTTTCGAGAAATGGTATCGAACTTGAAATGCAAAGGGCTTGAGTACCTACCTACCTACCTACCTACCTATCTACTTACTCGCCGACTCGAGAGAAATGGATTTCGCGATTACTGTAGATATACGAAGCACCGGTCGTAAATTCGTGCAAGTAAGAACACTCTGCGTTAAACGAAACGCATCCACGGAATAAGATCGATTCGACGTTCTCTCTTTCTCTTTTTCTCTATTTCTCTCTCGGTTTTCGAGAATCTTCTTAAATCATCGTAACCGTCGTATAAATCTATTCGTTTCTATCCTTGTTCCAAGAGAACACGATTTCATGCTATTCGATTTGAATATTTAAGTCAACTCTCTTTCTCTTTCTTTCTCTACTTTTATCGATACGTGGATAATACTTGTTCGCTAAAGGAAATAAAACTCGTATCGACTCTCATATGTACGAGAATCTCAATGATAAGAGCCTAGAGCATTTTCTAATCACATTTAAGAGCTTCATTTTCCCAACGTACACATTCGACTTACTAATTAATTCCATTTAGTATTAGTCCACTAGAAAAGAATTCCCTTCTTTTTTGATTCTCCCATATAGGTTATTTTACCTGAAACAAAAAAGGAAACAAAACTACGTTAAATGATAGTTTCAGAAATAAAAATAAAAATAAAAATAAAGATGAAAAGAAAATAAAGGAATTTAAGATTATTCGCATTAGGATAACGTCAATCCCAAAACGATTTATTCTTTTATCTTATCGCTTAGTTTTCTCTTGAATTTTGAAGAAATAGGGGATGAAGGAAAAAGGGAGAGTATAAAGCAAGTAAGAAAGAAAGAAAGAAAGAAATAGAAAAGGAGGTAAGAAAGAAAAAGAAAAGTACTAACGTGGTACGTGAGAAAAGGAGATCTCGAGTACAATTAGGCTGGCACCCTAGGGCGCAGTTCCTCTCATACTCGCCGTTCCTGTGCCGAATTCTAAAGCCCTCTTCCTCGCGGATCGAACAGTTTTCTCGTATAACTGGAGAGAGAGTGTGTGTGTGAGAGAGAGAGAGAGAGAGAGAGAAAGCAGTCGCGTTTACCCTTGGGGCACGAGAGAAACCAGGTTCGCCATCGAAATCGTCCTGTGCCGAAGGGTGAAGAGAAGAGGGTGAGAAGGAAAGTGGAAGGAGAAAGGACGAAAAGAAGAAGAAGGAAAAGAAGAAGAAGAAAGTCAAAGAGGGGAAAACTAGGATCGCGGTTCTGCCACCAGCAGACTGCCATAATTGCAGCGAATTAAATTCGTTTCTCTCTCTCTCTCTCTCTCTCTCTCTCTTTTTCTATTTTTCTTTCTTTTTTTCGCGACACCCGACGGAAATCACTTCGCTTCTACTCTCTTGCGTCATTATTTTCCACGATTGCACATCGCCTTCCAGATTTCACGTACTCTGTCTACCTGTTCTCCCTAGCTTCGTTAACGAACTTCGTCAGATTCATCGAGTTTTTGTTAACGATCCGGAGGACAGTGGTTTTTCGTTATATCAAAAAAGAAAAGAAAAAAAAATAGTTCACACAGAGAGAGAAAGAGAAAGAGGGGGTCTAACCTTTACCTTTTTTTTTTTGCCTTCACTTTTTCTACTTTCATAATGGGTACGAGAATGTGTCTACAAAGTTATGGTATTTTATAATTATGATTGATATATATGAATATCGTTGTTGAACTCTTAATAATTTAGATTAAATTGAGATTTTTGTTTCTTCAATTAGAAAATAATTACATTATTATTGTTATATAAAATATTTTAGAACAAGTAAGAGAAATATATTTTTTATACAATTCAATTAAAAAGAAAATATTCATACATGGTTTATTTAATTAGTTTACGAAGTTATGGAAAAAGAAAAAAATGTTATTTTCAATATTGATCCATTTATACTTGTATAAAAAGATCTTGTGCTATAAATGTTCATACATTTATTTTTATCTTATCTCAGAAAAAATATGACCGTAAGATGAAACAATACCTACTTGATCTCATTTATGAATTTTCTTTCTTGCAATCAAGTAACACATTGATCGATAATCGACGTTTAAACTAACGTCAGAAAAGTGATGTTCTCTCTTTTTCTTTCTCTCTCTCTCTTTCTATCTCTTTCTGTCTCGAATAGTACTTAAAAAGTTTTAACCTACTTCTTGGAAAGATTCGTATCTAATGATTCGGAAGAAATTTTATACTTTCGCAAAAGGGGATAGGAAATTTCAAATGGCGAGGTTGTTCTATCGAGAGTAAAGTTTTGATAACTACGATTTCGATGGCTCGAACGCGGTCTTTTCAATTAGCGAAACGGGTATAGATTTTCTACGGGAAATGAAAAAACAATAGCCGTCAGGGATTTTCATTACATACACACACATCCATACTCTATCCTATGTACATGTAAACGCACCCGTATACGTATATACAGATGAGAGTATATAGGTGGAGATAGAAAGCGTCCAATTTCATGAAACTGGTTGTAGTTTTTTGTTGGAACGTCGGCTGGGTAGCCATCGTGTGGGATTCTAAAAGGGTTCCATGCCTAACAAGGACTAATCTTGTTAAGGATCACGAAATCGGCTTGTGTGTTTTACAAGTTAAGAATTAGACTGATTAGCGAAGAGTCGAAAGCTCGTATCGTCGTGAATTGCTCGAGTTTCGCTTTCTATCGTTTTCAACGTTATTTTTACGAGATTTTTCTTTCGTATTTCTTTCTTCTTGTCTCATTATCTCCCTTTTTTTAAATACTATTTTTCACGATAATCAAAAGTGAGGAAGGAAGGAAAATAAGAAGAAAAAAAACGAAAAGAAATTTAGAAATAACGAAAGCGCACTACTATCCCATCGAGATAATTTACGTTATATTTCCTTTCTTCCTTTCTCTATTCTTTATTTTTTTTCTTTTTTCCTCTCACAAAGCTTCTTTTTGTAAGGATTAACGAACGCATAAACGACGACGAGTATATGGTCGACAATAAAAATACGCTTCAAGGATAACAGAGGAAACGAGTGTAGTAAGAGAGAGAGAGAGAGGGAGAGAGAGAGAGAGAGAGTATATCCGTAGGACGGGTGATAAATTATACATTATCGTAAGTGCACCTAAACGTATAATGCGCATAAGTAGCGAATAATTTATGTTCGTTGCATCCAACGGCAGTGGCGAATAATTTATCGCCCATCACGCACCTGCTTCTCGCGCCCCACGCAATAATTTCACGCGGGTGATTCTCTTAATGATCGTGATCCTTGCAAATTCGTGCGACGACAAAAGGTACATATGTACACACATATTAATGCCGATTTCCATTCGTATAGATTATATTTCACATATGAATTCGATATACATATGTATCTTGAAAAATCTATATCACACGTACTTTTTCTTCTTCTTCTTTCTCTTTCTCTTTTTGAGATAAAAATTAAAATTGTTTTTAGTAAAAAAATCATAAAAGACAACAAGAAAATTATGTTTAGAGATAAAGTAATACGATATCTCGTAGACGTTTAAAGTTCCAATAAATGTTTTCTTTAGAACCTTATTCTCGACTTCATATCCCCTACGAGCTCCCTCACCTAACCAACCTCCCCAGCCCCACCCTACCCCCCTTACTCGAAGAGTTAACCGTTGGAGAATCGACGAGAAGATACGTGGCACGTTACACTCGACGCGATCCATCAGATACAAGCTCGAAAGTTCCTCGATAGCGTGTCCTAGAAAGATTCCAAGCTTGAGAAATGTTCGAGGAAAAGGGAGAGGTAGAAATAAGAGGAGGAAAACTCTTCTCTCTTGGAAGTTGAAGACTTCAGGGTGGGGTGGTGGGGCAGAAGAAGGGGGATAGGGTTGCAGAGAAGAAAGACAGAAAGATGGAAAGCTTTAAGAAAGCATAGAATAGAGAGTGAGAGAGAAAGAGGAAGATTAACAGAGTGAGAAGATGAGAAAGTGAGAGAAAGAGAGATAGGAAGGGGTAAAGAAGAGGCTGGGTGGAAACAAGTGACGCCATGAATCTTACACGGAAAAGGGAACTCGTTCGGATGTTTCTTCTTCCATCTCGTTGATTCCATGCGTTTCCCCGCTTGCACCACGTGTTTCGAAACGATTCTACGACGACGACAACGACAACGACTACGCCGAGAAGGAGAAGGAGGAGAAGGAGAAGGAGGAGGAGGAGGAACGAGAAGCAAGAGAGAGGGACGAGTATCGTGTCTGATCCACGAGGACCATTAATTTAACGGCTGCGAGATACAACACGGATGCACACACTCGAGCAACTAATAATCTCGTTGTTGTTTCTCTTCTCGGTAACATACGTTTTCGGCTGACAGACATTTAAAAATAATTATGGAAAAATCAAGAAAAGAGAGTGTAAGATATATATAGAAGGAGAAAGAAAAATTAAAAAAGAAAATATTTTCTCGACGAATACGATCATCCTAAACACGAAAATCACCTTTGCAGATCCCTCGCGAAGATATGGAACATGGAAAGATCTCTTTGGTCGAATGGAGAGTACTAAGGAGAAAGAGAGAGAAAGAGAGAAATAGAGAGAGAGAGAGAGAGAGAGAGAGAGAGAGAGAGAGAGAGAGAGAGGGTAGGAGCGAGGAAGGGACGAAGTCACTTCAGCAAGCAGGAAATTACACGTCCTTCCGTGCTGCTACGAGTTTCGCGAGGGGTTGCAGCGTCTCGGCGGCTTGACGCGCCGCACCGTGCACAAGGCACGTTTACCCTCTCTTTATCTCTCTCACTCACTCTTGTTTTTGCGCCTCCTATCGCTTCGTAGTCCTGTAAATTATTATTCATTTAAGGCAGGAAGTCGAAAGGGCATTCCATGCTCGGGTAGACTATCTCTAACCCGACGAATATCTACCCTCTTCTCGGTACTCCTACCACTACTCGTCCCTTTTATATATTTCTTTTTTATCTTCTTTTTTTTGAAATTAAATTCAATCCATAGACGAGTGTCTTATTTAAATTCGATAAGTGGACTTTTATTCCGAACATTCGATAATTCCTTTTATTTTTTTTTTAATACTTGTCAACAACATCTTCTTTCAACGGATTTTAACGAAAATCATTCGGAAAAATTTAAATCATACCGAATTGAAGTTTTCTGTTATAATATATAGATATATAATGTGCGTTATATATGTGGGGTTATTTTAAAAATATTTTATATGTCATTTGTATAGAAATATCGACATTTCTATCAGCAATCTTACTTAACGTCTACGGAAATTGCTCACCGAACGGTCATGCGTTACACCTTAGGATATTTAAGATCGTTCATCATAGATTAAAGGCATGGACGAAGTGGTAAAAAATGTAAAGTAAAAAGTTGACATAAAAGGACACGAGGTTGTAAAAGCAGCTTACAAAGTAGAGACTCGAGCCACGCTTCAAAGCAGACACGGTAAAACGCTATCGTGAGTGGATATGAAATTTTTTTGTTTTCCTCTCTTTTTTTTTTTTTTTACTTTTTCTTTTTCGACAAAGTCATACAAAGAGAGAACGAGAGAGAAAGAGAGAGAGAGAGAGAGAAAACGATAGAGAGAAAAGATTTCAACGCGAGATTAATTATTATAAAGCTAATAAAGTGTTTAATAAAATATCCTTCCTTTACGTGTGTTTTTCGTTCATATAACGAATTTGTTAATAATATTTATTATTTCGTGTCTTTTCTTTCCTCGTCATTCTTTTGATCAACGTTAGTAGAATTTTTGAAAAGATTCGAAAATACTGTCCACTCATTCTCTCTCTTTCTCTCTCTTGCTCTCCCCGCAGATTATTTCTTCGGGTAGGAAAATATAAATGGAATTAAGTCGTGCTTGGTCTCGGGTAGAATAAAATCAAGTTACCGATGCTTGCGCGGTTTACTACTGCCGAGACTAATCCACCCGAAAATCCTAGTTTTGTTTTGCAAGTTTAAAATATTCATGGAAATTCCGTGCTCATAATGAATCCGTAGTTTCTCGAAATTCCGCTAATAAACTTAGAAACTCGTGCGCGTTCCGAGAACGTCGAGATTAGATGGAAGTTAACGAATTTATTAAACGGGAAAATTGACGAAAATGATGGAACGCAATGTGCGGGCAAAACGGAAATACCCTTTCATTTTACGCCCGACAAAATACGTCCCAGATGGGAGAAGTCCCTTTTTCGAATAAATAATAAAATATGACACAATATTTTGAGAAATTATGTATCCTATAGAAAGTAACGTTTTATAATCAGACATGGTAATTATATTATCGAAAATAATTAATGGTACTAAAAAGCATATACAAGTATTTGCGTTTCGCTGAATTTTGTATTCCCGGATACTTTTGATACTATCTCAATTGATTAGAGTTATTAATTATATCGTTAAACAGGATTCTCCATAGTGTATGAGAGATTGAAAACAATTGAATACATTAAAAGTAGATCAATTAAAACGGAACACATTGTATATTTAATCACCTCGAAACTGTCTACTTAACTATCGTAATAATCGATAATAATCGTCATTACGCGTCAGTGTATAAAAATAAAGGAAGAGAATTAATTACCGATAAATATTAATATGTTTATTAATTTTACCATACAAATATATAATTAAAAGAAAAAGAAAAATAAGATGAGTGTGGTGAACGATAAAGAAAATGTCGATAACAACACGAGGTGCAATCATTTCCAGCATAACTTCCACATGTGAACCACGGACAATATAATTGAATATCGAAATCAAATCTTCCCTTTTTCCGAAGCCTTTAGTTTATTAACATTAATAATTTTACATTTCTCTCGTTTCGCTAATTGAATTCATTTCATATCTCTTCTATCCTTTGAAATGTTTTCAAAGGTACAAATTTAAATTCAAAAAATACAAAAGAAATTAAAACGAATTTTGGAAATATTCTCTCTCTCTCATCGCGTTTCAAATAATTCTATTATCTTCAATATACGATTCTTAGATATACGAAACAAAATATACTTAATATTATATTAAAATATTCCGAGTTAACTGTGACGAGAGAAGGTTCGATAAATCATATTTACGACGGAAGATGATAGATAGGGAAATGCGATTTTGGTGTTGTTGAATATAACTCGTAAATATCGTGCAATGATATTATAAATCACAATAGGTAACAGATGAGTTCTCGAAATAAGTTGAGATTTATTAAAATTAAATTTGTCCATGTGCAATTTTCTTATGCTCATGTATATATGTATATAGTCGATACATACTTGTAATACTATCTAGAAATTTCGATCTCGTATTTTCTACTCTTCCGAGTCAGTTTATATTTGCCTACTAAATTCTCAAACTACTATCGAGCTTCTTTATAGACATACATACATATACATACATACATATATACATACATATATACATATACGTATCGTCTATGTATTTAGCCATATCTATATACGCGTTATATAGACAGATATATAACTTTGCCGACTTTAATGGATCTAAGCTCTGGAAATCGTTATCAGATGGAGTTCGTATCTCAAGCTCGTAGACTTCTGCTTTGGTAATCGAGACCTTCTGGTGACCCTCGATTTATGACTCGATCGAGAAATATCCGGACGTTCGAATACGACTAAAACATCCCTTTTTTCTTCTTCTTCTTCTTCTTTTCATTCCTCTACCTTATAACTATAAATTTGATGCCTTAGGAATAAACGAGGAGAATCAATGATTTCCAAAGTAAACTTTTAATCCATCAAACGAATATCTAGAGAAATATTTTCCCATGAGAGTTACGTACGATGAGAGAGAGAGAAACACAGAAAGAGAAAGAGAGAAAGAGAGAACTCAGAGTTCGGTTGGTCGAATGTCTGCGAACTTAAATTCTTCACATGAATTTATCCAGCAAACATACTCTTACTCGCTCGACGAAACATTCCTCTTAAGTTTGCCGATGTCACGTAAACAAGCTTAGCAAATATAGAATACCTCCATGTCGTAAGTTATAATTATAACTCTGTCGGGCTATATATGTTCGATTGGGGTCGACTTATTTGGACACACCGATACGATATATTCGATAAACATTCAAATGATTCTTTAATTATTTTTCTTCTCGACCGGTCAATCAATTTCTATTGTTATACGGAAACAGATTTTCTCCCCACAAAAAAAAAATAAAGTAAAAATAAAGAATAGATCAAAACAGAAATTGATTTCTAATCGAACTATCGTCAAGTAAAATATAACAGATATAATAGAAACTTTTAACTCATTGTTTCAAATCTATGTGCATCGTGAAAAATGGAATATTCTCATATATCGTTTAGGTATATCCTAACGCAAATATTTTATATCCCTAGGAATGTGTAAATTTAACTTACAGTATATCGAAACACATTAACTCTGTTGAAATATATTTTTTTAGTAAAATTAATGAGGAAACCACAGTATTATTTTTTTCCCCTGTCTCTTTTTGCTATGCATTGATATGTATTATGTTATTCATATACATATATATCACGATTTCTCTCTCTCTCTCTCTCTCTGTGTGTCTCTCTTTTATTTTCTTTATTTCCTACGTAACAACGAATCTTGTGCTCTTATCGCGAATACGGAATTTCATTTGTCAAATATACCGCCTATTCTTCGAATGAATCGTAATTATACTTTTTTCCCTATANTTCTATACGTACTTAGCACCAATTAATATCCATAATTCAAAATGTTCTACAGTAAGTCGTCCGGAAAAAGAAGAATAAAAATAAGAAGAAGAAGAAGAACCAGAAGAAGATGAAGAAGGAAAGGAAAGAGAAGAGGAAAGACAAGGAAAGGAAAGATTTTCGACAGACCGAGATAGAATTCGACGATACTTACACGTTCAGAAGAGAAAAGCACTTGAGATAGGCGCGGACCGTCTAGGAAAATACTCTCGAACGAGCTGCGAGAAGTTGGAGGGTACTAGAAGAAGAAGAAGAAGAAGAAGTAGAAGGAGTAAAAGGAGGAGTAGGAGGAGGAGGAGAAGGTATAAGATTGTGGTCGTCATCGAGCAATAACGACTTTCCATAATGGTTTTCCATAATGGTTACCGCCGCCCACCTTTCCCTTGCTTCCTTACAATTTTACCGCAGTTTTCCTACTTATTTTTTTTCTTCTTTCTTCTCCTGAGCTTACCAATAGCTAATTGTACCCTAGGAGAAGAAATTATGTATCTACACGACGATTATCCTTACTAAAGTGAACAACAAATATATAAACACACACACAAAATGATCTTAATAATATCGATTAAATTCTGCTCTTTATATCTTCATAATAGAGAAACGTTGAGATAAATAGATAGATAACATAGTTTTTTTTTTAATAAATTAAAATTTACAATCCGTCGATCACGCGACGAGTTTCAAATCTTTTTAGATACTTCTGTTTTGTTGTCTTTTTCTTTATATTTATTTATTTATTTATTTCTTCTTCTACTCATTTTTTTTTCGTTAAATCGTAAGCAAGTTTGCAAAGCAGACATTTTACCTGACTGAAAACTCTTTCAAACATCAAACCTACCATCTTCCATTGAACCGTCCCCTTGGTAAAGCTTATTACCGTCTTATTATGAAGCAAAAAGATACAGTGAAGAGTGATCGCTAACGCGAGTGCTTTGGCCAATCAAAGTTAAGCCACTATTCAACTACTTTGCAGAGTTCCTAATAGCCGGGCTTATCCAGCCACGAAGTGAACCATCAAAGATGAGATTAATTCGATCGAGTGTCCTCGTAAATTGAAGAAAACTGATTTTCTCTCGAAAGATTTCACCTGCTGGTTTACTCTCTCTCTCTCTCTCTTTCTCTCTTTTTATCTCAAAAACTTTGACTAGGAGAGAGGAAGAATCTTCCTTACAATTAGTTAGGAGAGATGATCGGACGAAATTTTAGTATATATTATTTCTACATCAACGATTTTTGTAAATAAAAGCTGAAAATAGAAAAGTGGTGACGGGGGTGACTGAGAGAGGAAGGAAGGGGGAGAGGAAAGGACGGAGGTCGGATCAATCTTGAGAAAAGCCGCGAGCATTTATCCACTTATACTCGACGACCCGTCCGAGCACTTTACAACTTCTTAATTGCGGGTTCTTCCCCGTGGTAGTGAGTAGTAGTAGTAGTAATCGTAGTAGTAGTAGTAGTACTAGCTAAAGACCGATTAAGAACACGACAGTATCGACGAAGTATCGCGATAAATGCTCGTAAAATAATTTACTGCGGCAAACCCTATGCCAGCTAATTATTCCGCAAGAGGATACACTACTTTACACGAGAATGAAAACTTTACTAAATCGTGACTGATATGTTATGTAACGTTTTGTGACCTTTATGTTTTTCTTTTTTTTTTTTTTTACATATTTACACGTATCATTTAATCTACAAGTACGACTCGCGTTTCTGTAAATACAACGAGAATTTAGTTCTGGGATTTAACTTTATCCTTGTTGTTTTATTTTATTTTGAAATTTTTTAAATATGAACATTAATTTGAATGGTGAGATTAATTAAATTTTATCGAAATATAAGAAAATCATGTAACGTATTGTAATTTGTTAAAAACCTTTTTTTTTTTTCACGGTGCAAATGAGAGATCATTTAAATTCGGTGTAACTTAAATAAATTTATTTTCAATTTAAAACGATATGTGTTTTAAATAACTATGAGGTTGGCAACGATGTTAACAACTTCGTTAAACATTCCATAGAAATAAAAGTTAACAAACGAGGTTTGAGCTTTCTTTTTTTTTTCTTTCTTCAAAGAACATAATCGTCCGTAACGAACAACGGAACAACCGAACAACCGAACAGGAGTATATACGAAGTTAAACTATTTCCGAGTAGCGATTAAGTTAAGACAATTTGCATGGATATGCGATATTTGAACGTAACATTTGTGAACACCGTTTATCGAAAATAATACTAAAATTCTATACACGCATTGGGTTCGTTCTAAGTCAGGATACGTTCGTGTTACGCTATTTCGACTATTTACTTTTCTGCGTGATTATATTTAATATAAAAGAGAGAGAGAGAGAGAGATGAAACGAGTTGTTCGAGTTTAATCGGGACTCTTTCGCAAAATTTCGTGGTATACCACCCGATGAGAAGTTTATGATTAAAAACATATATATATATATAAACATTACGTATACGTGTGTGTCTGTGAAATTGTAAAAATAACCAGAAAGTAATGAAAATAAAATAAGATAAAAAATAAAAAATAAAAAAAAAATAAACAGTGAAAAAGAAAGAGAAGAGAGTCGTAGTCAAAAAATTAAAAAAAAAAAAAGAATAAAAAAATAATAAAAATAAAAATATAATTCTCCGGAGCGCGTAAAATTGTTCTACCTTGCGTACTGCGTAAACGTCGACGTAACTAGAATTTCATGATAATGATGCCGAGAATCGTGGGAAAAGAGAGAGAGAGAGAGGGAGAAGAGAGAAAAGAGAAGGAAAGAGATGTAGAGAAAGAGGTAGGAAAAATCGTGTAACGTCTGGCACGCACCATTAGCGAGACGAAAAAGAGTTAAAAGCTTGGGCACGTACTCGAAGCGTTAACAAAAGTATAAATCGTTAGAGGCATTTGAAGTTATCCGTCGTCGTGGGTGGTCACTTTAGTTTGTAGCAGAAACGCCAGCACTCGGCCCACTTGAAATTCAGTCCCAAGTGTAATCGTTACACCATTGCTCGCCCTCTCTTCCTAATAGAAAAAGAAAGAAAGGAAGAAAGAAAGAAAGAAAGAAAGCATTGGCGCGAAGGTTTTCGAGTGCAAGAACATTCGTGTCGCAAAGCATGTCTCAGACGAGTGCTCGTGTCTCGAGTGCCTATACCCATCATCCATCTTATGTTAGAGGTTATTCTCCAGTTGGAAAAGCACGACCAAAGTGCGTTCTTCCAAAGTTGTATGCGTGATCAAACGAGAAAATACGACGACAACGAAACCGATTAAAATAGGTTCAACTTGTGTCGCAGATATATACAAGTTTTGAATATCATTTTAGAGTTTTCTTTCTTGTCTTCTTCTTGAAAAAAAAAAGAAAGGATTATTTGCATGTCGGGGGGAGGGGAGGGGTGCCGTTGCGATATGAAATTAATATTTTCATAAATAAAATTATTAGATGCACATCGTTCTTTCGAATATACGTTGTGTTTGTTCAACGAAAAAAAATACTCTCTTGCAATTAGTTGATTTTTCTCTTCTTTTTTTTTTGGTAAATAAAACAAAAGAAATTAAAAATAATATAAGTACGTATACATATAAACATATATATATGTATATATCGAAGTTGAGAACCCTCAGTGCTTGTTTCTCGCGGATTTTCATTTCATCCATTTCTTTTTGTTTCGAGGGTGATCGCCGGCCCGTAAAACTTATGCAAGCACCGAGCTTGCCGTAGTAGTACATGCGAGTGTTTATTCGGGAAGTGCAGTGGAAAAAGTCTATGCATAGTCGGGCGAGTTCCTGCGCCAGAAACGTCATGTTAAACGTCAAGTCACCCGGAAAATAGGCATCGAGTAATCGCACACCTCTGCCAATATACAAAAACCGCTTTTTATTTTTAGAACCACTACCGCCGGCTTCGCGATCCTATCGAAAAAACAAAGCACGCGACAACTCTCTCGATTATCGAAAATTAAATATTGAATCTTGTGTTTGCATTAGACTAACTAGCAAATAATCGCTTTTGTTTTGTTTCAATGAATTAACTGAAATGATACGATACTTCTCCTTCTGTTTTTTCGTTTATAGTTTATCGTGTTAGATCGATAAATCCTATTTAAAACCTATTTAATCCTAAAGCTTGTTATCTAACCAATCTATCTTTTTTTTTTTATTCGAAGACTATATATAATGAAACCGTAAATGTCACAAATAATCAGATCGTCTTAAAAATATTTTCTTTACCTTCATTTTTAAAAACTTTTTACATGATATAATATCTTCTTCGCGTTATTTTACCAAACAAAAAATACATAAAATCCATTTTCTGTTTTATTATTATTTTATTTTATACTGTAAAAAAAAAATATTACACACATGTAAAAATTCTCTAACGAGACAAATATAGGATATACCTTTTTCGAAAGATCAAATATAAAAACCAATATTTTTATTCTTACAAATAAAAATTTGTCGATAAAGCAAATAAAAATTTGTCGATAAAGCAAATAAAACAAACACATACCAAATATCATTATTACATATCATCTAAGATCACAACTGGGGGTATCCGTTCGCATAATCATCGATAACATGTATCTACGTGGCAAATTGTACCGAAGATCCTATAACGCTAGGTCTCTATCGAAGGATTAGTAAGGAGAGATGGTGAGATGAAGGAACCATGAGTAGTGTCTATTGGATAGAAACGGTAATAGTGAAGGCACGATAGACAGAACGTGAGAGAGAGAGAGGGAGAGGGAGATAGAGATAGAGATAGAGAGAGATAGAAAAGGAAGAGGAACTCGTGGAGGAGAGGTTCGGCAAATAGAGTCGTCTGACGAGGCTGCATCGAGGCCGTGGAATTATTAATTTTAATTACACAACTCGAGGCGGGCGAGTTCTGCGTCAAGCGCGTCGAGAAGCCCTGCCTTACGTAATAAACTTACAGCAACACCACCGGCCTCTCACCCTTCGTGGCCTCCTCTTCTCCCCCTTCCCTACCACCACCAACCCCCAATCTCTCTCTCTCTCTCTCTCTCTCTCACTTCTTCCCATCCCCTACTAACCTCACACCACCAACTCCACTTGCCATCATCCATCCGCAGCAGCATTACGTGGGTATTGATTAAACGCAACACATCCCCTCCCTCTCCCCTTCCATTACTACTACTACTACTATTACTACTACTACTACTACTATCAAATCCTCCTCCACCTCTTCTCAGTCGGCACACCGGACCGACACCTCTGCGGGAGTTACTACCACCATCACCCCATCACTTCCACCGCTTCCACCACCACTACCACCACCACTACCACTAACACCACCAACGAAGGGCTTCGAGTCGGCCGGCAATTAATATTATTTATCGACGTCTTAATCGGCTGGCCGCATCTAACCACTACCCTCCAACCCCTTGGGTTTTCAGCCACGGGGATTCAAACGAGGGTTCTAGAAGAGTAAACCAAAGAGTGGGAAAAAGAGAGAGACAGTGAGAGAGAAAGAGGAAGATGGAAAAAAGAAAAGAAAGTAAGCTTGGCTTTCCTACGATCTATTCTGTCATATTCACATTTTCGTTGCGTGACTATTACATTTCCTTTCCTCTCAAAAACCCTCCATATCATTCTCCTCTTATCTCATTTCCTTCTTTTATTCCTCGATCTTCCTTTTTTTTCTTCTTCTTCAAATCCATTTTTTAACCTCTTCACGATAGTATTATATCTCTCTCTCTCTCCCTCTTTCTTTAACTTTTTTTCTTCTTGAAAAGAATTTTTCTAGCCACGCGATCATAGCTTTACGTGTTAACCTTTTATTCTTGATTATTGCGGAAATGCAATAAGAATAACTTTTCTTTTTTTTTTTCTTCTGTTGATTTTCATCGTGTTTAAAGAAGGAATCGTGTGGTACTACCAACTCATGCTACCGTTCGTAATCACGAATGAAACTGTTTATGCGTGCTTCTAATATTTCCTTTGATCTTATATTACAAGTACCATGCTTTGAAAATGTTATCTATCGTGGATTATAACGTTGTTTGATATATTTAGTTCTAACATGTAAGAATCAATGAACCCATTATCGATAAGAAGGAATGAGCAAACGATGAAAGGGCCAAGAAGAGATTGTCGAGAAAGATATAGTCTATACTTTGACTAAATGATCAGAAGTTAAACTGCAACATCTATCTATCTATCTATCTATCTATCTATCTTAAATTGAGACTAACGATGAACTCGAGAACGAGTATAAAGTAAGTAATGACGAAGTTACGAAAGAATGTAAGAAGAGGGTAACGTAGCTGCACTTGGAACATCTTTTCTTTGATCTACTTCGCGAAATAGTTACATACGCTTTTCCTCTTTACCTGCTATACTTTTTCTCCTTTATTATTTATTCCATCTTTACCAACTCGTAACTCTTTGCAATTTTCCTTATCATTAAAAGGAAACCCTCTAATGTGTACGGCAAGCGTTAATTATGCTAATTGTTCTCGACATCGTATAATAGTAGCACAAACGATACAGAGGGAAGAAAAAACGGAAAAAAGTATTCGGATGAAAATGATGATATTTCTTTTTAATGTTGAAAATAAATTTGAATGAATATATATATAAAGAAAAAGGAAGAAAAAATCTATGATAAACGATTAGTCGATTGCGTATGTGAAAAATAATAAAAATTAATTAGACGATAATAAAATCATGCGATTTAATCTCTAAAGAATTACCAAATAAACATGATTCTCTCTCTTTCTCTCTATAGCTCATTCTGTAAGAGACGTTTTCATCATATAAATGATCATTCACGTTGATGGTAGACTCTTGAAATAACGAAGATACTCGAGAAAACGAGTAGAGACGACGCGTATGAAAGTACATCCGGAATAGAAGAGAGAGAGAGAGAGAGAGAGAGAAGGAAAAGAAAAAAAAGAAGAAGAGCACGGTGTCTTGACTCTGACATCGTCACGTGGGTTTACGGAGTACTTTAACGATGTTGTTTCGCATAAACACAACTTAACGAGCGTAAAACTCACCTACGTGTAATTCGTACGATTAAATCGATTTAGTATGTAACTTAATTTTAGTACGAGAAAATGCTATTAAAGAAGACTTTTTTTTGGAAATAGTAGTATTTAGAAAAAGAGTTGTTAAAATAAATGAAAAAAATATAATTAATGTTAAAATTTGATAGGACGACGTAACATCATAGGATTTTATACTAAACAAGAATCGAACAATTTCTGAAAGCGTGCTTTCCTCTTTTCTTTTTACCCCCTCTGTGTATACACCATTGGACTTCTCTGACTCTCTGATTCTCTGACAGCTCGTCGATATAGACTGCTCATCGTTATCCACGATTCGAATAGCGCGGTCGAGACGAAACAATAAAAGCTCTTACACGTGCATGATCATTCAACGTTTGTCTGGAGGGAGAAAATACACGCTCGTGTATAGTATATATACTATATGAATACGTATATATATAGAAAAGGAAGAGAATATATATGTGTATGTATGTATGTATTTATATAGTATATACTATATACGTACGCGTATTATCGAGTGTTCAGAAAATAACAATGAGATTTACGATCGATTCGTACGTGCCGGACGAGAAAAGTTCGAGTAAGAGAGATAAATAGATGTACGGTTGAATAGACAGACAGGGGTGGGCCATTTATTCGATTTAAATGAAAATAATCGAACACCCTTCCAAATTGCTTAAGAATCTCTTATGGAATTATAATACGTGTTGTTAGGGAAAATTTCATAGGGGTTATTTAATTTTAAATTATATACAATATTAATATATAATTAAAAGAATTAAGTTTTCATCACGCGTTTCTATATAATTACATTTTATAGATGCATTAGTAACTATTGATTTATTAAACGAGACGATAAACGTAAAGCTTTTTCTTCAAATTCATACACTTTAATTGAAACTGAAAATTACATTAACGTTGCGATATAATCACTTTGTCAGTTTAGTTTGTTATATTTAGAAATTGTTATTGTTAGAAATTGCTAGAAAATGTATACATCAAGAATTGAACACTAACAGTTAGAAAGTTTATTACCAAAACCTAAAGAAATATATACTTTATAAACCCATAATTAATATCTTTTAACCTAAGTAAAAGATACAGAGAAACGACGTTAATAACTAATCAAGAAAAATTTGTTCAACGTTTCAATCAATGTTAGACAAATGGATATCTAAATAAAGAAAGTTAGATGAAGTAAGAACTTTGATAATTAGTTAAAATAATTTTTCGAATCGCATGAAATAAGAAAAGTATAAAAGTAACAAGAGCTATGTGCTGAAATGTAACTCCAGCGTTGAATAGATGTTCGAATATATGCGGAGAGATTGAATGGAGGGCGAACGAGACAAGGCGCGTCGAAGGCGCCAAACTCGAACGCAGTCCTGTCGAGCGACGTTGGTGGTTGTAAGGGGATTGGAGGATTGGGATGAGGTGAAGAGAGGGTGAAGGGGGTGGCAGCGGTGGTGAACACCACCCTTTCAGCCGGCTGCCGGATAACAAATGGCCACGCCGCCCCTGAAGGACAACGGAGCGTTGTGCCGGTAGTTCGGGCGTAATTCTGCGCCCGGACGACAGGGCCGTAAGTCACGGGCTCAAACGAAGCGGCTAGGTATTAATTAGAGTTTCAGGCCGGGAACCGCGATCACTTATCACCAGGTCCGACCTAATCTGCCGCCAGTCTCCCCACCAAAACTCTCTTCCCACCGGGTTCGAATTTTCCCTCTTCCTTTCTCTGCTCCTTCTCATTCGCTCATTCACTCACTCACTCACTCATTCTATCTTTCTCTTTCTCTCTATCTCACCCATTCTCATTTTCGCCCTTTCGAGTTAACGTTGGCACAGTCAAAAGGCAACGAAGCCAGCTTCGAGTGGGGCAACTTAAACCACCTGATTGATGCCACTTCGATCGTCGTCGAAGGAACTAACTAAGTCTCCTCGATAGGATCTTTACATTTCTCGAATTTAACATGGGTAAAACTAAAACTATTGGTATTCGAATATTTTTATTTATGTTTGAGAAATAAGTTCGAAATGATATTTTATTGTGGTACTAAATTTTTTGAATGTTGAAATTTGAAAAGAGATCGATAACCATTAACGACTGTTCAAATTCGAATGTCGAAGTTTGTCTAATCGATCATCGACATCCCGTGTCGTAGCTCGTTCGTATGAATAGGTACACAAGCGTGTTCTTCGGGAAGAAGAAAAGACAAATAAGATAAGTGTGTTTGATCGTGAGTACAATTTTCCGTTTTCAACACGGAAGGGGTTGATGGTGGCGGTCTTGAAGAACGTTAAACGTAGACCGGGGCAATTACTTTTACGAGGTGGTGGGTTCCGCAATAAGAACACGTGTTAATGTATTTTAGACTCAGGAGGCGAGTAAAAAAGTGCGAGAGCAAGAGAAAACGGCTACGTGGAGGAACATAAAACTCCATTTTAAATGGGCACGAAGTTGACAAGTAAATAAATAGGCTCGCATAAAAAGCTTTTAACGAAAACACCGCTGGTGGATACAGATTAATGATTTACATA
Source organism: Mischocyttarus mexicanus (assembly GCA_023678845.1). NCBI lineage: Eukaryota > Metazoa > Arthropoda > Insecta > Hymenoptera > Vespidae > Mischocyttarus > Mischocyttarus mexicanus. Next base: position 6,099,079 of record JACGTP010000001.1, read on the forward strand.
TATTTTCTTTCGAGTACTTTGAATCGTAAAAATAATAAAATAGAAATAATTGAAGCAAAAAAAAAAAAGAAAAAAAAAAAAGAAAAAAAAAAAAGAAAAACAGCCCAGCACGAATTTGTGACGAGTATGCTCTCGTCAATGCGGTTCTTACAATTGGTTGATAATTAATTGATTAATTTAATCACCAAAATCCCGTTTGAACGAAAGCTAACGAGCGAGGCTATTATTAATCGGTTCATTAATTCCTACTAATTTAAAATTTTCAACCCAGCTGGATATAACCTGACGTTTCCTCCAATATAATTTTCGCGATTTCACTGTAAAATTATCGACAAAATTAAACGCGGAATCTCCGCTTTCGTATTATCGATTAAATCCGTTCGAGAAGAATAATAGGAGAATTTTATCTGCCTGTTTGATAGGATAGGGGATGAAAAAAGAAAAAGAAAAAAAGAAAAAAGAAAGAAAAAAAAGGAAGAAGAAAAAAAAAATAAAAAATAAAAGTCGTTATTATTCGATATTAATTATTGACTAATCGATTATATTCGATAATAATCATTAAAACACGCTTACACATTTTCGCGCCGAGAAAGTGTAGTCTCGCGTTTAAAAATGGAGAGAACATCGCGAGTAATTGAAAAGCCATTAATATTCTTTCCTTAAGCTCACATGACAATAATGAAATATAGGATGTTAATGTGTACGTCGTGTTAAATATCGAAGAAAAGTACTAAAGTAACTAAAGTCGATTTAGAAATGGCTTTTAATTCGCGAACTAGAGATAAAAAGTTAAAGGTAGAGAAAGAGAAAAGGAAGAAGAAAGAGAGAGAAAGAGAGGAAGAAAGAGAGAGAAAGAGAGGAAGAAAGAGAGAAAGAGATATCATCGAATTGGAGATCGAATGAACGATTCCATAGACCCTTTTACTACTCCATACGGTCAAATTATTCTGCCGATTTCCAATCGGTCGTGATAGCGCGTCCGGTGCACCACCATCCATTCGATGTCAATTAACATAACGTTCCGTCCGCGTCTCTGTTTTAAAGGCAATAGATCAATTACTATCCTCATTTATCTTCCTCCGTCGGTTTATTCTTCGAACACAAAAGCGAATGCAGCAACGTCAATGGGAGAGGGGGAGGTTAGAGAGAGAGAGATCGATAATGAATCGTGATTTACGTTGCTACGACCTAGTTTTGGGGGGGGAGGCAGGAGAGGGTGGGTGGTCAGGGAGATGAAGGAAAGAGAAGAGACATGAGACAAAGATATATATAGAAAGAGAGAGAGAGAGAGAGAGAGAGAGAGAGAATATCTATCCCATCAAAATGGCCGCCTTCGAACTTCTCTGCTACCGTGATGAACCCTCAGTAAAGAGGGGCTGTTCGTGAGATCTCGACGTTCCAAGTTTCTCATTTCGGAGAGTTTCTACTGGTTTGCGAGCCAAACACGTTCGTCCGAGGGGTCAGCCATGCTTGCCCTTTACAGAGGATCGCTACGTTCGTAACCCTCAATTAACTCGACTGCGAATTGATTTTCCGGTTTACTGTCACTTACAGGATCCAGCCTCCGAAGCAGGCCTTACTCTCCTCCTCCTACGACGTAGGCACGAGTATCCCCCGTATGTATATATACATATAACTACGTGTCTAACCATGTGTATGTGTGAGGACTCGAATTAGAACCGCTCGGATACTACGTAGAATTACGTATTAGCTTTCCGATATTCCCAACATCGTTACCACGTAATTCTAATCTCTATATGGATTGGTACCACCTATATATGTATATGTATCCATAGTTATGAAATTGATCTAAATCAAGATTATAATTAAAAATATATATTGTTTATTCTCATTATTTCAAATCGTATTTTATTAAAATTTAATTAAACAAATATCACATTTTATTTTATTATATTGTCAACATTATTATGAAATTTATTTATCAATTAGTGCTTAAATGTAATATTTTAAATATATATATGATTTACAATTAGACCCCTTTCATAATTATGTACACATATTTATGCAAGTTTACCTTTGATAAATAAATGAATTAATATTTTAACGATCGTTAAAAGCTATCAATTTGAATTCTTCTTTTTTCTTCTGAAATTATATAAAAGAATAAAATATAAATATGTTAATATTATTACCAAAGAGAATATTGATCGAGTCAATTTGAAGGGAAAAGGAATAATACGATAACAAATATTACATTCATTCGTTACTTCGCTTTAGTTCTTTCGTTTGATTTGAACAAAAATTTGTGTAAATTTCTGGAACGAACGAACGAACGACGATACTGATTTGCCAACGATTACTTATAAAAAAAGCAGGTACAATCGATGAGATATATTTTTGTCTCGTAGTAGTTTGAAAGTTAAAACACGAGTAGGTATTTCAAAAACGATAAAAAATTCGCTCTGAAAATCGAGATGAGAGAGAAAGAGAGAGAGAAAAGGATAGAGAGAATGGCATTCGCGACACGCCGCGTTTCTCCTGATGAAGCGGACGAGATCAAAGTACTTTCGAGGCTCGCGGCAATTTCCCGAAAGATTGCCCGTTGATTTAATTCATGGTGGTGGTGGTGGTGGTGGGTGTTCGACGATCGGTGCCAGAAACGTTTCGAAAGTGGTGCGAATTCGTACGATTCAACGAATCCAATAAAATGTATTTACGTAGAGACGGTTGCTTGTGTAGCATCTCTACCGTGTCTCTACGATGTTTTATTCAATTCGATCAATAGTCTATGTATTTTTTTCGATTACGCCCTTCAACAAGGAATTAATCAACGATATTCAATAAGTAATATCGATAACAATAAAAGTTTATGGTTTAAATCAAATAAAAAAATTAATAATAGGTTGTTTAATTTGAAATAAATAAAAAAAGAAGTACACTTTCTCCCTCCCCTCCCCTCCTCCCTAAATCAATATATCAAAATATAGAGTTTCATTATATTTTGAAGAAACAATAAATTGAACGAATTCGTATGAAAAAGAGTATTATTTATTTTAAACCGATTACCACATTACATATCGTGTAATATAAAGCTAAGCTAAGTGTCTAAAGTTGATTGATTCGATAGAAGAGATAATAGAAATAGAATGAGAGAACAAACGATGTTTAGGAAAGATTGTCGGCAACCCTAGTACACGTAGAGACAAACTCATTCGTTGAAGAAAGAAGGTTTACGACAAGAGTAGAAAAGCGTAACGGAGTTGAAGCGAGCTAACCAGGCGACTGTTGGGGGATGAAGGAAGGAAGGAAGGAAGGAAGGGAAGGTAGTAGTAATAGTAAAGAGGGGGGTGGAGCGGGGGAGGAGGGGGATGGTTTAGCAACGTCGAAGGGAGAGTGCGTGCGGATGTTTCGTTCCGCGAGCCTCCCGCAACTCTCTGCGCAAGGGTGTACGAAAGGCTCGCCACGGAGGAGGGTGGGTTGCTGGAACTGGTCGTACACGAAACAGCACTTACACCCCCGCAACCTCGACCCTCCGCTACGGCGAACCTGCAAGTCGGCTCACCAACAGCTGGACTCCACCATACTCTCCGCGTTTCTCGGTAATACGCCTAAACCGTAGCAGCTATCGCGTGTGTTACCCCCCAATCTCAGGGGTTTTCAAAATCTTCCCAGCATCTTCTCAAGCTTCTTGATACATTTAGAAATTTCTTTTCTTAAGAAGTTATATTTTTAAAAGATGAAATGTTTTTATACGTTTAGATTATTCTTCCGAATTTTCGCATAGATTTTTGTATCGTCAAATACTTTTTTTTTCAAATACAAATACAATAATTTCCTATTATAATTAAAATTTTATATATCCCAGGATTTTTGTAATATAAATAATAATAATAATTATTTTTTATAAATAGTTAGATTTTGATAATATTGATGACGCATCGATGTGATAATCGTTCAAGTCTTTCTCTCTCTCTCTCTTTCTCTCTGTGTTTTCTTTCATACACATCTAAAGTTTAAATATACCTTTTAACCGATTATGGTTCGATAATTGAATTGAATTGCAAAGTAGTCCAGGTTTGAAAGCCACTGTCGCTCCCATATACACACATACACATAGATCCATACATTTACGTAGACATTCGGTTATTCCTCTCGGTTCAAGCTCCCTGGTTCACCAACACGTTCTCTTCTCCAAACGTATAAAGCCTCCCTCCTCTCCCGTACACAAGGATCAGAGAAATACAAGCAAGTACGTGAAACTATACCGATACTATAAGGTACGTACTAATACCAATGCAGTAACGTAACCACCAACACCAACCAGGGCATTCGCGTTCTTGCAGTACTTACTCTGCAAGTGGAATTCTCTCGTGGACCGAGTTGGGGGAGTTTCCCGTTTCTCCCCTTTCCATCCCTTCGTCTACAAGCTCCCATCACCCAACCTCCTACACTCCACTTTTCCATCCCTTTTCCGAGCATCAACCCGCTAGGAACTTGCCACGGTCCTGGTAATGAAAACGAATCGCTCTTCTTTTCGAGCCCCTCCTCCTCCTGGTTTTTTCCTTTTCTTTTTTTTTTTTTTACCCTAACCAGACGGCGGCGCACACGGAACGGAACGCAACGAAACACGTCGGAGGGTTCCCGAGGACAGGTAAGAGAAAAGCTAGACTATAATAAGAGAGGGAAAACACAGACGAAACTCTTGTTTGTCCGAGCGAGATTATTGTAACCTTAAAAGATCTTAACATTCCTTTTCTTTCCTTTCCTTCCTTCACACGTGGATACACCTCAAATATTTTTTTCATACCGATTTAATACTTATTAGCGAGAAAGTAATGACGAGTGAGAATATCGATTTTGTTTTCAACCAAAAATTGATTTCTTTCTCTGACTTTCAACGTTAGTCCACTTAGTATCTTCTTTTCTTAAAATCTTATATGTTTTGCATATATAAATATAATTTTTATCACAATTTGGCAAATATTTTTTTATTATTTCTACTTTGTAGTTTTTCTTTTATTTTATCTTTTGTTTCTCTATGAATAAATGAGCAAATAGGTCTTCTTCGTAAGAATATCTCGAATATATGCATATTAGCGTAATTAATGCTTAAATAAAACATTTTAAAATGCTTCAGTATATTATTATCACTCGTATTCTGATGAAGTATCTTGTCTGGGGGGTACCTACAAATTCAAATATTATATTATAATAACTATTTATATACGCGTCGAGTTTAATGAAAAGATAGTCAGTGTATCGTACGTGCGCGCGCGCGCCCGCGTACTAATAAAAAGTAACTTTATATTTTACAGCCCCACGATATTATAATTAAATATGAATTCCATCCTCAACGTGCATTGTAATTTGATATGCTAGCGGTTTCTCACTCCTTTTCAACTCTCCTCTGTGTTTTTTCCTTTTCTTCTTATTCTTTTTTTGTTTTAAATTATTATTATTATTATCCTTCTTGTTTTTAAAGTAGGTAGGTACGTAGAAGAAGTTTCTTATCGCGGTCGAATGAACATTTTTTTTTTTTCCAGAAAGAGAGAAAGAGAAAGAAGAAAGAATAAAATTCGAAAAAAAAATAAAAAAGAAAAAAACTCCTATTACTTTTATATCCCGTTGGAGGAACAGGCGGAAATCTTAATTTCCATTAAAGCGAAACAACGAAATACGTTTAAAGTGAGAATAAAGGAGTGAACGGGCGGCGGCTATATCGATCCGATTGAATTCAGCTACCATTTCCAAGCGCCAAATCTTTTAAAAGTCTCTTTCCGATCGCTGGTAACAAAGAAAAAGAAGAGTGTTGGAGAAAAAAGTAAAAGAAAGAAAGAGAGAGAATGAGAGAGAAAAAGGGAGAATATAGGAAACTTGTAAAGCTAGAAATCTGAACCAGGTCAAGCTCTTCCTTTTCTCGAGCGCGTTAGTTTCTTCCATCGAATCGCGACCCTGCTGCTCGCTGTTTCGAATTCATTATCGTTAAGAATCGTATCCCAACCTCACGTGCTTAACACACTCGATCACGTATGTATATATATATAGAAACACTGTATAATTCGTTCACGCGAGTATATACGAGTCACGATAAATTCGTGCACCTCGCACTAGTTTTCGCGCTAAAACAGAAAGGGACACGATAAGAGTCTACTCGAAACCTCGACGAAGGGTCGATGGACACGTCATTGATGAAAGGGAAATAAGAACAAGGAAAAGGTTTTCTTAGTCTTTTCTTTCCTTCTACTTATTTTACTATTTTCTTATCTTTTCTTTTACATTTTTATTAATTATAATTTTTGTATATACATTTTCTACGTTAGACGACAGTTTGATAATTTTTTTTTTCTTTTATAAGAAAGTAAATGGAATAATATATATTGTATTCCCAGTACAGGATATACGTGTACGTGCTAGATACGTGTTATGTGTAGTATACGTGTAGAATACGTAGAAAAACTCCTTCCTTTCTTTTATTTTATTTTTTTTCTTGTTTTATTTTTTTCTTACCCTACGAGTTTTAGCCCTTTTCTCCATCTACTGACGCGTATATACATACATACATACCAACCTAGTAAGTACCTAGTACCACGTCTAATTAGAGTTCCTCGACCATTCTCGTGTACCTTTCAGAGTCTGAAGAGTTCTTCTAAGTACCACGTGACACTAGGAAAGAAGAGGAAGAGGTTGAAGGAGGAAGAGGAGTTAGTTGTGTTGGAGAAATGCCATTGCTGAGGGAACCGACACACAGAGAGAGAAAGAAAGAAAGAAAAAGAGTCCTTGCGAAGCTTTGTCTCGTCTAAAACGAGCCTATCGTTTTAAGGATGAACAGAGTTAAGAATTCGACTAGACGATTAATCTAAAGGATTTTTCTTTTTTTTTTCTTTCACAGTTAAATAAATGATCCAATGTTTACTAAATTAATAATTAAATATCATACTTTTTATTTTCCTAAAAAAATAATTCGACTGATAATTATTTTTCATCGTTGGTTGTCTTTACAATAGAATATTTTTTTAAACTACGCTAGATTATCTACTTGAAATGAGAGAGAAACACCGAAGAGCATAAAAAATACAAAAAAAAAATAAATAAATTTACGTTCGCTGTTATTGCTTCTCTAAGTGAATATGCGTGCTAGTAGTGTCGAATATTTCATCCTTTACAAAGTTAAAATCATTTCACTAGAGAAAGAAAAAAAAATAGATGGATAGATAGATAGATAGATAGAAATAGAAAGAGAGAGAAGGTTGAGAGAGAGAAACCTTTCGAGATCGCAAAGTACGAGTTATTTGTTCCATTTCAGTTTTCCCGCAAACAAGAAGAACGACGTCGCTAACGGAAACGGACGGAATTTACATTTAATCTCGAGGGTTGAAATTTAAAAAACTCGTGCGAACATTTCCTCTATCTCTCTGTCTCTCTCTTTTGTTCTCTATCTCTCTTTCTCGTATCTTCGCTATACAGATGATGGAGTAAAAATATCGTTCGAAAATGTAATAGGTATTCTGAGTATTTCATTTCAGAAAAAGATAAAAAAAAAAAATACAAAAAATACAAACTTTCCGTTAGGGAAAAAGAAGAATACCCATCGTAATTTCCGTATCGCTCGTCGGGAAATATCTCGTGTTCGCTGTTCAAAACATATATTCTCATTCTTCCTATATATATATCTCTCTCTTTCTCTCTCTTAATTCCAGAAACATATGCGAACTCATTCGAATCGTCCTTTCCTGTCGAGAGCAAGAAAGAGAGAAAGAAAAAAGAAAGGAAGGGAAAGCAAAGTACAAGTCCGGCTAGATTCGAAAGCAAAAAAAAAAAAAGGATAAGAAATTCTTTCGTCGGGTTCTCCGTGCGCGGAAAGAAAAGAACACGAAAGAACGAAAGAATTTCCGTCGTATCTTTTTTTCTTCCCAATCGAAACTTCGATCGGGGGATTAAAATTAAACGGGCGACCACCGACCGGGAAAATAAGGCTGGGACGAAACTTCAAATCCCCGGACTAAGAAACGCGAAAGAACGAAAAGACGAAAGTACGAAGAAGAAAGGAAAGAAGAAACACGCAGTCATCGTGACTCTAAGAAAATCCTTAAGAGGAGAGGACGGGGACGAGACGGTGAGTTCCCCCGTTTCTTCCATCCTTCTTCTCTTCCCGTTTGTTCGGTGACAGAAAACAAGCACGGATGCACACCCCGCCGTTTTACCTCGTTGTGGTTTGGGAGTAAGGTTACCAAGAGAAAGAAATAAAAAGAAGGAAAGAAGTGAGGTTGGGTTGTGAAGGGGAAGGGGTTGGGAAGAGGTAGAGGGGCATGAGGGAGAAACGAGATGGTGGTACGGTCGAATCAATTAAAAGCTCGCGAGCGGTTTGAAATTTATGCGGGAAAAATTAACAAGTCAGATGTCTCTCCGAAGCACTAACTCCCCAATTCCCCTACCCTCTCCCATCCTTTTTTACCCTTTCCCGTACCCCTCTTTCTATCTACTTCTCCATGACTCTCTCTTTCACCCTTCCCCTCAACTTTGCAACGACGACGACGACGACGACGATTACGACAACGAAAATGAGAAGGACGTTACTGGTAGTTCCTGACGCGACGTCGGGGCTCGTGGCTCGACGGATATTAAATTAACGGAAATAATGAAATGATAACCGACTCGGAGCTCGACGAGCCCAGTCTTTTCCTCCTACCGATTCCGCCAATCGCGTCTACTCTCTGCTAAATCCACCGAAAAAAGTCAAATTATAATGTCACCGATTATACGGGGTATGATTTAGTTTAACTCGATAGCATTATCTCTCTTTTTTCTTCTTTTTTTTTTATTTTTTATGCGCTTATATTCTCTACTTTTAAATTTATCAAATAATATTATGATCCATCTTCCCCCATATCTAACCCATCCCAGCAGCACGCAATGGAAATGAGTTTTATTTGACACCTATCTTTTTAATAATAATCCCAACGACGATACTTTCATTTAAAAGACTTTTTTTCTGGTTCTTCTTCTTCTTCTTCGTATGTTATTAAATATATTTTTAATACATATAATACATATTAAAGCTGATCAAGTTAAATGGGGAAAGACCCTTTTATGATTTACCTTCTATGTTCCATTTACCATCCACTCACCCTTTTCTTGTCCGTCCCGTTAGCGTTAACTGGCTACCGCGATTAAACCACTGGCCATTACGTTTCGAATATATTCGTAACGTAGTACCACACCAGCAGTGGAAAGGTGATGTCGAGGGGTGGTCACAGTCGAAAAGGGTAAACCTTGCGAAAGCCGAAACGTTTGTACCACCGGTATCTTGACCTTAATGATCATTGCTACCACCTTTCTAATGGCAAACGTACCGATTATTTTCAGCTACATACACTACCTATCAAAACTTTGCCTAGACCACATCTAAAACTCTTCATTTCTTATCGTATCAATTATATTTAATCGTACCAGAGAACTAAACACAATCTACTGAACCATCATCGCCACCTCAGTTCGTAAATAATGCAACATACTTGTTGACACACAACAGAAATAACCTAACGTCTAAAATATTACAACGTGATATCATAAACAGTTGCTACGTTAGCTTATTATTTACAGAATTGGATGGATCTGATAGATTTTCATAATGGTAAAGCCATATAAAAACATATGCAAAAATAAAATAATCTTAAGAAAATGTAAAACCCTTATAGGTTGTATACAAAAGTTTAATGTAAATGCAGTAGGTGTATTCAAATTTTTGATTGGTAGTGTACAATATATTCGTTTAAGGTTTAATACATATATTAGGTTGTCCCATAAGTTTAGTTCCTTTTTCTTAATTAACTTTTTATATTTAATATTTTATATTTTGTATTATTTTATTAATATTAAATACAATAGTATATTATGAAGAAAGTAATAGGATTAAAATCGTATATTGTTAAGGAAAATAATATAAAATACAATACAAGCAAAATATGAAAAATAATGAAGAAACTTACGGGATGAGCTAATATATAGAATGAGTTATAAGAATAAACTATATGTACATAAAATAGTATTTTTATTTTTTTCTGATAGAAGATTCGAATAAATTCAACAATCGCGTTAGAAGATAAATCTTTTAAATTAGAACATTCTCTCTCTCGTTTCGTAAACAAGACGCAAGACAAGGAATAGGTGGAATATCGAAGACGATATCGGAATAATTAAAGGGTAAAAGCAGACGATGTGATGGATAGGAGGAAGTAAAGGGTGCAACGAATGGGTGGAGGAGTATCTCGAGGACGTGGCAATTTGCTCTTGGCGGTGTTTGTACTGCAAACTTAATCGCGCCCAGCACAAGGTACACAGAGAATGAGGTACTTCGATATCGGTCACAGTGATTAATCAGTGCCATATGGTAAGCCTCAACGTCGCCGGTTCCGCGATAGAAAGCAATTAATAACGTTTCCATTATCACCAGCTCGTAATAAGTAATGAAACTGTAGACGAGGAAACGACGTTTAGTCGTTCCGAGACCACCACCAGAGAGAAATACGGAAAAAGTCAAGAGTACCATACGATTAATTACGTTTATCTGTGTCGATTCTTACCTGATATCTACGTTAAAACAAGCTAACGCACACGTATACACATTTACACTTTCTCGAAAAAACCCTGATTTCTGTCTATTTTATTTACAAAAGAAAATTGGTATTAAATATAATAAGAATTACAAAATTTAATGGAGATATTTGAAACTTTTGTATTGCAACATTCTTACTAACACTCACCCGTTCAAATATAATCTGAATTTGTTTTTTTTTCTTCATATCCGAGTGATTCAAAAAATAAAAAATAATAGAAATACGATGACTCAATGTTTGAGATAAACAATTATTATCGCGAAAAGCAACGTTGCATTTTGTCGGCGTTGGTAATGGTTGTTTCCGTTACGCGAACTTATGGTCTATGATGATGAATAGTCGACCTCCTCCTCCTTCTCTTGCCTAATTTATTCCAAACTCTTTGCTTGGTTAAAATCGCGTGATCTCGCGGGACAAAGTCTTATGTGCTCGCGAACGAGCGAGCACGCGTTCAAATTAAATCGGTCTTTTCTCGTGCCAGCTGATCCTTCTTTTTTATTTTGCTCTATGTTTTCACGAGCCTATCGGATAAGCGATATTTAAGATATGAATAATGGTTAACGTTATCGCAGCTATTAGAGATAATGTCTGGCCTCATTTATACAACGTTTGACGACGTTAAAAAGGAGAAACGGCATTAAATAAATCGGCCGAGAAATCGCCACGATGATTAACCTGCTTTTCGTTTAAAGCGAAATTTAACGATGATGACCGATCGTCGTTTTCATGAAATTATAAGTACTCAAATAAATACTAATTCAATTATACGTTAGACGAAAAACCATTAAAGAAGTTGATATACTCATGACGACAATAATAATGCGATGCTAATAATAAACATTTTTATTTTTTTACATTAACGTTATTAGAATACAATTAGATGTAATTGATGCTCATGCAATTGGTTTCTACGTTACATTATATGTAATTAGTGTTAAAATAAACTGGAAGCAAAAAAAAAAGAAACAATAAGGGAAAGAAGGAAAAGAAGGGGAAAAAAAAGGAAAGGTAATGATATAAATTTATGAAACATAGTTGGTCGCGTTCTCACGGCTCAGGGCTTCTCTCTTCGTCGTCGTTTCTCCTTCTCAGACTTGCCCGCGTGAGCAAGCAGGTAATTAGTGCCGAAAATTCACGCTCGTCGCTTCCGTCGTGGGGAATTACTGCTACCATAAAATATCGCTGCTTTATGATATAAAAGGTAATTAGTACCACGTGCTCGCGGTCGCGAGACGCGCGACTTAAAACAATTAGCAAACGAATCACAGCAGCTGCGTAGCTTTTCCCTCCCGAGGCACGTTTACCGTACAAATAAAACGACTCGTGAAAACAGGGGGAGTAATGAAAAAGACGAAAACTTCGAAGATGGTGAATATTAACTGCGGGAGAGAACATTTTATCCTGCTATGAGAAAAAAATAAGAAAATAAACAAACAAACAAACAAACAAACAAACAAACAAAGGAAGGAGCAAAAAATCGTTCTTATTAATTTCGATTACCACGAAATTTAAATTTAATCTAACATCTATGATTTCTTTTCATTATTCCCCTAAAATAACTATTATATTATTCGATAAAAAACATTAGCGAGATATACGTTTGAAAATTTGATTTTATCGAGAAATTAATATTGCATTTTTACTAAAAATACGAAATATAGGTGTCTCCTCATCCCCTTTGTCATCTCGAGCCTCGCATTAAAGCCGAAGATTGTTGTAGTTGCTTGAAAGTTGTATCAAACAAAAATTGTCTTTTTATACTAGTTTTCTTTTTCCCCCCAAGCACTGAGATGATGTAATCCGTTAAGTCTGTAAGAAGGTATATGCTTTAAGTATCGCTATACCCACGTATATAGGTCTTCAAAAAAAAATAGAACGAAGAGGTCGCGATAAGCGTTTGCTTTGCAGAGGTTAACGTATCGACACGTTTTCGTGGTAAGCAGCGGAAAAAAGAAAAGTGAGAAAGAAGGAATAGAAGATTGAAGTAGGAGGAGGAGAAGGAGAAGGAAGAGGAGAGTAAGAGGGTGGAAAAGGCAGGGGTGGAATGAAATTCGCCGAGCTTCATATCGCGGTCGTTACTTTCCTGGAATTTATTCCCAGCCGCACTAACACTACCACTACTACTACTACTACTACACAACTACTACTACTACTACCACCATCGACAACCAACCCTCTTCCACCCTCTACATTTTCTCTTGTCAAGTACTTTCTCGGTGGCTTAAACCACGAAAAGAGAGAGAGAGAGAGAGAGAGAGAGAGAAGAAGAAACGAGGTGAACTAAGAACTTGGAAAGATGAATACGAGGGGTGGTGCGGACTCTTCCGAATATATACGAATCGTTATGCTGCGAGTGAGAAAGAAAAAGAGAGAAAGAGAGAAAGAGAGAAATCGAGAAAAGTAGGAGGTAAAATCAGTGCTGCGAGGGATATCGAAGAAGGCAATATTTCAATCGACATCAGATTTATCGAGTCCCGACTGCTTCGCCATACGAAATGGCCATCGCACCATACCGTGTTACGTGCCACTTCGCGAAGTGCTTTCATGTCTCTAACGGGTGTCCACGTCGTTTGAGAAGCTTCAAACTCGAGTTTCGCAAGTAGGTAGTAGGAATAGCTAGCTAAAGTAGTTTCCGTATCGTCTCTCTCTCTCTCTCTCTCTTTCTCTGTCTTTCTCTCTCTTTCTCTCTATCTCTATCTCTATTTTTCTTTATCTCTCTCTCTCTCTCT
>JACGTP010000001.1:6114473-6148183 GCA_023678845.1 Mischocyttarus mexicanus
CTCTCTCTCTCTCTCTCTCTCTCTCTCTCTCTCTCTTTCTCACACACACACACACATACTCTCTCCTATACGTTAGCATACGTTTACGCGAATCTCTCCGTGACACGAATTTTCAAAGAATTTGTAATCTCGAAGAATCGAGTTATTCTTATCTTTGTTTCTTAGAAATAAAACAGAAACAAGGAAAAAAAAACTAAAAAATAATTATTCTAGGAATTATTTATAAATAATAAAATACTGTTAATAATAAAAATAATAATAATAATAATTCGTTATAATTTTGTCTTAAAATCTTCTACGTTATAATGGCGATTAAATTATCGATCGTTTTCGTTCAACGGTGATTCCGACTTCGTCTCGTGATTCTCGAGACTCGAAGCGGAGTCGCGGAAAGAGGGGGGGTTGACTGTAGAACGACAGGGATGATTAGGTAAGTGAATCAACTATGCGAATTTCACAGGGGTTTGGCGAATCGCTTTAGACTATTCTCCTCTTCTCCTCGTTTCAACGTGTCTCACGCAATCCTCCCTTTTGCTAACTTGTTCTATTACATCGTGAATAATCACATCGTTTATCTCTTAGAATCGAGGAAAACTCGTCAATTATATTTTTATTTCATAGATTTTTTAAACTTTATCGAGAAAAAAAATAACTAATTATATATAAAAAGAAAACACTTTTTCTTCTTTTACATATGACAATTAATACTATTTTGTCCGAATTATTTAAAAATAATAATTAAATAATTATCATCGATACATCAGTGTAAACATGCACTTATACTTCGTTCTTAATCATCCTAAATTATAAAAATAGTCACTATAGAAGAGATAGATCGATCTATTTATAGTGCTAAACGAATTCTCCAAAAAAAAAAGAAGAAAACATAGAGGAGAAAAGTAACAGATCATTGTAAGTTCATTCCTTTCTCGTTTTAATACTCGTTTAACGATTCACACGTAAAAGTTCGTTGACGAGAAATAAAATAGTAATTAAAAAATACGAATAAAGGAGAAGAACTAAACGATACTATTCAACAAGACGTTTCAAGACATTATATACCAATTAACACCTATTTTATATCTTTTGAAAAATCCAATTGCCATCTTGTTGATAAAAAAGAAACATACAATACAAATAAAAAAAAACTCAAGTTTCCTTTCTTCTAAAAAATAAAGCAAAACAAAAAATACGCGACAAAAAGTTCTATTCTGACGAGAGAGAATATTTTTATAATACTTTCAATATTTAGATGATGTTCTTTAAATTTACGAAACCTTTAACCGAAGGAGGATTCAATTACTGACCAGTATTTAGTCAAGCTACGATTATTTGCAATAATAAATTTATGAAGATAATGTTGAATAAAGTCATAAAGAGAGAGCAAGACCGAAAGCTAGAGAGAGCAAGAGAGAGAAGAAATTGGGAACGACGTAACAGAAAGCAGGAAATTGGGAAAACGACGATACATGTTCAACATGCTCATGTGTTCGTACATAACGCCGGTTCTTTACGGCCTTGTACGGTTTACTGCTCATACGTAATTATCGAACGTTTTCATGGACCAACCCAAAGAGGTTTCATCCCTCCCTCCCTCCCTTTCTCTCTCTCTCTCTCTTTCTCTCTCTTTCTCCCTGGCTTTGGCTCATCCCAACACAGACTTTGTTCACTTACCAAGCTCCCACCACTATCACCCATACCATTACCACTCCAGGTTCGACCAATTTTTGTTACCCCGTACCTACTCACTCATCTTCATTTTCTCTTATTTCCTCCATTATTCCAGCTTTTACCATCTCGTTCAGGCACGCGAAAGATAAAGAGAGAGAGAAAGAGAAAGAGAGAGAAAGAAAGCCCACGATCTGTTCTCGATAACACATATTTTTATTTTCGTTTCCACGCCCGAGTGGCTCGCTCTTAACGCTCGAGGCCGACGCCTGTCTGCTTGCTTGCTTGTTTGATATCTTTCTCTTTCCTCTCTCTTTCTCTCTCTCTCTCTCTCTCTCTCTCTCTGTTTCCCTTTCTCTTCTTCTCTTCCTTCTTTTTCTCCATCTTCTTCTTCTTCTTCTTCTTCTTCTCCTTCTTCTCCTTTTTCTTTTCCATCCTCCTGCCACGAAGTACTCTCCATGTCGGTTTTTAACGAACGTTCATTAGCTCGTTCTCCACCGATGAAAAATAATTGCTAAGAGAGAAAGAGAGGAGCTCGTCGTCGTCGTCCACGCCTCCTTCGTCGGTTGTCTAATCGATGCGACATTATTAACGCCGTGCCCTTCCTCTTTTATCGAACGATCCGATTATATTATGTACTATAAAAGGGTAGTGAGTCTGTTTTTTATATTCAAGTGTCGTAAGAGAAATCTTCAATACGATTATCGATATCACAGATTTTATTGAAATAATATCGGACAGTTTCTTTTTTACTTCCATTTATATATACTATATCGTTTAAGGAGTTTGTAAAAAGTTTTTAATTAATTTTTTAGTATATATAAGAATTCGGATAAATTTGATTTTAGACAAAAGTAAAATGTTGTAAATTAAAATTAAACTTTAATGAGGAATAATAATCTCTAACTTTTCGTGAAATTCATTTGAAAATAAATAATAATAATAATAATAATTATTATTATTGTAGTTGTTACTTCGCGATGTGAAATATGTTGGAATAACGTCTATAATCATCTCAAACTTGTATCATTTCTTTTATTGAATTTAATCAAAGGAGAAATAGAAATGTATTTTATTCAGATAAAGTCGATCGAAGCTAAACGACGAATAAATTTCAGTAAGATTACATTACTTTTTCGTAATCTCCTTGAAGAAATTTGTGATATAGCGTTTTCTGAAATAGACGAAATAATCTTTTCGTCGTAATGAGAAGTACGAGTTTCAGCTTGTTCTCGTGGCTCGGTAATACGGTTTAATAAAGTGAAAGGATTCGTGGGTAAGAAAAAGAAAAATTAAAGGAAACATCTTAACGTTGCATATGTCGAATGAAAAGCTTGAGAAAATTGAAATAGAGAAAAAGGAACAAAATGTTGCGGCTCGTTCTAATACCTAAACTTCTAAAGCGGATTATTATAGATACTTGGAATTAAAGAGGAAAAGAAAAAAATATATTGAAAGTAGGGTGGAGGTAGGTAACAAGTATAAGAAAAAGAAGAAGAAAAAAAAAATCTACAGGAACAGATGTCTGTGCAGGTAGTGAAATAACTGTAGCTCGATCAAGGGAGTGGAAGGATTTAATGATTTTACGAACACGCACACACACACGCACACTCGAAGAACCAGGTAAAAGTCTCGAGCGAGATTTAACGCGTCTTGCACGGCAAAGAATCGCTTCGATGATTAATTCTCGCGTCAGTATACGCCCGCTGAAATCAATTATCCTGATTAACGAGAGAAACGAACTGTGGGATTTAAACTCGAATAAAACTTACGACTTTCTTTTTTTCTTTTTTTTTGTCGACTTATTATTTTTAATTAACGCATTGTAAGTTTGATAAGTTCGAAGACGAGGATCCCAAGAAAGCTAATAATATCCGATAAAAGCGATCGAATATTTTGTTTCTTCAAACGTTAAACAATTTACGACGATATTAAAATATAATATATTTAAATATAATATATAATATTAAAATAAAAAATACCATTTACGTGTATATATATATAATATTCATAATATAATATAATATATGAAATAAAATAAAATTATATATTATTATATATACATAATTCAATAAAATATAATATATAATATTAAAATATTAAAAAATAATACCATTTATATATATATGAATATTTGTAAAGATTTGCTAGAAAGGTAAATTTTCAATAGAGATAATAAAAGGAAAAAAGAAATGAAGTAAAATATTGTGTTCGTGTGAGGTAATTAGAACGAGCTCTCATTAAAGCTATTGAAATGCAATGTGGCTTGTCAACGCGATTCGTTAGTAATAATGACCACAAACGGCAAGTCAATTTTATTGTTACCTACGTTATTTTTAAACACTTCCTATAGAGGAAATACGAATAATTCAGGAAATAAATATTTGATCAAATTCTATTGAATTTATTACGCTCGTATCGTACAAATTTATCCTTTTAAATGAACAATACGAAAAATAATCAAATAAATCAATTTCAATCTCGTGTCACAGAGTAAATTTGAAGATGAAAGAAAAGTGAATAAAAAATAAAATAAATATAAAAAGAAAGAAAGAAAGAAAGAAAGGAAGAAAAAAAATAAAGAAGAATTAAGGTGCATAGGTTAAATCGAAAAAAAAAGGAGCGTTATCGATAGGCGGAACCGTAGGATATTTGCGAGCAATTTCGTTTTTCCAATCGTGCATCGGCATTCGCAATTTCACACCGGTGTGATTTCGCTATCCTGGATTCGGTTTACGTGTATCTCGATTTATGATCGCGCAATTACTCCTGTATCGTCGATCCGTCCCTCCACGCTTGCCGATTTTTATTCAAAGCGCACACGTTGTAATTGCAATTGTAGGCTGTAGTTATACGTGTGGAGTAGAACAGAGCAGAACGTACCGGAGCTCTGAGCATGAACGATAATACTCGTTTTGTTTCTCTCCTCGTCATACAATTGTAAAAAATATGTGGTCCATCGAGCTTGGCCAATGTAAAACAAAAATTCAAATAAAACGATTCCACGAAAATATATAGAGTATCGTTAAAAGAAAGAAAGAAAAACTAAAATATCCTAAAGCGACCTTTGGCTATATTTTAATTGCAACTACCCTTCCCCTCTCCCCTAGTATCGTTGCTAACGATAAATTCAATTAATAATAACCTACATATAACCTAAAATAAAATGCTTTTGCTCTGGTGTTACTATCAGTTGAGAGTTTCTGATTTATGAATTTAGTCGCGTATTTGGAACAACAATGCAAACGGGTTAAAGGATGAGAAAAAAAAAAGCAAAACTGTCGAGCATTTCTTTTCGATGCAAACAGGATGTATCAAAAATAGAAGATAATGAAAATTGTCGGAAATTTATTAGTAAATTACTTGCAGTCGGATATTTGTGCTTGACATAACTGCCAGATTGATGTGCACATGAAGTCAACATAATACAAGACCTATCTCGTAACGTACTGATATGAAAGAAAATT
This sequence comes from Mischocyttarus mexicanus, assembly GCA_023678845.1. Taxonomy (NCBI): domain Eukaryota; kingdom Metazoa; phylum Arthropoda; class Insecta; order Hymenoptera; family Vespidae; genus Mischocyttarus; species Mischocyttarus mexicanus. The sequence continues at coordinate 6,119,609 of JACGTP010000001.1, forward strand.
ACAGGCTAAGAGAGAAATAAAAAAGGAATAATCAATATCAGTTAAAAGGATATATACGGATATATAGATTAATAATTATTTGATAAACTCTAGCAGAAAGTTAATCATTACCATCCCAGTAAAATAAGGAAATAATTTTCTATAGATTCTAAAACATGTAATACCATTGAACGAACAAACGAATGAACGAATGAACGAACGAATGAACGAACGAATGAACGAAAGAATGAACGAACGAACAAGCAAGGGATGATTTAATCCTGCAAAGAAATAAAATTCATTTTACGGAAGGCGAGTATGTATGTTATAACCGCTTCGACATCCCTTATCCTCTCGTTATCGTTACGATCGTCGCTATAATTAATAATACTACTGGCTGGCGCGACTAATTGGTTGATTTTCGACTCATGAATTAACGCGAGATATTGCCGATCGACTAATTGGCGAATAAACTCCAAATGGATTCTACGTAATACAGTAGAGATAGGTACCGAGGATCATGCGTGTCTGTTGATCTCTCTCTCTCTCTCTCTCTCTCTCACACCCCTTTCGTTTTATCTCACCATGATGCCTATGCTTTGCACGAGAATATGTACAAGTGTGAGAATATAACGATCGTTCCGTTCAAAGGTTAACAAAAAGTTTACGAAGCGTCGACAGATCGAATCGATTCTAACACGGTAATTGCCCTAAGTGGCATCAATTTTTTATAAACTTTTGTTCGACAATTTTTATCAATAATAAAAATTTAATAGATACTATTATATATCTATATAAAAATATAATAAAAACATCGCGACATTTAAATCCTTTCAAAATATTCTATAATACAAATCTATCTACGACGAGAATAAATGTTTTAACAATTACGTACTATTTTATCGAAAAATTCTTTTTTAGTAAACCTTCTCCAAATTATATATTTATACGTGCTAACAAGACAAATGTTCGAGCTAAATAAAAACTTTAACCTTCTTATCCGATATATCTAAAGTAGAAAGTAATGTTTACTAGTACTTATGGTCTGTTCTATAAACGACGTGACCCAGTCAGTGTCCTTGTTCATAGATATGTCTATCAACGAGTCGTACATTAACCGCGCTCAATTTCTAAAAATAAATACAATACACATTTCTTGACGTAATAATATATGTATTTCATTTAAAAAAGAAAAATAAAGAGTCTTATATTTTTATTTTTCTATAAGAATGTAGAGAACTTTCTAAAATAATATTTATTCTATAAATACATACATACATGCGTACATACATACATACATGCGTACATACGTATATGCATACATGCATACATTGGAACATGAATCTCTGAACAAGCGTTTAAGCCGAAAATAAAAAAAAAAGGAAGGAATCGTTCCGTTGGATAGTTCGAAATTTATATGCGACGTATGTATGTATGTATGTATGTATGTATGTATGCATGTATGTACGTATGTACGTACAGATGTATACATAGATGTATTCCGATATGAAGCCATCGGATGCGATAACGCGATGGCATTCGACGCGTGTGCGTCGAAGTTGATACGGTGCGTCAACGTCGAGTTGGCTTTTATATGGAGCGAGGTCGACATCGCGTGATACCTTCTACGTGCTTTACGTTTCACATATACATATATATCTAAATGTATCTGTATATGTATATGTATGTGTATATGCATATACATAAGTATGAATCTATGCAGGCACGCGTGTGTATACAAGTTAGGTGTATATGTATGTGTATAAGTACAAAATCAGGTCGAATTGTCCCGTTACATCGACGACATTCGCTCCGTTGCAATTTTATACCGTAATTATGGTCGTTCCATGATGAATCGAGACGATAAAGTTTCTGTCACGGTTCCCTGATACCGACGACGACAGTACATGCTACTCGTTATCGTTACAATGACGTTTCCGATGTGGTCCGAGTTAGTCTCTCTCTTTCTCTTTCTCTCTCTCTCTCTCTCTCTCTCTCTTAGTCTCTCAGTCTCTCTTTCCTTTTCTGTGGGAAATCGTTTCCTTCTCGAGTTTGTTCGTAGTCGGGACGATCAAAGGATGTCGATAAATTCGTATTGACAAGTAATCATAGTTCCATTCCAGTTCGATTTAACTAACAATAAATTAATTTGTTCTTCCTTTTTCTGATAGATATCTATATCTATAACATAAAATATTTTCACGTCGAGTGTTTGAAACGATCGAGATATATCGTATATATTTTTACGTTGAACAGTGTTTTTTTTCTTTTAGGAGGTTGGGGGTGGGCAAGGGGATTACATTATTCCGGTAATATTAATTTGATCTGACGATACTCGCGCGCGACGTCATCCTAAAAATTTGAATATCAAAGATGCATCTCGTTCTGGTCGACCAATGTGAAAAATCGATGAAATCGAGTTCCACGGTAAAAGGGGAGATTATGGTTTAACCTCGAAAATAAATGGCGAAATGGTGGTCGAACAAAAAGCACACACATTTTGGTTAAATAAATTTCATTGAAAATATAGAGAAAAAGAGAAACAAACAAAAACCTTGAACGACTTTTATATGAATAATAGGAAGAAATATTTCCTAACCGATACAGTACAATTTTGTATAATATTTTCTTAGAGAATGGGGAGAACAAATCACGGTAACGAGGTTGACCGGACACGATCACGTGGATATAGTTGGACACTGTTAGCGTAGATGATTGTAGTAGACACCACATCGTTGTAGTATTCATATTGCATGGAAGTTCGCGAGATATCCTGTCTCCACATACACACATTTACACGTAGAGATAGAGGAAGAAAGAGAGAGAGATAGAGAGAGATGAGAGTAGGTACATAGAGTATATCTATTGAGATGTAGGTAGGTGTATATAGCAACAGTGTCCGGCAAATAACCATGCACTCGAATACACAAACAGGCATTCGATTCGTGCGGTGGATAGGGGTAGTTACAGGAATCTATTGTGTTCTCGAGAGATTGTCAGGGATAGGAGTAGGGAGTAACGTGGAGTAGAGAGGAGAGGGTGAGGGAGATGAACGTTTCGTCGAACGAAGCTGTCTGGATTGGGAGTGGCGAAGGGAAGAAGTGGAGGTAGGAAAAGCACCTAGATGAATGGCGACGGTATTAGTGTCGGTGCTCGTCGTCGTTGCTGCCATTGCTACTAGAGGTGACGGTAATGGTTGGTGGTAGTAGTGTGCTAGTAATAGTAGTAGTAATAGTAGTAGTAGTAGTAGTAGTAGTGTAGTAGCAGTAGTAGTGGTAGTGGTGGTGGTGGTGGTGGTGGTGGTAGTGGTGGCTTTTAGCCGGGTGCATTCAACCACGAGGGTTAGCCGGGACTTGGGATTAACGCATCCACACGCTCTACGAAAGCGGGGGTTGAGAGAGAAAAGAGAGGGAAAGAAAAGGAGAAAGAGAGAGAGAGAGAAGGAGAGAGAGAGGGAGAGATACAGATAGAAATGCGTTTCGCAGAATCGTCCATAAAATGTATCATTCGCGGTGGCAGCGATGGAGGAGTTAGTGTTTGTTTAATTAACTTTAACAACAGACGAGAAAGGGAAAGAAGGAGGGTGCGAGCAAGCATCGAATAAAGCCACCCTTTTCATCGCCACCCGCTGTGCCGAAATGAGCGTCGCGCTATCATTCTTCTGACATCATGTTGGAGAATAGTAATTAGAGATATGACAATTTCGTTTCATTCGCGTGCGTGGGAGTGCCCGAGACGAATTAATAATAGTCTTGGGACGGGACATTGATAAAAGAAAAAAAATAACCACAATTAATAAAAATAAATAAAAGTAAAATGAAATAAGATTTCTCTATCTCTCACTCTCTTTATCTTTCTCTATCACAATATTTTTATATATAATTCATTTTGTTTTTCGTTTTTTTATTACAACTAAAAAATATATCATCATTCGTATGTTTTCGTAATGTTTTTCTAATAACAAACGGAGATCTTTATATTTGAATGTAAAATCCCTCTCGGATTTTCATAGATATATAAGCATGACGTATAATAAGGATGGGACAATTTTGTAGAGGGTAAAAAGAAAGAGAATAGTAAATAATCAGCCAAGATCGTCCATGAAACTCATTACTTGCGGTCACCGCGGTGGAAGGACCATCCTTGTTTGTTTAATTCAGTTTAGCTTATACGTAGGGGAGGTTTTCACTAAGATCACCATTGCTTTCCATCCCTTTATTCTTCCTACCAGTCTTCCCCTTCGTACATACACATACATATGTATGTACGTATGTATTTACGTACCTACTACGTATATATTATACGACTACCTAAGGATTTTAGAAGGAAAACTCGAAGGGCGGGGTGCGTTCGTCGAACGAGGGTCGCGTTTTCTATTCGTATCCTCCCCTCTTGAAAAGATTCGATAACCTCGGTAGTTTGGATATGATTAGAAAGACGATCTCATCTTTGCGGCTTTAGAAAAAATCACTGCGCTACCTAACTCTACCCCTCTTACCCCCCCCCCCCCCCCACCAGCCTCTCTTTTTTCAAGTTTCTTGAACGTTATGAAAACGTACTAGAGAAACAATTTTTTTTTTCACAAATTAAATAATATATTTTTTTGCTATATCTATCGGCAAGTACAAAACGCGCGCTTTTCAACTATTTTATTTAATTTATATGTGTGTATATATATAAATGTATATATTTTACGAAAAGTAATGAAAATTTAATCCCTTCGCAATCGACATCACTTTCAACGTTTCATTCCAAATAACGCAAATTAATATTTTTTATATATATATATATATTTTTTTTTTTATTTTATTTTTATTTCATCGATATCGTGCATACAGTTCACTTTTAATTAAAATCAGTTAAGTAAATCTAACCAGTTTATTTTCCTATCAAATATCGAAGTTCGAATTATCAATATATGCATCCCTTTTTTTTATTATTTTACGTTTCGTTTTATATTCATTCTAATTATAAGATAGAAGATACAAAAAATTGGATTCAAACTAAATGTCTCCCAGATCGGGACAAAATCTAAAAGAAAGGTATTGAAAAAAAAAAAAAATAGAAAAAATAAACGTAACGATTAAATTACAATGAAACGTTAACGCGTTCGAAAATATTTCAAACGAGAAACAATGTGTTAGATTTTTAGAGCTCGGGATTTGATTTTCCTCGGGAATAGCTCGTTAATTATAAGATATGGGATATCAAATTGATTTCCAATCGAATATTTCCGATTCGAACAAAATCTAAAAGGAAGAATTTGAAAAAGGATATATAATGAAAATAAATGTAATAATTAATTACAATGGAACGTTAATGTGTGTTCAAACATTTCAAACGAAACAAAGTATTACCCTTTTGGTGGGATTCGCTTTTACTCGGGGAATAGCTCGTAACAATTTTCCCCCTATTAATTTCCCCCAGTCAATTTTCCAAATAATACGATTTTCAGGAACTCGACCGCCAAAGCAAAACGTGCCAATAACATTTTACAAACGTTAGACCTGGCTAGTTGAAATATACCCTAAATAATACCATAGAAAATGGAAGGAGAGTTACGACTGGGAAAGCGAGTTTTCTCTAAGGAACCAAAGCTACAAAACGGGAGAAGGAGAAAGAGAAGAAGAAGGAGGAGGAGAAGGAGGAAGAGGAGGAGGGTGAAGGATGCTGGCGATGGTTGGCGTTGGTGCTGCTGGTGTTTCATTGGGACTTAGAAATCAAATATTTGCACGAGTCAAGCTTCGCCTCGGTTTACACGGCGAAACTTGCGAGTCCTAAATACTCAGCATTTACCCGACTCGTCGAGTGTCAGGGTGATGGAGGGTGAGAGGAGGACGAGAAGAAGGATGAGAAACGTCGGGAAGGAGAAGGAGAACTAGGAGGAGGTAGAGGAGGAGGAGGTGGAGGAGGAGGAGGTGGTGGAGAAGGTGGGAGAGAAGGAGGAGAAGGAGGAGGAGGATACGTGGGTGGGAAGGGATAATTTGCTGGGCTTCCGCGTTTATTGAGATTCGAAAATCGCAAGCCGTGCGATTATACCCACCGGCTACGAGTCAAAATAGCGCTGAATCAGTGCCCATTAGCGCTGCTACGTGGTTGTTATTATTGCGAGTTAACTCGTCCAACCGTTTATCGTCCGTGTTAAGGGCTCCCTGCGAGCCTCTAATAATTGGGGCTTACGCAATCTACCGTGTGAAAGAGAGAAAGAGAGAAAGTGGGAGAGAAGAGAGAGATTTTAGAGTGAGATAGAAAGAGAGAAAGTCACGTAAATGCAATCGACCGACCTCTTTGCCAAATTAATGGATCACGGATGCTGCACTTTTTCTTTCTTCTTCTATTTTTATCTTTTTTGAATAAAATTGTTTTTGGAAATATTCAATTTTTAGTTTCGAAAAAAACAAAATATCGTACGAGGACTTAGAGTATTCATCCGCGATCTGCAGCGCAAAAGGTTTTAATCCTTACTCTGATAAAATCATCCTAATCTGATCCTAATTAATAATAGTTACGCTATACTCGTTCCACGAAATTTCTAACGAGTTAAAGTTTTTAATTATTTTGGATTATCTTACCACGTTTGATATACCTTTAAGCTTTTATTAAAGAACTTGTATATAAATAAGTATATTGCGAATAATAAAAGTAGAAATCGATTTATGCGTTGATTTTAATAATTAATTATCTAGAAGGTCTCTTTTATTGATTCTTATTCGCGTTCGTTTAAGTTAATGAAAAAGAAATGGAATAGAGATCATTTTCACCAGCGGACGTTGTTAAAGTGACTAAAGAGGTACAATAATCTCGACCATTTCGCAAGATAGTCACGATCATTGAGATTATTATGACTTCGATATAACTAATACGCCGTTGCAACGTACTTACCAAAGACTTTACCCTGTTCCGTTTCTGTAATTTCAAAGTGTGCGAACGAGTAGACACACGTATATATGAATAGGTATGTATTTAATATGTATGTACATATAAGGCACCTGAGTACCTCAGGATGCAAGGAAAGCACCCGGTATTTTGCATGTAAAGCGGCATAACTATATTTAAACTTAGATCATGCACTGCATGGCCGCCCCTGTACGAATAGAAATTCTACGAAGGAATGCCTTCGAATTTAGAGTTAAACGTTACCGAAATTCCTAGATATCTCTAAATGGTAACATTATGCGATTTCTATTTGATAGCCTATATAATTCAAGCTTTCTCTTTCGTTCTAATTATATACAATATATTGTATATATGTGTGTGTACGCGTGTATAAAAAATAATCTAATTTTTTTTAATGAATATAAAAATATTCGATTTGCAAACGTAATCAACTGCTGCACATAATATTACATATTTAGCAGTTCTATAAATTCAATATTTAATGACTATATTACATTTAATGGACGTGTTTCAAGCACATTTACGCACGCACACATAAATACACACACACATATGTAAAAACACGAAGAAATAATTAATTTAATTTGCACCTTTTTCGTTTGATTAAAAAAAAAGAAAAAATAAAGAAGAAAAGTATAATATATATAAAAAAAAAAAGTTGTAAAATTTCCTAACCACTTTTTTTCTACATTCTTCCCACATGCTATACCTCGAACCAAACGAATCACGCAACGTAGTAAAAGTAAATTACGGAATAATAAGATTATTGGCGAACGCGTAACACCACAGAGTATCGTGCGGGACGTCAGACCGCAGAGGGTTAATTATATACCAACAATATACGCGCACTTACTGAACCGAGTCCCGTTCTAACGTCGATATTTATCGATAATTCAACGACGCGTAAAATCGATTTTCGCTTCTCTTTTTTCCAATTCCCCTTTATCAATCTCGAATATTATTATTCTTCTTCTTCTTGTATTTTCCCTTAGAATATTTTTAAGGGATTAAATGTATAATACAATATAACAATTATAATAATCAAGTTAAGAAAACGAAATATTTATCGCGTCATTAATAATTTTTTATAACAAAATCATCTCATGTCGGTATTTTTCAAAATAAGATAAGTGCATTGTGTCACACAATTGCATTACGGGGTTACCATATTCATGCAAGAGATACATATTAATATTTAACTATAAATACTAACGATGTTATATATGATAATATCGTTATTTCATTGCACTTATAATTTTTTATTATTATTATTATTATTTAAAACAATAACCAAAAATTCTATAAAAACAAAACTAATAAATGAAAGCTTCGTAGAAGTAATCAAAAAAAAGAAAATAATATTACCCATTAAAAGCATAGACTTTTTTTTTTTTTATAGAAATAAATCGTTTTCCACGTGGTGAGATTCTTTACAAAGGAAAATACATTTCTCGAAACTCTAGGACTCGATTTAAAATTTATTTCCCTTACTCCAAGAAAATATATCGATAAAATGATGTGGAATCTCTTGTATATTGAGAAATAAGAGAATAATACTCTTCGTCGATGTCTCTATCGACTAACACGAACTCTAACTCGAACTCGCGTATCGATTTGGTAGGCCGGTGTGTCTGCTGTTTGCACCATTATTCGCGTAACACCATGATAACGGTAATTTCATTCGATTGTTGAGTGAGATAGAGATAGAGGAAGGGTAGAAAATAAAGGTAGAGATGGATATGAGACAAAAGAAAAGCAAAAGAATATAGTTGGAACAAAAATACGAGGAAAGGTCGAACATGACCATGAGACCTTTCCTTTCTCTCTCTCTCTCTTTCTCTTCAGGAAGAGATAATAAGTGGCTTCGTTTCAATGCGTAATGGTTCGAACAAGCGGATCGAAGTGAATACCTCCACTTGACGCTGCCATATATACGTTTATGGGACAAGCGATGATGTATTAACGTCATATCGGCGAATCTCTCTGCCAATAGATGAACTATACCGAATGGGCACTCGAGTCCTCCGGGCTCATTCGAACGATCCGATTTCCGTGCTCATTCGTCCGCTTTTAACCTATTTTATCAATAAAATAGTTTTATTGGGATTTTCAACAAAAAAAATAAAAAAAAAGAGAGAAAAAAAATTTATCATTTCTGTACCTTTTACAGTTCTCTAATTTTTTTATTTTCCCCAGTTTTTTTCGTCCATTACGACCTGAGGCGATATTATACTAACTCTCTTGTATTATTACTTGATTTTTTTTTGTTTTTTGTGTGTATATATATATGTACAAAAAATAAAGTGTCCCAAAAGAAAGGACTTTACCGTAACTGAAAAGCTGAAACTGTTCTTTTTTTTATTTTATTTTTTGTGTTCCAGATATTTGGAAAATATCGACATTTTTGAGACATACATTTTTAACAACGCCGTAATTGAAAATTTATATCTTGAAATGAAAAATACACAAAATATATTGTAATTCTATCGAATAAACCAATATTGATTTAGTTATTTCGTTTATATTTTTCTTCGGTAAAGCGACTTTCGGAACGCTCTCCGTATATATATAGGTATATGAAAAATAAAATGAACTTTTCTCGTGGTTACTTTTTTTCTACTATAATATATATATATTATATATATTACCAAGGAGATGAACGATATTTCTTTGATAGCGTTTTTGATCTTGTCTCAATTGGTTTGAAATCTGTCAAAAAATTTGTGCGTGAGTAGAATTATATCTGAAAGCACTTTAGAGAAGAAAAAAAAAACCTCTTTATCATAGTTACGAAATCCGTAAGAGACCTGACGTCTAGGAATGATATTTATTACCGTAAAATATGATATCGAGAAGTCTTAAGCGTATGATGTATTTCGTTGTAAATCGAGACCCTTTATCCCCGTTTCTCTCTCTCTCCCTCTCTCTCTCTCTCAGGAACCTTTTGTAAAAAGCATCGCACGCGCGCACGAGCAGCAAGCGTTGCAGATATTGGTGTTTTAATACGATTTACGTTTAATCAATATCTCGTTTTTCCGTTACCTTCGAAGTGGCTCGCTATAGAACATTCGATAAATCACTCCAATGGAATATTTCAATCGAAGAGTTTTGTCCACTTGTTCGAAGGCCTCTCTATTTCTCTTTTTGTCTCTCTCTCACTCTCTCTCTCTCTCTCTCTATTTCACCCCTTACCCCGAATCACAGATACGTTCGGATGCTTTCATTTCGTTCTATATCACGCAACGATAATTAAGCACGAGCTCGACACTGTAATCTTTATGGACGCTTGCCGATTCGTTAAAACGAAACCCAAATTTCGTTCGTGAATCGACGTATGACGATAATGAATATTTTCATGCCAGTTTAAATTAAAGGTAGCCCATCGGCAAAAGAGTTTTGTACAACGTAATGGGTATATATGTAGGAAAGAGGATATCTTTATATCGTATCCGTAAAGGCTTGCAATTAATTATTTTTAAACGAATGTCCAAACATTTTTCATTTCTTTTTTTTTTTATACCCAAGAACATTTATTCGATCCACGTTAACTGAAGGAATAAAAACTCATCTGATAACCCCAAAAATAACTCCCTAGTAGTAGTACACGTATACACCAACGCTCGTTTTGTTCCGTATAATTACGCGAGATATTTTTTTTTTCTTTTTTTTAATAGAATCACGTAGGGTAGTAGGTACGATGCGTACGTTGAATTCATACGTAGTTATTTAATACAATTTTATTTATCTATTTTGAATACGTAAGCGATTAATTATATTGTAAAAAAAACAAACCAAACAAAAAAGAATAGAGGTGAGAAATGAGTAATTACGAATTCTCCTTATTTTTCTAAATTTAAATAAGCTTTCGTTGATCGATTGTAACTAAGAAAAAAATAGAATCTCTTTGTAAGTCGATAAATACAGTTGCGTTAGATTTTTAATAATCGTTTTTAAATGAACAGAGAGAAAGAGAAAAAAACTAACAATAAGTAAGTTAGACGAAGAAGTAGGAAAGCAACCTAGGCTGAGATGCGACTCGGCCGATTCACAGGACAGATTGCAAAAACAACTAAAGGTTTTTAAACTTTCTCCGAGTTCCGGACACGGCGGAGACGCGAAACTGCTTCGATCTTCGTTCGTCCGTACGCGAAATGGACCGATAAACTTTTAACGAGGGAGAAAAACGGGAGTGAGAGGCTCTCGAGATTTTATCTTTAAATACTGCCGTCGGGGTACCGTGGCAAATATTGATTTTCATTTCTATTAACGGCTTTATGCATTAACTCAACGGCAAACGAGAAGAGAAAGAGAAAGAGAAGAGAAGAGAAGAGAAAGAGAGAAAGAAAATGAGAATGAAAAAATAAAAAATAAAATCTACGCAAACTCGTTGGGGGAGAAAAAAAAGTAAAAAAATGTATAAGAGCGAAGAGTAAAAAGAGATTGCAGATCGATGTGTTTTACGCGGATTTATCATTGCATATCAAATAAACATGTTAACAATAATACGTTCGTTAAAATATAATTAATAACGGTTTATCTGTATTATAATCGTTATTATTAAATGTTATTTTTGCGTCAAGGGAAAGAAAAGCTTTCCACGATTACAAGCTACTACTATCCGGGACGGTTTCCCCGGTGAAGCTCGATAAACGTGGATATTCGTGCACGTTCGTGCGCGAGATGAACGAGGACATAAATCACGGGACGTTAAGGGGGATAACATCAGGATAGGAGCTACCCCTATCGTAGACACTTGCATAATTGAATCGGCTGGATCTTACAAAAGATGCTGCATGTTACGAGTATGTATACGTGTAAACGTATACTTACATATATATATAGCATAAACTCGTTAACACGAGTAGAAAATGCAATAAACGAGATAAAAAGAAAAGGGTTTTAAAGATTGGAAAGAAAAACGTAGCGACCGGAAGTAAACGTAGAGTTCTATGGCGAAAATGGTCGAGATGGATAAAAAACGAAATAGAAAGAAGGAAGTAAAAGGAAGAATAGTAGACTCGATTGTACGATTTTATGCGCATGACCATGTACCGAAAGGAAGAAGGAAGCAACGTAAGTCCATTTCCTATAAAAGTGATATTCCTTTAGAAGAAACGGATATCAGTTTTGTGGAAAATGGACTTACGTTGTTGCTACGTCGAAGGAAAACGTGCACTAGATCGTAGAATGGGGAATGCTCCAGAGTATGCCATTGACGCTCGCTCACTTGCCGAGAAAGTGTGTTAGATGAGATGAGATTCCGATCGTTCGAATCTATCGGCAAAGCTTATCGTTGAAAATACAGAATTATAAGGAAATCGTGAATGAGAGAGAAGTATTTTAAAACAGAAAAGATAAAGTTAAATAAAAATGTGTAGATTGCGGTTTTGTTATTTATAACAATTGTTTATAGATATTTTATTTATTTTATACGAAGAACGAGAGGCAAAAAGAGAATCCTGTATGCTTTATTTTAGAGAAAATTACCTTAACACTTTGACTGCTACGTTGGTCATTTATAACCGGCCACGGTTTCTGGAGCATTTGAACTGTTTAAATTGTAAAAAGTTGAATGAAAATTCACATATGGCGCATTTAAAACGTTACCTATAATTAGAATATACTTCGAAATAAAAATTGCATCATTGAATAATTAACAAATTTTTATTAGAACACCGATAATAAAAGATTAATTTCTATAAAATCTTGCATCATAAAATACTATCGTAGCGTCCTGAGCGAAACATGTGTTAATTGGCACTCAAAGTGTTAATTGGAAATGTTCAACATTTACCATATGTATAATAAAACCTTAACTAACTATTATTTTTAAGATATCGTATCTGTTTACCAATATCTTTTTACATTTAACATTTTTTTCCAACTAAAAGAGAGTAATTACTTAAGAAACTTAAAAGAATTTACTAAAATCCCTGTCGTGTGTGTGTGTGTGTGTGTGCGTTTGTGACTTATAAACGTCAAAAGAATATTCGCTTAGGTAGATTTGAAAAGAAAATGAGTGTACCACTAATGTCAATTCGTTTGTTTGTTCATGAGAGATCGCATCTAGCAAGGTATTAAGAGATCAAGAGAGAGAATGACGCAGCAAGGATTTTCTCGCGTGAAACATAGGTGGATAAAAAAAAAAAAAACAAAAACATACACACGCTCGACGTATATATATATATATATATACCATTTTTCTCTTGCAGTGTTCACGGATTAATAAAAAGCTTTTCCCCTAGCGTCCTGCCAGCATTGCGAAAGTTACACTTTCGATCCCACTTCGTTTCGAAAAAGGTATCCCTTTTCACAGATACGAGGGTACACGTGGCTTACACCCAGTAGCATCCTTATAAATTTTAGTAGACAGGAAGACATACCTCCCTTCCTAGGTATTCCACCAATCCCCCTCCCTCCCTAGTCTTCACTACCAGCAGCATCACACCACCAAATACCCCTCAATTCATCGCAGAAGTCGATATTCCCCTTTGGCACTTCGTCCCGCCTTCTATTTCTACTCCTGTTTACTTATTTTCCTTTCTTTTCTCTCCTCCCTCGTTCTCTTCTTTCCCCTTTCTCCAACATTCTCACATATCCCGATTGACCATTTCGATTTTTCAATGAATCTCGATAAGACACGTTTCTCCAATAAATATTTGGACATAAAATGAATTATAAATGTAAACAATTATTTATTTAGATACATTTCATGGAAACAGAGACACACTTTTATTTAATAATCGATTTTCTTTTATCGGAGTAATAATTAAACTAGTTTTAAATAAAAGTAACAAGTTTTGTATCTTAATAAGAACCGATTAGGTAAGAAAGTTTCTTTTACTGTGTCACGATGGAAAAGAATTCATCATATCCTTACTTTCTATTTTATTTATTTATCTTTTCTCTCTTTCTCTCTATCTTCCTTGCCTTTCAACGCACGAACATTTAGCATGACGTTTGGAAGTAAGAAAAATTTTCTCCGAGAAGTCACGCTGGAATCTGTCATAACTTTCTTAAGGACGAACGTACCATCGTATAAATACGAACCGGATGAAAGTGATGATCAGGCACGGTAAGAAGTTTTGGAATACGTAAGAAATAAATCTCTTCTTACCTATTTCTCTCTCTCTCTCTCTCTTGCTTTTTTAACGGAAACGTCAAGCTTTCCATCAAAATGTTCAACTTATCTTTCGCGAGCTCGCGGGAATTGGAACTTTGGAAACTCCTGTTTATCGCTAGACCCCGAAGAAGTCTTCTTCGTTTCACGTTGAAGTTGACCAAAAAGCAAACATCCCGCCAGCCCTTCCCACCCTCCCGCTCGCCATTTGCTTCTACTTTCCTTTATATCTTCGAACTGTTCAAACCGAAACAACTTGGTAACGCTTTAACTGCGCGAAACCACCTACTTCCCGTGTTATCGCTCTTTCGTGATCACACACTCTCACACACACACACACACACTCTGTTTCTCTGTTTCTCCTCTCATTCAACGATGACGATCCGCTCTAGTCTTCTCCCTTTGACCCCCCTTTCCTCACCTCCCTGAACGTGTTTCCCTCTTCTCCCTATATGTAGTCACCCTATCGATCCTACACTTCTGATAGTTAAGTTCATTAATCCGACTACGATTCGTACGACAAACGTAACAATCGTTAACCATTAAATCCGTCGAATTATTTGCTCTCTTCGTTGTTGTTCTTTATCTTCTTTTTATTATTTTATCCTACTTTACTTTTTTTTCTTCCTTCTTATTCTCATTCTTATTATTTTTCTTCTTTGCTTCTTTCTTTCCGACAAATTTACGAGCGGAAGTTTGAGTTTACGCGCGCGCGCGAGCGAGCTATGGGGAAGGATTAAAGGTTCGTTAAAACGTTAAACGAGGTTATTTGAGAAAAGAAGAAAGAACGATAAGAAAAGGAAAGAAAGATAAAAAGAAAGAAAGAGAGTATAATTTAGATTCGAATTCGTTGGTAAGAACTCCCTTTCTTTCTCTTCTTCTATCTTTCTTTACGAACTTCTCCAAGTGGCTATTCGATCGATCAATCTGACGACCTTGAAAAAGGCCCGAGGCAAGTTTTTTTAGGTATCCCGAAGGAGGAAGAAGAAGAAGAAGAAAAAAAAAGGGAAGAACAAAGTGGGATAGCTTGTGGATTCCTCTCCCCTTTTTTCGAATCGACAACCATCAGCAATGCAAACGAGCACTTTGCGATCCGTCGCACGATACAAATCGTAACGCGTATCTCTCTCTCTCTCTCTCTCTGACACACACTCTCTCTCCCACACACTTTCTTTCTTTTACTCTTGTCTTGCCTCGAGCCTCGTACTTTGGATTGCTTCGATTTTGTCTACTACCCTCGTGCAATTTTTCTTCTCGAAGGAAAAAAAAAAGAGAAAAAAAAAATAGAAAAAAAAGGAAAGAGAAAAACTCGAAGAAAAAGAAGAAAGGAGGGTTGAAACCAAGTCGAGACAAAGAAGGATAAAGACTAAAGGGAGAGAGAGAGAGAGAGAGAGAATGAGAATGAGAGAATTATCGAAGAAATTCTCGCAAGAGTTTGAAGAAAAAAAAAAGAAAGGAGGGGTAGGAGGAAGAACGAGGAGAAAAGTGGGTAGGGTATTTTTGAGACGTAGAATTCGCGTGACCAGCGTTGGACGATAGGGTGGTTTCGATGTAGAGAACGCGTAAGAGAATTGGTAAGAGAGAGAAAGAGAGAATGAAAGGTGACGAAGATAAGCGATGGAAAGGTAACAAGAGAGAAAGAGAAAGAGAGAGAAAGAGAGAGGGAGAAGGAAAACGAAACGAAGGGAGAAAGAGAGTGGAATGGGGTGGAATGGGGGTGGGATGGTTGGCTGGTTCTGGGGGCGCAGAGTGCGCACGGGGGAAGGCTCGCGGATCGATTCAGCGGCTCGAGTCGAGTTGAGACTATGCTTGGGGACTATGCTCCGCTATGTGCCTTTCTCTCTATGTATTCGCCACGCGTACACTCACCTACATATATATACATTTAACGAACGTACACCCACAAATAGAAAGGGACACCTTCCCGTACGCGAAAACGTACGTGCGAGAATGAACGAGAGAGAAAGATAGAGGAAGATAGAGAACATTTTCCCTCGCAAAACTTCACGGTGTGTATCTCGCTATCATTCACCTCTACCTATGTATGTATGTATGTATGTATGTATGTATGTATGTATGTATGTATGCATGTATGTGTGTACGTGTGTAGTACCTATGGATACGCGCGCGTGCGCACCTCTAACACGTATACACGGCTAAACCTCGTACGAGGAGAAAGGAAGAGAAAGAGAGATACGATTATTCGAGGTTTTCACGGAGTTAAAGTGAGAGAAAGAGAAACGAATAGAATCGTGAAAAAGGTCTAACCAACCGGGCGTGTTGCGTTTAATTGGGTTTTATTGAGTTTCATTGAATGCCAGTTGGTTTCGTTTAACTTTTCGAATCCTGATCTTGTAACACGCCCTCTCGTCGTGCGAACTCACAGCTTACCGCTATCTCCGATTTTTCTTTGTTGCGCGCGATATCGTTTTTATTTACATATACATATTTAAAAAAAAATAATAAAAAATAATAATAATGCAAGCCTCAAGAGCAAAAAATTATCATCCCGCCCGTTTTTTAATCATATTCGTTCTTTCTTATGTTCTTGCTTAGCGTTTTCTGCCGTTAAATTAGGAATAACTTATTAATCGTAGAGCGTAATCGAACAATTTCTAGATAAGTAATATCGATGTTACCAAATTAAATAAACTTTGTACATTTCTCGTTTAAATGCACCCTAATCGATGTGCTTCCAGTTTCTATTGTTTAATAGTTATCATCGCACACGATCTATGTACACTATTGAATATTGAACGGGAGATCCCTAGAGCTCGAAACGATGCCGTGATGTTGTATAATAATATACGTTTTATGCGAAATAACAATGTTAATTACTCGTGAGTAATAAATTAATTGGGCTACATCGGGATTGGATCGTGGTGGGTTAGAGGTGGGGTAGAAAACGAGACGGAGTAAACGAATTACTTTTCTCTCTCTCTCTCTCTCTCTCTCTGTCTCTCTCTGTCTCTCTCCCTCACTCTTTCTCTCTCACACACACAAATCATATACCACAAACACAAGGTTGTACTTCTTTTGCCAGAAGGTACTACGAGTGTATACGTACAAACATTTCTCCGCATACAGGTATACACGATGTCACACATACATATTTTCTCTTAGCTGAATTACGTTATGAATGCTGGTATATATATATATATATATATGTTGTTTATGTAGGTATACGCAAACTGCAACGTTTAATTAATTTCAACTTCCTGCGTCGTTAACGTTAAATCGACGCCACTTATTAACCAGCCGTTCGTACGTTCGTACGTTCGTTCGTTCGTTCGTAGGTTCGTTCGTTCGTTCATTCGTTCGTTCGACCGAGCGCATCGACTCCGGTCGTTAGAGTTACTGCAGTTACACGTTCGCTGAATACGAGTTATTCGCATTGACATTTAGAATCGTACAGTGGGGGAAAGATAGAAAGAGGAAAAAAAAAAGAAGACACGGAAATTAATTTCCGAATCGATATATCGTGCGAAACACGAACGATTGGCTATACGTTCGACGAACTCCTATCTACCAATTAAGAACGCGTTCCGAGCTTGCCTCGCGTTCGTCCCTAACAATTATAGTGAATTATATTTAGCAGCAACTATCAAATAACGTTACTCCGTAATTATCTTTCGCTTCTGTCGCGAGAAATTTGGGAGACTCCGAAAGCGTACGTATGTTCTATGTATACATGTATATATATATAATATATATATGTTGTACAGTGTAGACAAACACACTGACACTGACACGACGACCCATGCGATCTCTTGCACCGACTGACTAAGAGAGACGGATGATACGAATGTATATAGATGTCTCTCTCTCTCTCTCTCTCTCTCTCTCTCTCTCTCTCTTACATCAGTAACGGTAATACGTGTACGTTACTGCATTCAATATCTATGTGTATGCACGTCTATGTGTTTGTGTCTATATAGAAGAAGAGGTCGAGAGAGCAAACTAGAGAGAGATAGATAGATAGATAGATATATAGATAGATAGAGAGAGGAAGGGGAGAGGGAGAGAGACAGAGAGAGACGATCTCTCGCCTCTATAAGCGCTTCTGTCAACCATACGTCGGCTGCATTTGCAGTTGCAGCCGCATTGCTCGCGCGCTGCAGCGTCCCTCATGACCGGAGTAGCAGGCCACGATGCGACTGTGTGTTCGTGGTGCATGCCGTTTGTCACCATTCAAGACGATGACGTCGAATGCCGCGCGAGTCTCACCGCACTGGCTCAATGCAACCCAATGGTTGCCGTCGAGAAAAGAGAGAGAGAGAGAGAGGGAATGAGAGAGAGAGAGAAGTTGGAAGTTGGGTGATAGAGTTTCAGCTGAAATCTTGAAAGGTATCAAGAGACATAGAGAAACTCTCCTCCTGATTTCCTATTAATTCCTATTACAATTTCTTTGATTTGCTTTAGTATAATTCTTCTCTAATATAATTTAGATCATTATAATTTTAACGTTGTTACTTAAACATTTATATCAACAATATTTTTACATTTTATATAATAAGTTTTATTTGTAATATTTATTTTAGCTTCCAAGTGTGTTGTAATTGTATTTTTGTTTTCTTTTCATCTATCAAATTATTTACACGTCACCGAGGATTCGTTTGTAAATTGAGTGATACTTTTTATTCGCGATGTTTATCCATGTTTATGGAATTCTTAAACGAGAACCTTCAAGTAAACTAATTTTCGGAAAATTTTTCTTCTCTGATACATCACTTTTCTCGATCTCGAATAAATCGCGCACGATCGTTGGTTAAATATATATATATATATATATATATAGACGTTTTATTTGAAGACAAATGATCAGGATATATGACATATAAGTTGAAATACTTGATAGAATAATGATAAGAAAATTCTTTCGAGAACAATGCAAGATTATCGACGACGTTCGATTACTTTTTCTCCTTCTTTTTCTTCTTCTCCTTCATTTCCTCTTTTTCTTTTTCCTCCTTCTTCTTCTACTTCTTCGTCATCTTTATTCGCGCTTAAAAATAAATGAAAGATCGTTGGAAGAAAAATTCACGAGTTAGAGTCACTCGATATTCGTTGTTGAAAGCGTCAATTGTGAGATATTTTTTTAATTACCGAAACAATAAATCCTTCGACAAAATTCGATCGAGAATCGAACTAGTTAAAGATTTGTTCTATGACGTGACTACTTCATCGTGGACGACGAAGAAATTCATTTTAGATTTAAAATTAGCAGCAGCAGTCCGAGAGAACAAAAAAAAAGACTCGAGAAGTTTCAAGTTTGAAAGAAGGCGAATTTATCTTATTCTTTCAAAACGAAGTTATTCCAACTTGTAATTCACGTATACGTAGGGGGGAGGGGGTGGTAAAATGGAGGTGGATTAAAGAGAGAGAGAGAGAGAGAGATAGAGAGAAAAAGAGAGAGAGAGAAGAGTGATATCAATTCGCGAATTCAAGCAAGTTCACAAATTAACCCAACTTAGTTTCGAACCCATAGATTACATTATAAAGTTCGCAACGTTCTGCATACTATTTCTTAGTTCTCTTTGAAATTAATTTCATATTAGGAAGTGTTATATATCAAAGGAAATGAAATACGACATCAATTCGCATACGTCAAAATGAATACATAGGTGAGATATATAAAAAGGAAACGGCGTTCTTACTTTTGCCATGAAAGGTATTACTGATTATATATTTAACGTTGATAATATATAATATAAAATGCGTAAATATAAAAAAGAAAAAGAAACCAATTAATTAATTTGAATTATTTTGTTTTTATTCCTAAACAGTAAAGAAAAGATGGATCGATTTCTCGGTAAGAAAAACGTTCAGGATGAAACGCGAAAGTTTCGATGGTCGATTCTCTATCGGAGGTCAAAAAAAATTGAAAAAAAAATTCAATATCTCGACGAGACAAAAAGGGGGGTGGGAAGGGGAAAAAAGGGAGGGGGTAGGTAGTGGCCGTTACGTCGGAGAGGTTAATTTCCATAACGTTCGCAGAGCCGGCAGGTTGCCAACTGACCAATGTTGTGTCCGTTTGAAAAAAGGAATCGATACGCTTGATACAGAAATTTAAGCGAGCAAACAAAATTGTCCATGGGGGACGAGAGAGAGAGAGAGAGAGAGCTCGTTAGGATTCTCGAATAATTTACTTGAAAATAAAAGAAAAAGAAAAATAAAGAAAAAAAGAAAATGAAATAGAGGGAGACGGAGAATGAGAAAGAGTTAGATATTGAGTAAGAGAGAGAGAGAGAGAGAAAGAGAGAGATAAAAGAAATGGTAGCAGCTGGGGTTTTGTCCCGCGGACATACTTGAAAGAGTGGCCGAGACAAAGGATATCGGTGATCCAATAGAGTCCTTCTGCTCACCAATCTGTACGATGTAACTGCATTGTGTCTCGTGAAATCAACAAGATTATCCTTTGACGGTACTGAGCCATCTGTGCGGCAGTGGTCGACAAAGTCCAACTGTATATATATAGAGTATCTTATGCCGATATCAAGGAGCTTTCGGAAAAGATACTACGGATTTATCGTCGCGAACGAACGTGATAGGATGAACATTAGTAAGATTACACGCAAGACCCCCACCGGAATAACCTACCTGACAAAGTAACACC
This sequence comes from Mischocyttarus mexicanus, assembly GCA_023678845.1. NCBI lineage: Eukaryota > Metazoa > Arthropoda > Insecta > Hymenoptera > Vespidae > Mischocyttarus > Mischocyttarus mexicanus. The sequence continues at coordinate 6,140,221 of JACGTP010000001.1, forward strand.
TGCCCACCACCATCACCACCACTACCGCAACCATCACCATCACCACCACTTTCTAACTTCAACGATAAATCGCCGATACGCGTATTCGTGATCATCGATACCATAGAAAATAAAAAGATCAGGCCCTCCTCGATTTATTATTTCTTTATTTACGAATAAAATAGTCAGCGGTGGTGTAAAAACGAATGGGAGACGTTTATGTTCGTACCTTCCTTAAATACGTAAATAAGGTTGTTTTATTAAATTCTTAGAAATGGGGAGGGAAAATTCGCCAACCCGACCTATATAATTTCTTGGAAAACAGCTGTACGGCGCCACGTAGTCGTAAAAAAAGTCTTTCTATTCTGGTTGTAGTCCACGTTCCAAGCACCTGAATAAAATTCTAGAAGAGANTTTCTTACTCTCTTCATTCTCCTTCTATATCTTAGTCTGTGCTTTTCGAGCAACCGGTACACGTACGTGCGGCCAGCGGCAAGTGGTTCCTCCCGGTTGCGGGAAGAACAGCAGACCAGACCGGTGGCGTCGACCTTTGTACCTTAGAAGCAACACATCCAAGTAACAGTAGCAGCACACCTTGGGAAGTCCTTTCGCGCGTAACGCTAGACACCCCTAACATCCACGAACAAACGCCCGGGGCTCGGTGCTTCCTGAATACTTTATTTGCCCGCCACCACCGTCGCCTTCCCAACCACTCCTTCTTTTTCTTTTTCTACTTTCGTCTTACCACCTTCTGATCTTTCCTTCTACACTTTTCCTTCTTTCTCTTTCTCTCTTTCTCTCTTTCTTTGTCTGTCTCATTTTCCCTCCAACGAGTTTCCACAACCTTTGAGATGCTCCCTTTTTCTCTTTTTCCTTTCCTTTTTCTCATTTCAACCCAACGCCGTGCTTTTCTCGTTACACTCGTACGTACACATCTCACCTGTTGTCGTTCTCCATCCCGTTTCTACCTTCTATCCTTCTTTTTAACAGACACTACGTCTTTCTTCATTCCTTAAACATGGAAATGCCGTTCCACCTTTCGATGACGTTGTACCTTTTCCTTTCTTTCTTTCTTTTTTATTTTTATCCCTTCGTCTCTTTTTATCCACAGCTATACTAAATGTTCGTTCTGTCTTCTTCTTTTATACAAAGACGAGAAAGAAACATAGCTTCCTTTTATATTCCGTTCTTCTCTCTCTCTCTCTCTCTCTCTCTCTCTTTCTCTCTCTTACTCTATTACTAGCAGTTTTTCTTTCTTTATCTCTCCCCCCTCTCTCTCTTTTTCTTTCTTTCAATGACATCTCTGAACCTCTAAAAGCTCGATGTTTCATCCTTCTTCTATTCCGACGTATAAAACCCTGGCAACCTTCTTTCCTTCGACGTTTCTTTTTCACCTACAAAACTTTCCTGTTTTCCTACCATTCTACCCCACCCTCCCCTCATCTACCAACCCTTCTTTAATCGTACCGGAATTTATCTCCGTTAGGACCGTACTCGCAGGAAGAATTTCTATACCGTTTCCATTTATCCTTCGCACCTTAGATCGCGAACATCGGATAATATCTTTCCAACGTTTTCTACCTGCTCGTAAATAACCTCTACGCACTAATGTAAGCGTATTTCCTTTTCTCGCAAAATGTTGAGCTAACGATCGACCCTTCTAACCTCCTACAACCATTCCCGTCATCCTTCCTTTTCCTCCTCCTACTTCTCCTCGTTTCTACCTTCTCTTCTCTTCTCTTCTCTTCGTACAACTTTGTTGTCTTTGACGTATACGATCGTTCATTTGTCGTACACTCTTCTCGTGATAATCTTCTTAGCTTTACAACAAGCTCGATTCACTTTAATTATTCGCGAGATAAATCGAGCCATCGCGAAAAGGATTCCAACTCATTCCTATTTTCTATCTCTCTCTCTCACTCTCTCTCTCTCTCTCTCTCTCTCTCTCTCTCTCTCTCTCTCTCTCTCTTTGTCTGCTTCTCTTCTTCTTCTTTTTCTTTTTCTTTTTCTTCTGTTACTCTTTCCCTAGCTGGCTTTATTTCGGAACTTTCGAAAACTCACCGCTGGGAGTTCTCGCAAGCATCGGCGGATGAACGTGTCCCGTTAAACGTTTCCGTTTATATACGAACTTTTCCGAGAAAAAAAGACTCCGCGTCATTATCAACCCCCGTCCCCCAACCTCCCTTCCCAACCAATCCCTTCTTTTTCTTTCCGCTCTTTTTTTCTTTCATTTTCTTTCAAATTTTTTTCCCTCTACACGCGCGTACGTTAACGTTACGTTACGTACGTTGAAAGAAAGTAAAATTTGCAAAATTTTTCGCCTATATAAACCCAGGTATTTTATCGGCGTACCTTCGTTTCTTATTCGTGAATAAACTACGAGATATATCTGGCTTTTTAAACATAGTAATAAACTACTATTAAAATATTAAAATATTTCCAATAAACTCCTAGTTTTCGTTTACAATTTATAAAATAATTTGTTAATTGTGATATAACGGTGTTCGAATTATTTCAATTGTTTTATATAATTTAATTATTATCATATTTCGCACGATCAATAATTATTTTCCAATAATCTTTTATAGAAAAAATATATTGTTATCGAACATACGAATGATTTTTCATTAATTAGTAACAAAATTGAATACAAGATACGTTTAGTGTAGTTCCAGTATCAATTACGAAAGGACTAGAAACCATAGGGAAATACTTTAACGAGAGGACCGATCGCAGTCCTTCGTGGGCAAACGTCCGAAATATCGATTATGCGAAAACGTGGCCCTGAAGCAGAGGCTATTTGTATGCGCGGAGTACCACAGGATTAGAGTCTTGTGTAAGGTAGGTGTAGATACTAGATGGAATGTTAGACCGCAGTGAGACTTGAACGAATATAGTGAAATCGTCTTACCAACGTGCACTACTATTGAAAAACCGGATATATTCTATCGGATATTTCTACCTCTTATTTAACACAAAATATCAAAAGTATATCCTTTTTTTACGATATTCTTTTTTCTCCCGAATAAATATAAAATTTAAAACAGGATATGTGTCAAAGTTGATTAAAATTAAAATTGATCTCGTAGTTTACGTTACCTCGTAATTACGTTGATAAATAGGTTAAATTAAGCTCAAAATAATTCGTAGCTTTCGTATGTTACAAAAATCGAATATATTTTAATAAATTTTAAAATGATCTATATGTAATATATATTGTTTTCTACGTGCATAGATTTATATGTTTATCGAATATAAAGTTTTGAGTATATCATGGAGAGAAGAGAAGAGAAGAGAAGAGAAGGAGAGATATTGTTATTTCTCAACGAATCGTTGTAATTTCGTTAGTAGAACGAAGCATCGAAAGTGCTCGGTGGAAAACGTGAGAGCTTGCAAGCTTGTACAGGACGAAATGAGATTACGTAGGATGCATATCGTCCCCCTTTGGCTTAGCCACTGGAGTTCTTCGTTAATTTTGCATCAACCTTTCGTGGGACAATACCGAGGTGATAGATAGATAGATAGAGAGAGAGATAGAGAGAGAGGGAAAGAGAAAGAGAAAGGGAGAGAAAGAGAGAAAGAGAGAGTGAGTATAGCGCGAAACGCGTACATTTCCGGAACCTAAATCCTCGACAAGGACGATCGGTGATTTCATAGGGAATTAATCGAGCGGTGGGGGGTAAATTCGTGTGCGCTGGTATTAAAGGATTTCCCAACGGTTGCTGATAATTCGATTGTACTCTCCCTACTTCTACTCTACACGTATACAACAACGCCTATTCGATGCTATTTCAAACGAAACGCCTGTACGAAATGAATCACATCCGTGCTAGGATTCTCTACTCTCTCTCTGGTTACTGGAGCACGGCGAAAACAATAAACCCCGTCGAAGATTTTGAAATATGACGTAGGAAAGTTAATAACTTGGATTTCTATCTACGCTATAACATTCCCTACTGTCTCTTTTTTTTTCGAGAATTTTCCCACGAAATGAGAAACACAAACGTTGATGAGAAACTTCCTTATCGAATTTTCTCTTTTTTAATTCAATAAATATCTGTAAATTATGTATATATTGTTTATTTAAACATCGAATTTTACGATTATCCATTTACGAAATAATCAAAATGAACCTGACTGACTTATCGGCGTTGTCTTGACTTTTCCTTTCATTTATTTACTTTCTTTTTTATTCATTTTCATCCATCATCAATGTCAAATATTATCTTATCAGAAATGATATAAAAGCACGGGAGAGTAAAAATAAAGAAAGAGAGAGAGAGAGAGATGAAATTTACATTCGTTTCATCTCTAGCTTCGATTTCCTCATTTTGACCAGGAAAACGCCAACTTCGTATCCGTTGATTCATTAAGTCGATTAAACGAACCGAATATTCCAAGAGAAACCTAGTTTCAATGGAACATGAAAATTTTCTCCGCTATAACTTTTGATACAGATTTTACTCAGAGAGTCGTAATGTAAAGCAATCCGAAGAAAGTCGAACGAGCAACTAAATCTTGCGGATTAAACTTGTCGAGGAGGGACGGACGGAGAAAAGTAGAGAGGAAAAGAGAAGGGGGGAAGGGTGATTGGGTAGGTGGGTAAGGGAGGAAGGGACTGATAAAACCGCTTACACGTTCTAGACCGACTAAACTTATCCTTTCATTTCCGATCGTAGAACAATCGATAATCGTTAAGTAATACTCCCCCCCCCCCTCCTCCCCATACTATATTCCATTATAACATACCTCGTTTCCCCCCCCCCCTCCCTTTACCTTAAATACTTTGGTTATTAATACGAATTCTTACATATTATTCCTATGTCAAAGTTACGCCAGAAGAGGATCTTATCTAAACGAATCATCCTTCCGATTTTCATAAACCTAAAGGATATTATAATATTTATTATATGAATTAGAACACGAGAAGGTACTGAAATTCACTTTAAAAACGATATAAATCATTTCGATAAACTTATTTTATTCGATACTCTATACTTCGTAAAATATAATACAAATATATATGGAAAGGGAAGGAAAAATCACATCTAAATGGAAGGATCGCGATGATCCTTTTATCTCATTCATCTCTAAATGAATGGAATACCTAACAGAGAAAAAAAGAGGGAGAGAGAGTATCCTGCAAAGAGGAATCCTTTTCTTTCTTCAACATTCGCCGTCTCTCTGAGAGAAAATTAATTACCGGTCGAAGACAAGCTGCTTTTGAAAAAGGCAAAAAAAAAATACGAAAAAATAAAAAAATAAAAAAGGTAAAAAAAAAGTCCGATTGAAAATGGGATTCGGCCATTCGTTCGGGCGTTTTTCGTTGAGATAACGAAAGCAAAGTGAACTGGAATATCGTTGAGTGTAAAAACGGAAAGAGGAGGTCGGGGGTATGGGTGTGGGTGGGGGTAGTGGGTAGTGGGTAGGAGTAGGGGAAGGCCTCTTTATTTTCTTCTCTTTCTCTCTCTCACTCTTCGATATTCGAACGTGTCGGTGCGCGATTCCCACGGGATAAGACGATTACCGTCTATTTTTTCAGCTAAATTTATGCCATCAACGAGCAGCCGTCGCCGAGAGCGACAATATTATCGTTACCCTGCTGGAAAAAGCAATTATCGACCTTGCGACTTTCGCGTGGCACTTCCATCTCTATCTCTATCTCCTTTCTCTGGAAAAACGAAAGCAGCGCGTCGTAGCACAAAGAGCACGAAATTCATTACGGATTTTCGGCATAATCCAACGAGAAACGACTTAATACCACGACGTAGATACCGCCTATCCGTAACGCTTGTGCGAGTTTTAAGGACGAATGCGTCCACCATTCCACGATAAAACGTTTTTATATTCCTTCCTAGTTTTCTTTTTCCTTTTCCAAGTTTTTTTTTCCCCGCCAACCAACGCGATCGGTTGTATCGGAATATTCTTTTTCTTCAGAACAAAAAAGACAACCAAATGACCAGTCTTTTATAATAAACAAATAAATCTTTGAATCGTGTGATATTCTCAACAAAACAAAAATAAAACAATAATCGTAATATTCTTTCCAATTCTTTTGGGATTGACACAACGTGTAGGAGACAGGCCTAAAATGGGAACCTTGTATCGGACACGTGACTGTTGTTATATTATTGTTATGAATTTTTTTATTGATTCTGATAAGGACGCATGAGGAAAGCTTTAATCGAAAGTGGCACACACACTATCGTCATTTCATAAAGCACACACACACACAAAGGAGTTAATATAATTAAGATATATATATATATATACGATAACGTAGAAAGTGTTCACGTGTTAAAGATAAACACACGCAAATAGTCTGTCTTTGTTTTACAAATGGAATACGTTATTTTTCGTAATAAAGATTAATCGTATATATGAAAGAAAAAAAAAAGAAATCAAAAAGGAAATTCTTCTTTTACGTGACAAAAAATAATAATGTTTATACGGTGTGACCGTCTAAATAAGAGAAAGAAAAAAAAAACATAGAAGAAGGGAAGAGAGAAGCCGTGCCCAGGAGGAATATCCGAAGGCACTCGCGTAATAGGCTTAAGTTATTAAAGGGTAGCGGTAAGAGAGGAAATATACGGGATCTCGACAGGTGCTAGCACCGCGCAATTGTCGCTCTCTTGCAGCCATACAACCTGGAAAAGTTATTCTTTATTCAGTGAATTTAGCTTTTAACCTCGCGACGTACAAGAAGAAATAACAAAAAAGAAAAGAGAAAGAGAAAGGAAAGAGTGAGGGAGACACGTAACTTTCAAGCGTCAATTTATTAATTTATGATTGATTATCAATAATAACCTTACCTTTCGATGTGGTAGGAAAAGAAAACAAAGAAAAGAGGAATATTTGACAATTGATATTTACGAATCGATCACGATGATTATTTTTTTCATTATTCCTCTAACATTTAAAATACAACAGGACAACAACAAAAGAAAGAAGAAAAAAAAACACAAAAAATATATATATATAACGCACGCGCAGACGAATTAATATAATGTTACCAGGGTGCAAGGGGAAATTCAAATTCGACGAACGCGCATTCCAATCGAATGAAATGTAATTCTCGGAGATATAGCAATCAGCGCTAATGGCATTGAATTCGCGCGTTGAGATCGCCGTATGGTGAAATAAAAAGAGGTAAATAAAAAACGCGCTCGGAATACATAAAAATAAAAAAGAGAGAGAGAGGAGAAGGAAAGAAAAAAAAATAATTAAAAAAAAAGAAAAGAGAGAGAGAGAGAGAAGAAGAAAAAAAAAATATCGCCAATACTATACCGTAACAGAGGGATCGATCGAGGCAATCATATTCGACGAACAAACATCTCGATGCGGTTGACCGTTTAATTACTTTTTCACGGTTTTTTACATTCTAGCAAAAAATTACTCGCGGCCGTTCGTCATCGTTTCGAAAACGTATTCGGCTAGGTGTGGCTGCTCCCGCAACTGTATGAACAATTTTCCACGATACCAACGGATTACGTTTTCACGATTCGTCCTTTCACAGAAACTCTAGCGCCGAAGCTTTCTATAAACCTGCGGTTATCGAACCCTTATTCCAAAAAGCTTTCGATTCGTAGCGTAAAGTTAACGGTAACAAAAAAAAAAATAAAAAACAAATCTATGAAGAGAGATTGATAAAGTTTGCTATAATCATACATTTATCGACACAGCTGCTAAATGACGATTGAAAATAAGAATACAAATTGTAATATATATGATATAAAAATAATAATGTTAAGAGATATAAGAATAAATTAGATATCGCGTATTATACATTTAAATAAATAAGAAATATTAAACGAATTAAGATAGAAAAAGGCAAGAAAATTTATATTTATAAAAGTTTGACGTGTATATTTATGTTATATGCTAATGAAAAGTAACTGCACTAATAAAAATATGTAATTTTATATACGTACACATATATGTATATATATAAACGGTGGTACATTTATAAACGAAAATAATTGAA
>JACGTP010000001.1:6148477-6168757 GCA_023678845.1 Mischocyttarus mexicanus
TAAAAAAAAAAGCCTAAAAAATGATTTTATTTTTCGATTATGAAATTTTCTTCCTTTTCTTATTACAAAGAAAAGACGATAAGAATATCTTCGCTCACACTTCCCCTCGTCTGCATTCGTTTGTTTAGTACAGTCCTAGGCAAAAGGAAACTCGACTGATCGGAAATAAAAAAAAATACAACATATTTTACATTTTAATTTTCATAAAAGTAATAAAACATACTGTCAAAAAAAAACAAAAATGTTAATATATAAGACATTATTATAAAAAAATATAAACATGAAAAATTGAAAAAAAAAAACAAGAAAAAAAAATAACACCCAAAAAGACTCGAACACGGACATCAGGGTTACAAACCTGAGCCCTTAGCCACTCGGCTATCGTCGGCTTATGGTTATAGTAGCAACACAGAGGTAGATATGTATATTCAGCTTTTTTGCAATTTTTATCGGTCAATATCTCGAAAAGGGTTGATTATTCATATATATTGATTAGCAGTACGTGATAGTACTAATCAACATCTACAAGTGTGCAAAGTTTCAAAAAAATCTGGGGGTACACGACTTGGTGGAGCCCTTGTAAGAAGAAAATTCATTAGAATTTTGAGTAGTTTTATCAGATGAGAAAAGGGTTTTTTCGGAAAAGGGTTTTGGCCGAAATTCAGAAATCGAGATTCGATATATATATCCATGTAACTCTCAATCATAATATATTTTCTTTTTCGGTAAAGCCAGGCGAGAAAATGGGATACGCCGAGGACGGATTTTTGGCCCGCTTGACCCCGTATTTTAGGCGAAATTGCTATTCCCGCCGGTGTACGCGTATTTCACTCGCGATCATCCTTATTTCTCGTATAATAAAATATATATATATATTCTTCTCTCTTTATCTATCCCCATACTTCTCTCCTCTTTTCGATATGCGATAAGACAGAACTCGTTCGACTATCATCGAGTCCTGTTGGTACGATGAAAAAAAAATATATCACATGTAATACGTTATACTTGAAAAGAATCGAATGTCAAGAGTTTCCAGTGAACAGGGAAAGGAAAAGAAATCGAAAAAGAAAGAGAGAGAGGATTATTTTTAGTGAAAATTAAAAATCGACACTGAGGGGGGTTGAGAAGACGGATCTGCTAAAGGGTTGAAAAGAGAAAAGGAAGAAGAAAGAAAAGAGGGTGCTGAATGTGTGTCGGTTAGGATGGATGCTGGTAAAAGGGTGGAAGACTCGAGAAGGTAAAGGGTCAATGAAAGAACGTAGTAAGTGAGGAGGAGGAGAAAGAAGAGTAAGAGTAGGAGGAGGAGGAGGAGGAGGATGATGGGGGTAAGAAGAGCAAGGGAGTGAAAACGCGGGATACGATATGAGTGGAATGCTTTACGACCTCATTTTTCAGAAGATCACCTTCTGCAGGTTCCTCCAACCATTCGATCGACTTTCCTCTCTGTCTATGTCTCCTACCCACCCCCGATCTCCCCTGGTCGTTCCATTTTACTCGAAGAAGCAACTTTGGCCGTTCTTATTCTCTCAATTCCTTACTTCGTCTGGTCCATCCCTCGATAGGAAGTAATCCCTTCCTTCCGTCGTACATACTAGGCCATGCATGCTCGCGTCCTTCCATGTATTTGCATACTGCTGGATCGTTCGCTTGATTTCAACGGAGGCTTCCTCTTCGATCTTCGAACTTAAATTTAAAGGTTTTTTTTCCCCATTCTACCGGGTTGAGCTTTTCCACGCGAGCTTAAAAGCATCATATTTTACGTCTAACGTTTCTTGCCGAGAGTTCTTCTCTCGCTCATTCTCATACGCCGTTAGCTCTTTCTCTATTCCACCCACTCGGTCTCCTTTGTTACTCGAGAGGACGACCAAACAGCTTGGAAGATTTGCTGGACTCTCTCTCTCTCTCTCTTTCTCTCTTTCTTCTTTTTCTTCTTCTACTACTTCCCCTCCTCCTCACCCCATTACTTTCATCTTTCTCACGCCCTCATTCCCATCCTTTTTGTAGACCCTCTTCATCTTGTGCGTAGACTCCTATCCCCGTAGATACATACGTATGTACATGCATGCATGCATGAATACATACATACATACATACATCCACTCGACTCGTTAAGTATTTCGCTGCTCGTAAGGCGTAATAGTTTATTGAAGTAATTACTTTACGTCCCTTTTTTCTTTTTTACTTTACTTTACTTTTCTTTTCTTTACTTTTTTTTACTTTTATTTCCAATGGGGTAGGATCCAGCTAGGACAAAGCAGAAAGGAGAAGTCCCTAACTTTAAGACGTTTTTATCGTCGTCTTCTCTTTCCACCACCAGAGTTAGGATTTACCGAAATCCTTCTCACCGTTACATTCTATCTTTCATTTTCTCTCTTTATCTCTTTCTCCCTCCCCCCTCTCTCTCTCCTTCTTTTTCTTCATCTTTCGTTTCCCCCATTTATTTCCAATCTTTCTTTTCTTACTGTCCGAAAATGTGGGGAAAAATACTTTACTTTACCTTTTGCAGACGACCTTTATCAGAATTGCTAATGGTGCTCGGTTAACCTCGACCTACTACTACGAGAACGAAGAAGCTAGATACAAAAGTAAAAAAAAATGGAATGAAAAGAACAGAAAAATAGAAGAGAAAAATAGATGTTGAAGCGAGAAACGCGAATTCGGCCGACCATGAACGCACTTCTACTACTGCGAGCTAGACTAAACCGTAGAGAATCGTACAAGATTTATCGATACGCCATATTGGCTCCTTTTCACTTACGCTCGCGAACATGATATCTAACCCGAGCTTGCATAATTTAAAGGATTCCTATATACATATACATATGTATATATATATACACATATGCGAGAAAGGTAGGAATGAAATATAGTGGAACGTTATGGAACGCATCGTACCAATACGATTTCTCGATTGGAAGATGCTGCTTCTTGGTAAAGCTTGAATGCATTGAAGAACGAGTTGAGTTCGTGAAAATTGATGACTGACTGTCTGAAAATGCGTTCACTTGGTATAACATCGAGGTCACCTTTTAAGAACCGAGATTTTTTTACGTTTCGTCGTATCATTTTATATATCAAATATTTCGATTTCTTTACAATTATTTACGGTAATATCGCGTAACGAAGAGTAAGTTTAAACTTCCAGTAAGAGTAAACGTTAGTAGAGTCAATATATTTTTTTTTTTTCTTTTATGAAAAAATTGTAAAAGACCCTAGACGGACGTATTGATTTATGCGAAATTGGCTCGACAGTCGACGCGTTAAAAAGCATGCGAGCGAATGAGTGAGAGAGTGAGAGAGAGAGAAGGAGAGAGATAGAGAGGACGGTCTGAGATATAAGAAATAATAAACGAGACCATTAAGCCTGTGAACTTTCCTCGTCCACGAGGGTGGAAGAAAACGAGGCGAAAGAACAAAAGCTTGCTTTCCCTGAGCTTGCACTCTTTACATCCCATACTCTTTATATTTTCATACTACACTTTCTCTCCCTTTTTCTTTCTCTCTTTCTCTCTCTCTCTCTCTCTTCTTCTCTTCTTTTCTTCCCTTCTCATTTGAATCCGCTCTGAAAGTTGGCGTTGTCTATGTTTCCCTATGCCCCCACCCTCACTCACTCTCTCTCTCTGTTTCTCTTTTTCTTTCTTTCCACTTTTCTCCATCCATCTCTTTCTATCCTTCTTGTCGTCAATTTTAAACGTATAAACAATATATCGTTACGTGAAGTCCCATTCGTAAAAAAGTAGACCTTAGAAAAGAAAAAGAAGAAGAAGAAAAAATCACGTTTACAGTAAGAAGGGAGAAGCCGAGACGTTTTCAAACGTTGCCTCTTTCGTTCTCTTGAGAAACACACAGCCATCAGTAGTACGTACTTACAATAGTCTCAGACACTTCAAAGTACGTAACGAGAATAAAAATACTTTGACGTAGCGAGAGAGGGGGGAAGAGTTAGTCGACTTAAAGGAAAAAATTGTCAAGTTTCTCGGCTGAAAGTTTACAGCAAGTTCTTTACGACATGACAATAAAATTCCAATAAAAAAATACAAAAAATACTGAATATATATATTTCTATACCTTGGTATCGAGGAAACGCATACTTACTACTACATACTTGTAATTTATCGTGAATAAAATTCGACAAATTTTTCAAAGCTAACGATATATATTTTCTCGCACGACATCTGTTAAAAGCACTATTTCATTCAGCAGAAATTGTAAGAATTTATATAGAGGAAAAAAAGAAAATATTACCCAAGAGTTTTACGCACACCTGTTTTATTGTCAATTTTAAGAATTTATAAAGGCCAACAGAGATATACTCTTAACTTAGCACCTGTTAAATGCAACATCTGCTTGTAAATAACTCCAGTTGTGTGTATTTCTCGAAGAATATATTTAGGTCAGAGAGATACTACTCTCTGATATAAAATCCATATTTTTAAGGAATATGAAACATAGTAAAAGGTTCGACTAAACAATTTTACCAGCTACGGATTACATTTTCTAGAATTTCTTAGAGTAGTATGCATGTATCTAAAAGAAAGAAACATATTTTTTTGAATATTTTCTTTCTTTCTTTATTTATTTATTTATTTTTTATTTTTGGTTTCTCTTTCTACTTATTTATTTTTTCTTCTTGTCAAAAGAAAAAATAGCGTACTCGTGACAAGGGGATAAAGTTCGCGAAAATCTGACGTGACGCTTTATGCTCGGTAAGCAGATCGGTGGACGAAGAAAAATTGGTCCAATATTCCCGATCAGAAGTTTTCCACGTTTTATTCGGTAACGAAGCTTCTCAATGTTCAGGTTACGTATTGTTTTACAGAAAACAATGAGAATCGTTTATGCGACAAAATAATTTCAAGACTATTTAGATATTTAGATGTACGAGTATGAATAAGTATTTATATCCTTGCATTATGTTAAATCGCTTAATTTTAAAAGAAAGAAAGAGATAGAGAATTGCGTATGTTCGACGATACATGTGAGCCAAAAAAAAAATTTTTAGGAAAAATTTTCCAACGGTAATATTAGAGAAACTTTCGTCGATGCGAGAAAAATCGTACAGGTAGGATATAAATTCAATACAAACCGTTGTCCGCGATAAACGTGAATAAAAAAAAAGAGAGAGAGAGAGAGAGAACGAAAAGGAGAAAAAAGAGAGAGAAAAAAAATAAAAGAAGAAAAATTCGAACATATCGGTCGTAACATTCGCGTATATCTTTGAAACTCGTAGATTCGAAAAGCTTTCACAACGTGACTCTGCAATTTTTCTGGCATATTTTAACGAACGATTTGCGCCCCTTGAAACTCGCCTTTGCTCGTTCACCCACTCTCTCTTCAAACTCTCTCTCTCTCTCTCTCGCTCTCTCTTTCTCTCGCTAGTTCCGTCACTACTCTTTTCTACCTTTCGCGGATTTCCGTCCCTCAAGCGTCAACGATTTATCCGTATTTCAAAGAGTCCCTTCCGGGCTCTCGATAGCTTTCAAAAGAACCATTATCGAGACGCCCGCGCCCTCGTCGAATTATCGTATATCTTCGGGAATCGGCTGCTACCCTCATCCAACTTGCACTAGCGTAAAGGAGACTCTAACTCTCAAACCATTGGAATTTTTCCCATGAAATGAGAAAACTAAAACCATTTGCAAATCGCTTAGATCGTGTTCGTAATGAGAACGAAGTCCCGATAATTGCATTTTCGGTATTATCCTATCCGACTTTTCTTTTTTTTTTCTAAACTTTTGTTAAACGTATCGAATGAAACTATGTTTATGAATGATGATGAAAAAAAGTGTGTAAAAATCTGAAACGAAATAACTCGTAATTATTTATCGTGATCGATTTTCTAATCAAAAGATATATATTATATGTTACTATAAAAAAAAAAAGAAAAAAGACTAGAGAAATTATTTTTATCCAAAGATAAATAATAAAAGAGAAATATACGAGAGAAATAGAATTATATAATAACTGCGATAGAAATCAATTTGCAATTTAATCAAAAGATATTGAAAAGAATTCAAAGTGCATAACTGTGTGTCACGTGTACCGAATATATCCATACAACCATAAAGGGTGTTCGGTCAAGCTTGGATCTAAGGGAAAAAAATTGGAAAGGGAGTTATCGTGATTCCTCTTCGTTTTATTATTCATTTATTATATCCATTGAAAAACAGAAAATAGAAACAGAATGGATTGCAATTTCACTCCGACTAACTTGGAATTTCTTTGAATTTCAAGTTCTCCATTGTCGATGGAAGTTGATTTAGCTTCTTTTATCGAAACGATCTAGAGGTTCGAATAAAACAGAAAAAAAAGGAGAGAGAAAGAATGAGTTTTAACAAACTAAAACTTTGGTTCGAATTAACATTAGTATTACGGAAATCGTTAGCAAATCTCTGTAAAGTCGAGTTAAAAGAGAGAGAAACACAAGAGAGAGAGAGAGAGAGAGAAAAAAGGAAGAGAATGGATAAATAAAAAAAATAAAAATAAAAATAAAAAAAAATAAAAAAACAAAAGAGTATCGAGTTTCGAACGAAACGCGCTAATGGCGTTCCATATTTCATTCGGAGAACTTTAGAATCGAAGTAACGGTATAAATTTTCATAGTACGCAATAACACCGAGAGAAGTTTAGTAGAACGGCCCAAAACTGTAATACTTTATGTTAATTGTATGCTCTAGGAACAATATCGACGATAGTGTCGTTCCTGTAACATTACAACAGTTCAGGATAGATAATGAATGTTTAACGAGGGAGCCCGCAGCGGTAATAATTATATCTAGGTCAATGAACAATAAACGTTGGCCTGGATGACCTCGCTCGGAATGTGCGTGCCCTGGCACTTCGTTCTACCTCTACCTCCTCTTCCTCCTCCTTTTTCTCCTCCACCTCCTCATCGAAAAACGACTAATTAACGAGCCGTTAAACGCTCCCGACCCTATTACGCGTGTCCTTGTTCCAACGCAACCCTGAATGAGAATCATCCTCTACCTAACTACTTCCCGCTTAAACGGGAATTGTGAACAAAGAAAAAAAGGAAGAAAGTAAACCGCTAACTCTCCCTCTCTTTCAGAAGGGAAGATTCACAAAATGATATAATTTTAGCAGAGATATATAGAAATTTAAATACTCATTATCTATGGGGATAATATATCTCTAAATTGCTATTACTGTTATTGATAATAAAGTAATATTCGAATAGCGATTATACACATATTGAACAATACTATTGCATGTTCTGTAATTAACACGTTCCGTGCCACGTGTACCACCGGTGGTACATGCAGACATATTTATTTAATGCACCGAAAACATATGTTTATGACAAATTTCATTTTGTCAAATATATTTCTACCAATGGAATTTGGCAATATACAAAATAATCATTAAAATGATAACTGAAGAGATAATTATTTATGATTTGATGATGTAATGAAATATTTTGTGATAATATATTAGATTGTCAAGTATGTAATGGAGCAAATTTCAATTCAATTATGTGCATTTTTTGCTCCATTTCATACTTTACAACCTAACAACAATCTTTAGTGAAAATATTAAATGGTTTCGCATGGAACGTATTAATAAGTATACATAGTTTTATTTTCGCGTATTTATAGGGGGTTATATTAAATCAATCATTTATATGTAACAAATAATTATTCCAAAATGATTTACTTCCTTACTTTTGATATTGACGTAAATGGGAATAGTGAGAGATAAAAGAGATCTCGTCAAGGGTTATGTCTTAAGTTGGTGATATCTTAAGAATATCTTAGGTATATCCGGTCGTCCAATATTTACCGTAGAGATGAAGAAAGGAACCAACCAAAAGGGGTAAACGTTTTCTCTCGTTTTCGTCAAGGAAACATCTCCTTTCAACGAGAATTCCTTACTCCGAAAGGTACGAGAATCTAATCCGATCTTACACGAACTTAGACGAAATTTCTTCCAACGTTACCAAACCTTCCCCTCCCCCCGTTTTCTTAAATACGTCGAATAATAAATCGTCCATAAAATCTTATCCTAAAAGGAACCGAAATAAAAATTAAAAAAAGAAGAAGAACAATGACAAAAAAAAAGTAAGAAAAGAAAAACAAGTAAATCAAATAAGTCGAGATAAAATGACAAATTTTCTTAGGAAACTATTATCACGATGATCGTTTTCGTGCATAAGCGATATATAGTTGTGTATACGAAAGGGCAGGAAGGAAGTCAACTAGACTAGATGAGAGTTTACGAAGCTTTAACGTGCCACACATCGTTATGAGGAACGATCAATCATGATTCAAGAAACAGGATAAGAAATAAAGAAGAAAAATACGATTAAACAACGATACCCAATACGACAATGAGATTCTCCTGTTGCTATGTTTGCGATCGGTTCTATTAATGATGGTAATATATATATAGTAATGAATTTTCTGTAACTTTATGAAAGGCAAAAAAAAGAAGAGAAAGTAATGAAAGTTAAATAAATAAATAGGAGGGTGAAAAAGTATACGAGAAATCGATCGAATTAAATATGGAAATTTATTGAAATCCTCGTGAAATAAACGATAGGTAATTCCGTTTACTAGGCATCATCGATCGTAGTAGTTTAACAGTTTACCTTAAATACCGATCGCATTTATTTGCATAAGATTTTTTTCCCCCTTCTCTCTCTCTCTCTCTCTCTCTCTCTCTCTCTTTAAATCACCCCGACAATCTCTCCAAATATAATACATTGATTTTCGTATGTGTACATAAATATATGCATATATCCAATGTAGAATAAAAGATATACACATATAATCTTTTTTGAAAAAAAGAAAAAAGAAAAAGAGAAGAAGAAGAAATGGAGAAAAGAATCTACCCCCGATGGAAAAAGAATATCTTTATGGTTCCGTACACAACGCACAGAGTCCATAAATATCAGGCGTATCCGTAAGAAGCTTTCAGTTCTTCCATGGAAAATCGACGATAACGTTAAATCGCGCACAATACCGGCCCTTACCCTTAGGCGTTTACGGAATAAAAGATAGCTACGTTCGTAGGGTGGCCTTCGCCTTTTTCGAATTGCCCTCTTCAACGACGGGGGTGGTCGCCAAGTATTAACATATTTACGATCGCCATGAATTCGAACGTACACATTTACTCCACCACCCTTTTTTACTTACTCTCTCTCTCTCTCTCTCTCTTAAACTTTCTATCTGTCTCTATTCCTCCTCGTAAAGTTCTATGACGGTAGGTTTAAACTCGTAGATCGATCCTCTATTCAGAAATCGATATCGATCGCGTAACAGTAACAGTAGGTGCAATAATAGTAACAGCAGAAGCAGAAGCAGAAGCAGCAAAAGGAGAAGAAGCAAAGGGAAACATGCAAGAAGAGAAAATTAGTCGAGCGTGTCATTCGTCGTCGACCTACGAGAAAGACCAACCCTTTCGAGTTTGGTCCCTTGGATTCAAGAGAGAGAACTCCTCGTCCCAACCCTTTTCTTGCACTCGTAAAAATACGCGTGCAAACTTATCCGAGCACGTACCGAATCGGATCCTTTCCCTTTTCCTCGAACATCCGCCACCCTTCGTCTCGTCTCCTCTCGTCTCGTCTCGAGAGTGATAGGAGGGAAAGGAGGAGTGTGAGGGGACGTTTGCAAAGGGCCACGATGCGCGTAAAGTACCTTAGACAGGTACTGATAAGTATGCAGGAAAAAAAAAGGGGTTGAATCCAAATGGGATGAATCACGTCGGCCGGATTCGATATACTTGCACGTCGATGCGATTCTACGGAAAAGAAATTCGAGTGTCGTGCCGATAAGGGCTTCCTTAGAAAAAGAATACTTTACTACTATCCCCACACTCTTCTTCATTCGATACCCACCACCCCAACCCACCCACCTTTTTATCGATTTCATTTGCATTTAGGCTGATTTTACGAGCGTAGATTATCTCAAACCGAAAGAGAGAGAGAGAGAGAGAGAGAGAGAGATAGAGAGAAAGAGTAGAAAAAGGCAGTTCCCTTTTTTCTTCTTTTCTCGTTTCCCCATTGCTCCAGAGATCGTAAACATTTTTTTTACCTTTTAGATTTTACGATGTCAGTAATACTAACTTTTCCTTTTTCTTTTTTCTTCGACGTTTTTCTTTTTTTATCATTCGCTTTAAACGTTTTTCCTACAAATTGAATTCCCTTTGGGTAGTTGTTCGTAAATCGAATACACGAAATAACGTCAAAGATAACATATATATACACGATTAAAACAAATGTAATTAGAATTATATCGAATGAAAATAGAAAAACAATTTATATTCGTATTACTAATTATCTTAAATATCAATCATCTTGACGTAGTTATTATACGAACGAATTTAGATTCTTAATCTGTATAAAAATCAGTTAATAACAAACAGGTATAATATATATTAGTAAAAATAGGAAAACAATCTCGAAATAACATATTCCGTCCTCGATTTCGTCAGCTCTATTTCCAAGCTAGAATATCATTAAATTACGTTAGTTTTAATACCCTAATTCAATTAAAGATATCAAATGTTACGAATAATTAAACACAAGAATTAATAGCGTATGTAAATATGAAAACTATGATATAAAAATAAAAACTATTCTGGATAGAAGATAAATGAATCGATAAATTCTATGAATATGAAATCAACCGACCAACCAAACCAACCAAACACGACGCTTTCTTGATCGTTATCGAGAATATCAAATGCTAAGATTAGAAAAAAGAAAAAAACCTACTCTTCGTTTTTTTTTTAGTTTTTTTTTCCTCTTACTTTTACACGGCGAAACTTCATGCCGGAGTTACAACAAATCGTCGTGGAAGCCCCCTTCCTTTACGGGGACTCTTTTTACCACTCTTGTATTCAATCGCAAGTTTTTGGCGAGCCGCCGACAACGACAAGTTTGTGCGACTGATCCAAGAATGGGCCATCGATCACGTCTTAGGAACATCGAGAAGATGGAGAAACAGAAAGAAATGTAGAAAGAAAGAAAGAAAGAAAGAAAGAAAGAGATAAAGAGAGAAAGAGAAAGAGAGGGTCTCTCGACTTCTTTATACTTGTTGACTCTTCTTGGAATCACTCCCTGGGAAGCATAGTTTCCGCTATATTCCAACCTCTTCTATCCTCTTCCTTGTCCCTTTTCCCCTATCCCCGGGCCCATCTTTTCTCCTCTCTACCTTCTTTGGGCTCTCTCTATCTTCCTGGCTTCATCGAAATTCTGTCGACCTTACCAGACCGTGAGCAAATCCATTCTGGATGGCGTTTCAGTCCACCTCTCTCCCTCCCTCTCTCTCTCTCTCTCTCTCTCTCTTTTACCCCCTAGCGTACCAGTTATCAGAAGGGGTCACTCAGCACGTGTGTGATGCTACCAACCACCTACGTGGATATATATACATATAGGTGTACGTGTAGGTTTCTCTTTGGTATGTATGTTGGTACACGATAGACATGTGTGTTCGTGCATCCGTACG
Source organism: Mischocyttarus mexicanus (assembly GCA_023678845.1). NCBI lineage: Eukaryota > Metazoa > Arthropoda > Insecta > Hymenoptera > Vespidae > Mischocyttarus > Mischocyttarus mexicanus. Next base: position 6,159,946 of record JACGTP010000001.1, read on the forward strand.
TGAATAACTTCTAGGAGTCGGTTCGACCCGGTCAACGTCTACTGCACCACGTTGCTCGTCGATCTTCAAGACAAATATTATTCCAAAAAATTGGATTAACCGTTATCGGTACCCGCCAACTACCACCACCACCACTACTTTTCTTACATTTTATTGACTTCTTAGAAGTAATCTAATATGCGTTCGATCTTTTTCCTTCTTCTTTATATTTCTCAGTATTTTCTTTTATTTACCAATTTTCATATTGTTAAAAACAATTTTAACGTCATCTTGTAACATTCGTGGTTCGTTCGTATATTTTTCTATGAACTAACATTTTGACTGCCACGGTGGTGGTCATTGGTGACCGGAACATTTGAACTACTTAAATTGTTAAAAGTTGAATGAAAATTTACAGTTAGCGCATTTATAAAATTACTACAAATTGGAGTATACTTTGAAATAAAAAGTGCATCATTGAGCAATGAAAAATCGTTATTGAAACATCAAAAATAAAACATTAATTTCTACGAAATTTCGCATCATAAAATACTATTATGACGTTCTGAATCAAAATGTTAAATGGATTAGAAAACAAAAATCTTTAAATAGATGCGTATATAGTATTTTCTAATGAATTTCTTTCTTGTTTCTCTTTTTTTAAAAAAAAAAAGGAAATAAAAGAAAAAACAAATGGAAACAGAAGCTTAACGTGTAAGTAGATCTGGGGTATTACATTGTTGACGATTTTGCGGGAAATTCAAACGTGACCAAATACGAACTAGGATCGTAATTAGTGGGGGATTACGCGTAGGATGCAGTTGAATTATGGAAATGGATATATGGTGATACGTGTATATACTATTTCTCTCTATCTGTATCTCTCTTCCTCATTCGATCTCATGAGATAAGTACGTTCGATTCATCGCTTTGACGTAACATGATCGGTGGTTGATCATCGTATTATCGTAGAGATATTAAATTAAAGAGACGGAGTAACCGAAAGATAACTAGGAAAGGGAGATGAATACAGATAGATAGATAAATAGATAGATAGAGATAGGAATAGAGACACACAAGTTGATACGGAAAGCCTCCTCTCTCGCTCGTTTTGATGTCAATTCGTCCCCTACGCGTTCACTCGCAACGAGAGTAAGCTGAGGCTTATAACGCGTTCACAAGCAGTTGCGCGACTGATGAGGCTTAAAAAGAGAAAGAGAGGAGAATCGAGGCAAAAGTGGGTGGAATGCTGCTGCTGGTTACCCGAGTATTATTCTTGTATCTACCATCGCAAAACTCCAAAGTTGTTTTTGTTTCCCCTCCCCCCACTCCCCACACCCGACTAAAAATTCCTTTGAGTGTGATCGCTCATATATATGTATTTCTTTTTGTCTATTCATTTTTTTTTTATTTTTATTTTTAACTATTTTGACGTTTCTACTTTTTTTTTCTTTTACTGTCGTAATAAAAAAAAGAGGGGAGGAGGCGGGAAAAAAGAGGAAAACCTCTCGCAACAATCGGTTTTTCCATCGAAACAAAACGGAAATAGATATTTTAAGAGAAAATAAATACAGTTTTATTTATTGGTACCGTAGAATAACGAAAATGAAAAATATCACAAAATCAATAGAGTATCTTATACTATTTAGTTACTAACAATTTGCTACAACAGAAAAATATTTATCGTTGAATAAAGTTAATCTTATTGAAAAATATTTAAACAACATATAAGAATAAAATAGGGGGATCGGAAACTACGTTTAACGTATTACGTTGAATTTATCGGAAATATATACCCTATTGTAAAAGATTAATAAATAAAATCTCTCTTTGACGTTGTAAAAACGATCAAAGATCATTGTATTATCTTTTACCTCCCGTTTTTCGGCATGACTTTGAGAGTTTGCGACTCGATTACTCATGCTATACAATAATACTATCATTATCATGAAATCGAGCAATCTCGAAGGCGGGTACCGAGACGAGCATTAAAGTCATCGATTAAATTGGATGGCCGAACGCAAGCGAAGCATCGTCGTTCCGCGCGGTTCCGCGTCGTTCCGCGTCATTCCACAATACCATTACTCAACCGCAAAATTTCATCTCGTTGGATAGATCATTACGTGCTCGGACGATTTATTCCTTCCGAAGTATTCCCCTTAACTTTTCAAAATAAATATAGGTAGTATACGATAACACATTGTATCCATTCACCTACCCGTCCATCCATCCATCCATCCATCAATCAATCCATCCCATTTCGTTCAAATTTTGTCACAATAAATTATTGTAAAAAAAGAAAAAAGAAGGGAAGAAAAATCTGAAATAAGATGAATTTAGAAAACGAGAACACGGGTGAAAAATATTCTCCACGTATCGATGAAAACTCGGGGATTGAGATCGGTATGGACGCGCGAAACGAATTCGGGAACAGAAAAGCTGCTAGGACGGAAAGGAAGAGAAGAGATAGTTTCAGTACAAACGCAGAGTAAGTGCATTTCACGGGCCACGGTATTTCAGAAATTTCCCGATACTACACCCTCACAACCCTTTCTCCGTTTCCTCTTTCCATCCTTTTCTCTCTCTCACTCTATATCGACGTTCCTTTACATACCAACTCTCTCTCTCTCTCTCTCTCTCTCTCTCTTTCTATCTCTATCTCTGTCTCACTCCAATCTTTCCTCTTTTTCTCTCTTGACTACCTCTGCAGAAGGATTTGCAGCGCTTCCTCTTCCAGCATCAGCACCACCACCAGCACCACCACTACCACCCACCACCATCGACTGCCAGATGTTTTCGCGAACGAATGGAAACTGTTTCTCCTCTCCTCGAGACGAGTATACTCAATGATGAAACGCTCTGAGGAAAGAGGACGGAACGCTTTTCCTCTCTATTTACCTTCTTTTCTATCTTTTTTCTCCCCTTTTACTATTTTTTTTTTCTTTTTTATTCCTTTCTCTGTTTCTCTTACTCTTTCTCTCTTGTATAATTCATCAAAAGACTCCCGATTATCGGAACCAATCGTTGGGGTTGAAAAATTGCTAAGTTCTTATCTAGTCACGATAAATGTTACAAGTCGACTGTCACAATCGGTCAACTTTAATCGTTATATATATATTATTTATGTTTGTCTGAGTTTTCGTGTATCGAAAGATGTAAACATAACACCGTTAGGATGTTGTATAAACAGACAGATAAATAATATCGATAATTACCTATAAATTAAAAGCTTTCAACCCACTTGCATTAACTCGGAATTACTCTTTTACGTGAAAAAAAAAATATTAATATTTAAACAAAATAAAAATCCGGATAGAAATGTCATATAAGAATTTATAATAAAAATAATAAAATAATAACAATGTTAAACACGCGCGAACATTGAACTCATTTTCCTTTGTTCCTACGTAATCAAGATTGTATACACACATATATATGTATATATATATTTTCGCTTTTTATTTTCTAGAATAAAAAAAAAATGTCGCTTTAGTTTCACGATCGTTAAAGAGGTGTATTTTTTTTATCGGTCTTGTGAAATCTCGGTTCTCGTGAGTCCGCGTAAATTGCGTGAGCCTATAGACTAGTACTCTCTAAGTTCACACTAAAGTCACGCGTTCACAGATACATATCGAGAGTTTGTATTCGTCGTGAACACAACCACCACCATCACCACCACCACCACCACTACCATCACCCTTCCCTCATACGTTTACATATCTCCAAAGAACCTTTCTATTTGTCGCATTAGAGGAAAACAGTAAGTAGGGCACCCGGCGAGAACTTAGTTCAAACGTCACCTGATCAATTCCTTCGCACGTTTCTTGACACCATCCAAAGATAGATTATGCAACTTTCTCGAAAATAGTTATTTTAAACTAACATTACAAATATACGATATTAATACTATATTTATAAAGTAATCTCATATTCATCTGTTATATTCTTCGAAATAGTTTCCTACATTATTTTTGATGACATTCGTTCATATTTTCCAGAACACTTATCGATTTTTTTTGACAAAATAAAGGACGACGATTTTTATGCTACGAATTTAATATCAAGTCACAAAAATAATTTTTTTGTATATTTTTTTAACATCTATTTTGATATATAAGCTTTTCTAAAATTCATTTTATTGTTAGTCTCACTTTTCCCTACTAAAATAAATCTCACACGGTATTCAATGTAACGATGTGAATCAGCATAAAAAATAGAAAAGGTATATACTTCTAGGATCCCTTTTTTCACACGGTAAATACGTATACTGTAAAAATAACAAACGTAAAGGAAATAATTGTTCGTTCATATTACAGTCATAAGAAAATAAACAGTTTAAAAATAGATATTTTAGATTTGATCTAATCCTATTTAACCTACCGAAAGGAAAAAGAAAAATGTTTCTCCAGACCCCCGTATAACTTTTGGAAATCGACCTGCCACCGCATAACAATGGATCTAAAAAGAAAAAAGAAAAAAAAAGAGAGAGAGAGAGGAAGAAAAAAGACAAAAGAGAAGACCGGTTCAACGAAGAAAAGAAGAGAGAACCCTCCCCTTGGAAAGAAAGAAAAATAAACGAGGTTCCTTCTCACGGTGTTCCTCCTCGTTTGGCCACCCGCGCCAGACCAACCAACCAACCAACCAGCCAACCAACCGAAGCCGATAATATTTAGGGTGTGGATTTTCTGGACGAACGATTCGCGATACGATCGCGAACTCTCTCGCTCATTGTAGTACGATCTTAGCTCTGTTCGTACCCTAACCCGATTGCTCCTATACACACGTTAGGTCACGCACGTTTCTCTGTTAGCGCGAACTTAACGCTCGAGTGATTACAACGAGGCGGACGAGAACGTTTGTTTGTGTCGAACGTTCGCAGGTAAAACGTTAGCTACAGGGCCGGAAGAAGGTGTACCGGTACCCTGCGTTTGACAGACATATGTATTCAACTCCCAATTCCAACCCCCTTTATCATCCCTTCTCTCTCATCCCTCTTTCACCCCTTAATGTCGATATACGCGAATGAGTAGGGCTAACGAGAGTGAGTGAGTGAGGTAGATAGATAGATAAATAGATAGAAAGGGAAATAGAGAGAGGGAAAGAGAGAGAGAGAGAGAGAGAGAGAGAGAGAGAGAGAGAAGTATGTACACGTCGAATGCACGAACATCACCACTGCCACGCGAAGAGATTTTGGGATCTCGCATCGCTGATCGAATCGTTCGTGCATACTTCGCAAAGCAGAATTAATTCGACTGCGACTAATTCGGGAATTGCCTATGGTCGAACTCTCTCTCTCTCTCTCTCTCTCTCTCTCTCTCTCTATCTATCTCTTTGTCTCTCTCTCTCTCTCTCTCTCTCTATCTCTTTCTCTCTCTACATTCTCTACTAGTCGAACACTCTTTCCAAAATGTAAAAACATATTTACCACTAGGAAAATACGTTCACACTCTTTCTCTTTTTCTATTTTTAAATGTATATTAATAACGTTATATTTTCCTTCTTTTTTATTTTTTTTGATAATAAAACGCAAAAATATCTTTATAGGAAATAAACAAGTTTGATATGCAGAATAAATAGCGAATAAATGAACTCGCTCATTGATAAAGTATGTGCCACAGTTTTAAAGATATCATCATGATGGTAATAAATTTTCTTGAAAAATAGTTAAAAACTTTAGTTTGATTTACTTTATACTTTCTCTCTCTCTCTCTCTCTCTCTCTCTCTCTCTCTCTCTTCTTGTCTCTTTATCTATATATATTCAAGTTTGAAATTTAAATTGGAAAGAACGTCTCTAGGAAGATCGATACTTCGTTTCTTTTCTCATTATTTTTAAAGTCGATGCTATCGTAAAGTTCGATAAATCATCTATGGAACAAAACGTAAATAGAAAGATATAACAAATAATAATGACTCCTCCCATTAGTTACTTCGTATCGATCGGTACTGGCGAACATTGATAAACGATATAAAGTTAATAAAAAAAAAAAAAATGCAAGCCCTCTCTCTCTCTCTCTCACTCACTGCTTCTGTCTCTCTCATCTCATCATACCTTGGAAAAAAGTAAGCTCTTTACACGGACATGATTTGATTTTTTTTTTTTTTCAGTTCGATGGAATGATATAGGCAGAGAATTTTTTGACCAAAGCACCCCAGTAAAAAAAAAAATAAAACGCAGGGATATATATAGGGATGAATAGAAAAATCCTATTGGAATGGGATCAAAAGGAATATTGATTTGAAATATAACATCTCGTTATCGTTTTCAAAGTAAAGAAGGAAAATTTGGTGAGATGAATCAGGTAGTCCAAGGCAGATGATGATCACAGCCAGTCAACGTTATATCTACATACATATATATGTATACAGGTCGCTCAGAAAGATACTTCTTCGTCGTTCCTCGTTGCATAAAACAAAAGAGACCCATGGAAGGCGATATTCCAAGCTTTATACGCTTATGTCTCTGAGCTCGTAGCTTCGGTGACGTCGTACTTGGAAATACGATATACCGTATAACGGGATGTGTTCAGGTAGACGTTGTGTATATATCGGTGATATCCATAGGATCTACGAGTTTCCTTCTCTCTCTCACTCTGTTGCTCTTACTCTCTCGTGTTGCGAGGTAACATAAATTTCTCGAGCATAACGCGCTTGTTCGCGCGCCCGGCCATATTCGATCGTAAGAATATCCAAGTAGCGTACCTTCCATTTGCCGAATGTCGTTTCTTCGAGTTGAAAAGCTTTTCGCGATGCACCGAACACACGTACACAACACGTGCATACACATACACTACGCGCGCATACACCCGTATATAAATACTACGTATAAAAATACGAAAAATAGAAGAAAAAAAGGCTGGAAAAAAAGAACGAAAAATGTTTGCGATTTTGCGTGTGTACGCATCTCAACTCTGTTTTACCTACTTGCATACTCCCGGTAAAATACTAAACTTTTTCTCAAACGTCCACTTTCCTAGAGCTTAATTAGTACTTCGCGCGAGGAGATACGCTCTTTTCGCGACGACAAACTTTACCATGAGTTTTCTGTATCTCTACGTGTATATGTGTATATGTAAAAATGTAAAAAAGAAAAGTTTTATTTAACAAAACAAACAAACAAAAAAACGAACAAGTGAGAGACACGAAATTAAATGAAAGAATAATAATGAAAAATAAGTTAAGGAATTAAGAAAAGCTTTCTTCCCCTCATTATCAGAAGTACCACTATGTATCATTCAATTTAAAACTAACAATTATTTCTCCTGCAATTTATTAAAAATATTATTACCCCACGTTATTAGTAACTCGATAGTTTATTCATATTTTCAGCTACCTTACCAACATCTCTATCTTCGATACACGATAGACAAATATTGTATAACCATAAACGGATATATCAGTTGCTGCGATAAAAGGAACGAAGAGATAATAAAACCTACCCTACGAACCTTCCTACCTACCCACCTACAATGAAAACGGGAAACTCTCGATAAGGAAGGAATTATTATTGCTTCTCGCAGTAGCTTCGAATGAAGTTGAGAGAAGGACGATAACGTTTGTCGAGGAACAAATCGCGATACACCTTCCAGTGAATATAATAGTACGTATATGTGCATATATAGTACTTGAGAATAGATGGAAGGAGAAATGTATTGTGCTTCGGCAATTCTCTCTCTCTCTCTCTTCCTCTTTCCTTCTCTCTCACATTCTCTTTAAACGTATGCACATATTGTATTTTCATGGGGGAGAGAGAGAGAGAGAGAGAGAGAGAAGACACAAGGATGAAGAGAACTACCACGTCAAGTTCCTTTGTATTTCCGACGTATAATAATCGTAATAGCTCTACCCCTTCCTATCCCGTGGCCACGTTTCTCTGGCCTTCTCTGTACCCTGTGCCCTGTCCCCCTCCTCTTCCTAACATACACACACACACACATACTCCACCCCCCATCACCACCCCATCACTTGCGTCTCGCAGCACGAGGGAATACAATTGCCCGCGGCGGTCGTCCGTACGCGAGTGCCATTGATGGCACAAGTGGCGCAACTTGCATTCTCCAGTGGCAATTGGTCAGAATGCAAACCGCGATGGTGGGTGTACTGCTTGTCCATGGTTAACCAACCTTAGGCCAAACTCCACATACTCGAGCCAAGGAATGGACGAAGAATATCGGGATTGCCATTGGTAAACACATTCCGAGACTACGCAGAGAACGTCATAGACCGGCAACCTAAATCCTAGTCGTCTATCTATCTCTCCCTCTCTCTCTCTCTCTCTCTCATACACACAGACATTTCCTGATTGTGGTCGTTGATCTATCGCGAATATAATTAGTAGATGAGTTATTACTCGATTTAATAGATTTCTTGATTAATTTACTAATGATATCATCCTGATACGATCAAGAAATAAATGAAACTGAGTTTTACGCAGACGGTACGGAAAGTGTATTATCACTCTCTCTCTCTATCTCTCTACTCTAATTCATAAATAATAAATCATTTCGTCTGGCGTATATCTCAAAATAAGCTAACACTAAACTCAACTCTACTTATCGATCGTAGTTATTATGATTACACGATGACCCACGTTAAACGGATTTATAATCAAGGATTAGATGCCGCACTGATTACTAATTACAAATGTAGATAGCAATTACGAGACTGATTAATATCGAAGTTGATACGTTGGAGAAGGCGGTTAAATTGATGAAAGGCTACGTACACCTAAGTACGTACTATACGTTATATTATACCATAAAGAAGATCGTTAAAATGAGTTTTTCAAAATATTCTCTAATAATCGATTTTGAAAAGTATATTTTTGACGGTTCG
>JACGTP010000001.1:6178321-6351275 GCA_023678845.1 Mischocyttarus mexicanus
AAAATAAAAGAAAAATGATGCGATGCATATTCTGATATATAACAAAACCGTTAACTGTAATAAAGGTTTAGCTTAACAAGTTGATTTTAATTCCTTGCACGTATGCTCCGCCACTTTAGATTCCTACTCCTCATTACCTGCAATATTTTATGTTATTTTGTTTTTATTTTATTTTATTTTATTTTCACGGGATAAATCCATTGGTACAAAGAAAAAAAGAAGAAGAATTATAAAGAAATCGAATTACTTTGACAAGTTTCTTAACCAACTAATCGGAGAGATCTCCCATTTTGATCTTACCAACGTGTTCCTTATTTTCTCTGTTATTATTAGTTAATGAATAATATATTTATTTTATAATATATGGATAATCGTTAAACGAAAATCTTATCGTTAAATATACTTAACCACTTAAAATCATTTTCAGATTTCTTTTTTATCTCAAGTAGTGAATATTAGTCCGCGTCATCTACGAAAAATGCGCGCTTGGTTAAGTGTTAAACAGCAATATACTTGTGTTTAGGTTGATCGAAATCGTTAAGAAACTAAATATCTTTAATCGAATAATACCTTTATGATAAAAATGATCGACAAGTTGAAAATGGTGAGAATCTCGGGGAAATATGTTTGCTGAAAAACATGGTATACAGTTTACAACAAAAAAGATGTTAAAGTAGAAGAAGAATAAGAAGAATAAGAAGAAGACAAAAGAGAGAAAGAGACAGAGATAAAACGTGGAAGTGCTAGGGGACACACTGGCGTGTCGTGTCACGATGACGAAGAGTTGCATTAATAAAGCTCGCGAGAGCCGGTAAATTCGTTGTGGAATATTAATTAGTTTTTCCTTAGGTGCATTAACGATAAGGAATGCCTGGCACGATTCAATAACGTTCTGTGCTACCTTGAAGCATCGTTTTAGTATTCTTTTTGTACTCTTTAACAATGAATAAATAATAAAACAAAGAACTAGATACAACCGATATAGAGAAACTAATACAAAGAATTAGATAATTGAATAAAACGTGCGAAAAAGAGACTAAAATAGAAGAAATTCAAGTAATTAATTAAAGTAACGATAAAATCAAGTAAAGAAGAATTTTATTCGTAAAAGATTTAAAACACCGAGAAATTTTTTTTTCTCTCTCAGCCGTAAATATTTTTTCTGTTTTTTTTCCTTAAATTAATTTCCTCACGTTCGAAATCCTATGGAAAAACAAATCATACTTTAAAATTAATACGAAAGAATGTTTATCTTGTTTTTATCTCTTCAGAGTTAGTTAGGAGTTAATTTGTATATATGAAAAGTTTCAACAGAGATCTACTACCGGTTGAAAATTTCCTAAGAGTAAAACCCGAGGAGAAGGTTTATCCCCTCACCCGGTGACATCGATTCGCGCCGTTTCTGTAGATGCTATTTCGTACATATCCGCAGCAGCTGTAACAGCCGTCGTGTGTCCTGTGCCCACCCACCGGCCCGCCGGACGTACTTCTACAGGCAACACATACAACAAGGGTGATACTAACCCTCTGGAATATTAATACAACGCGAAATATTATAAGCCGCTAGAATCTACGACTAGGGAATACTAAATATCACGTAGGATAACTTCCAATCCTCTACGATTATTTTTATTTCGATCGATCGATCTGATCAAACCGACGATTTCAAATTATAATCGACCTCTTTTTATTATTATTATTATTATTATTAAATTAGGATGCAACATTTTCTCTTTAATCGGTAATATTTTTTCTATTTCAATTGTCTATTTCGAAATCGTGCTTTCATCATTAGCAATTCCACGCTACTAAATATCGATGCCAATGTAAATTCAGGGAATTAGAGAATGAGAGAGAAAAGGTGGGTGAGTAGGAGAGAAGTGAAGGGGGGAAAGGGGTATCTTCGAGTTACACCGTTCTAGTGCGATTATGAGGAGAACAAAGTTCTCTTCTAACATTTCACGAACTAGGGCTATCGTACTTAGCTTCGACTACTACGAAATACATGCTTGTCGTATGAACAACGATAGAGGAAGAGAAACTGTAAGATGTATCATTAGTGTATAATTAATGCTCGACTAGTGACGTTCTAAGACTTGTCAACGAGTAATTTTCATTAGATAATTGGAGACGAAGAGTGAACAAGCTGTCGCGGTGACCGTAATTATATCGAAAGTTAAAGTTCTATCTCTACGAAGAAATTAACGATAGATGATTATTACAAAGAGCTTGAGTGCTTTTTATCGTTAAAATTTCAAAAAACAAATATATATATGTATATTTAAAAAACTTAACAATGATTTTTAACACATATTCGTACGCATAAAGAAAATTCTGCATTTGTGTATCACAGAAAATAATTGATTGTAGTTCTTTTTTAATTTTAAATAAATTAAATTCAAATTTTTGTACCAAATAGAAATAATTCCAATAAAAGAACTGATTTCAGTTTCAGTTGCATTGCATAACGGTGAAAACGTCAAAAAATATCGGCATTTAGTGAATAACCGTGGAAAGAATTATTGGATGAATATGTGTTAATAATACAAATGTTGAACCATTTTCTTTCTTTTTTTTTTGTATTTTCTTTTATCGTTGAAATTAGTTATATCAGCCGTATTAATAAAAAGAAAGAAAGAAAGTAAAGAAAAGAATAATTAAAGATATATTTTGTTCTTTCTTTTTTTGTCCAAATCACCATCAAATTTCCTCAGTAATTTAGCAAACTCTGTACAACAACGATTTACCTCTATTAGACAAAGCAGGTACGGGAAAGTGGCGCGCTACATCGACCGTAATTACAATTAACGAGAAACTTCTCTCATAGCGGCAACAAAGAAGTCAGATTGCTTTCCACTTCGATCCTTTCTCTCTCTCTCTCTCTCTCTCTCTCTCTCTCTCTCTCTTTCTCTTTCCCTCCTACTCCCTTACTCTCTTACTCTTTCTCTCTTATGCCCGTATGAAACACGCGCATTAGAAACTTCCTACCGAATAAAACCAAATTCACGAGCGGTAAACTAATACCACAGAGGAAGCCAAATCGAAAATACGAGCTTCGCCTATACCATTAACGTTGCTTGCTTGGGCGATTTACCGTGTATGTTGGTTCAAACTCTCCTTCGAATAAAACAAAAAAAAAGCAACAAATAATCGATTAAAAAGTAAAAATAAAAAAAAAACAACCAACGCATAATCATTATCCGTTCTAAAAAGAAGGTTAAGTCCGAACNACATTCGTTTACTTTCATTGCGAATTGAGTTTCGACCAATGCGAAACAACACAAGGGGTGAAAACGAACTCTACGGAAAAGCTTTATATATATTCGTACATTGGTTAACGGGGTCACGCCGTTAACCGATAATTAATTTCAAATGGATTTAATTATACGAGCTAGTGAAAGGTAAAATATGAGAGAGAGAGAAAGAAAAAAATGTGATGTAAAGAAAACAAGGCTGAGAGGCTGAGAGTGGAAGGGGGGTTGGCTTAAAGCGAACTAGAATCAGGTATAACACTTAAATTTTCTTGTTCCTTCGCTCGCGCTCGTGGAAACTCGCAATACTTCCCGATTAACGTGCCGCAATTTAGTCAATAAATTTGCCGATGAAATTCCGAAATGCTCCGGGTGATATTAAATTCCGCCTTAGGTAGAAGCCCGAACATCGGAGCACCTCTCCTTCGGCTCTTCGTCTTCGCAAAAGCTAGCTGCCTAGCTAGCTATCTCCTCCTCCTTTCTCGTCTTCCATCCTCTTCACCCCATTTCCCCATTTCCTAACCCCACCGAACATACAAGTTTCTTTTGCTTGGAATCATGTGGCGGCTGCTTGAAAAAAAACTTGCTTCCTTCCGGGCTGCTGAAGAATTTTTTCAATTCACCTTTATTTGAGACGATAACGTGAATATATAGATAGAAAGAGAGAAAGAGGTAGAGAGAGAGAGAGAGAGAACAAACGAGAGAATTCGATTTTAATTAAGGAACTGCTGCACTCTCGGTGGTTACGAGTTCTTTATCTCTCTTTCTTTTTAATAAGTAGGAGTTTTAACAAAAATATATACCAGTAACGATGATTTTAATTACAGACGCGAGATTTACATTGCAATTACAGTTTCAAAAAAAAAATTAATAATAATAAATTACAAAATAAAAATAGAGAAAACAGAGGAAGAGAAATATAATGAGACAGACATTAATGATCAGATAAAAGAAATAATAAGGATTCGTAGAGGTATCGTATGATAAAACAAAGAAGAAGAAGAAGAGAGAATGAGAGAATGAGAGAAAGAGATAGAGAGAGAGAACTAGAGCATGGTTCGCAGTAGACGAGCCATTTACGGCCGCGTAAGCGGTTTCCATTGTCGATGGAGGTATAATGGAGTAATCTAGCGGTGATGCACCGCCACCAAGGCCGATATTCAAATCGTGCACCTCTTGCAAGTACATACACGCGACCACAATACCGGCCCATCCGGTCAGGGTTGAGGCTACGGAGGTGGTGGAGGTGCGCAAGCACGGCCCTTAAGTGAGACGAAGATAGATAGATGAAGAGAGAAAGTGACTTCGACGAGATGAACCGCGAACAGCAGCCCTAACCAAAAGACAAACCTTTGAGGTTGCTTTGATCCCATCTAAAAGGCGCGAAATTTGTCCGCACCACCAAATTTCTGACGTTAAATAACCACGGGATGAGAAACATTTTTTGACGATGCTTTCTCCCCAGTTGAAAGAATTCTACTTACTTTGATATATAACGAGTTAACACTTTGACTGCCACGCCGAAATCACATGCTTCACGATAGTATTTTATGATGCGAGATTTCATAGAAATTAATCTTTTATTTTCGGTGTTCCAATAAAAATTTTCCATTGTTTAATAGTGCACTACTTATTTCAAAGTATACTCTAATTAGCAGTAATTTTCTAAATGCGCTAACTGTAAATTTTCATTCAACTTTTAACAATATAAGTAGTTCAAATTCTTCGGTCATCAATGACCAACGTGGCAAATAAAATTTTAACGCGCGTATCTGTCATTTTGTATATTTTTTTAACATACATATTAGGTAATTTTGTATATACTATAATTGAAGAGTAAATAAAAAGAATGTGATCATTGTGATATTTTTCGATAGATAAATACATCCCCTTTAGGTCACCGATCATGCTTTCGTGGTTGGTTATGCGCGTTAACGTATACTAGTCGCGCATCATCGACGTGCAGATGCATCCACCTACGTATATATATATATATAAATTCATATATATATATATATATATATAACATACTCTTTCCCTTTCTGTCCCTCTCCCTCACTATCCCTTTTCCTCTTTCAATGTATGGGTTACGAGTTTCGTATACACTTGGTCGTGCGCGCTGGTTACGGCGATATATCATCGCACGTCCAGAGTCATAACGTGACGCGAACAACACGCTCGTGCATCAGTCATTTAGCCGCAAATGGAATCTGCTTCCTTCCTCTTGCCCGCGTTTCCGCGCCTTCTACACGCTATTTTATATACATTCTCGCCAAACAACCAACCAACCAACCAGCCAACCAACCAACCAACCAGCCAGCCAGCCATTGTGCGAGAAGCACAACGAAAATGCGCGCGCACACATTAGAGAGTAAGTTACACACCGATATTCACCTTTCGTCTATACGAAAACCCTATTTCGTGTATAAAGTACTATCCTAACCCTTTTTTTTCCACGTGAAATTTTGCTCGAAATTCGTCTAAACTCGCTAGAAATGAATTACGTTACCGATGGCAGAGTACTGTAGAGTTATTTTTTATTAACAATGGGATTATGATCGACGACGACCAGATCTCGTTCGAAACATTTCGAAGCTATCCGAAGGTTCTCCTACACATGACGGATGATTCAAAACTATCTTCTTGGAGAATGTACATCGTTGGTCATCCACAAACGAAGTTTCTTCAATTTTCGTTCCTATTTTAAGATATTATCGTTTTAAAACGTTTCATTATTTTTTTAACAAATTTATTACGTTTACATAACGAAAATTGTTAAAACATTTATCGAAAATATTATAACATTAAAAATATATTCATATAAATTGATAATAATTTCTTTCACGTGTAAATATTTGTTTTATATTTTATTAAACGTAACCTTTCTCTCTCTCTCCCTCTCTCTCTTTACGTTTAATTATAAAAGAATTACAAATATACTTTCAAAAAAGGAGTTATTAAAATTGAAATAAAAACTAATCACTGCTTAAAGGAAAAAAAAAGAAAAAAGTACGTGAATTGACTTGAAAATGGATGATGGTTTGCAAAAAGGGAAAAAGAAAGAAAGAGAGAGAGAGAGAGAAAGAGAAAGAGAGGAAAAGGAAGAAGAAAAATTTCTTTCCTTGTCGAGGAAGATGCTTGAACCTCTGGGGAGGTTAAAATTCGCGTAACGAAGATTCGAAGTGGAAAAATCGCGGGAGGTCGCAAGAAAGCTTCTACGTGACCTCTCGTAGAAATCTCGGGCACGCGGTGGTGTTACCGAAAGAAGCTCGCTTGTCGGTAGGAAAAGCAAGTGGATGGAAGAGGAAAAGAAAGTAGCACAGGAAAACTAAACAGGAAAGAGAGAAAAAAAAGGGGGATAAAAAGAGAAAAAAATAAAAAGAGAAAGAGAGAAAGAAAGAGATAGGGAGAGAGAGAGAGAGAGAGAGAGAGAGAGAGAGAGAGAGAGAGAGTGAAATGGCACCTGCTGTGGTGGCTTGTGCACGGCATCTTTCGTCTCTCCTTTTTTCTACCCCTCGGTTTTTTTTCTTCTTCCTCTCGTCGATCTTTCTCTTCCACTTAATGGACTTTAACGAGCCCCGAGATATGAGTTGAACGAAGAGAAGAGAAGAGAAAAGAGAGAAAGAGAGAGAACGAAAAAAAAAGGAAAATCGTAGGACGACGCGGTTAAATTAGAAAACTCTTGGGACCCTAAAGGCAAGGAGAGGAAAAAGGGAGAAGGATATTTAAATTAGGTGAACACCCTACGTAAAGCCCGCATCCCTAATGAGCCGGATAAGCGATCGAGATTTTTCGGCGTTCCCTCGAACGAGGATCAACCATCGTAGTTATAGCCAGCAGCCTATATTCCGACCCTCTTTCTTCTTTTCTACCAGGCAGGTGTTGGCCTAAAAGATTCCGGTTTTCGTGATATCATCAACCGGTTAACGACGTGCCAGAGATCGCATTCTTCGTTAAATACAAAGCCACCCCCCTCCCCCAGCCGCGCTCATCTCTCCTCTACGATTCGAGAAACGTAGAAAGCAATTTACAAGTTCTATCTACGATCTACCTTCGATCTAAATTACCCTTTTATTATATATTCCGTTTGAATAAATTTGTAATATGTTTGATCAACTCAAATTGACGAGATCGTGATATACAATATAATAATAATAATAATTATAATAATTATTATTATTATTATTATTATTATAAATATATTTATAAATTGACTGTAATTAAAATAAAATATTTCTCTATGCGTATATTAAATATCAACGATATCATTACATATACACATTCGTGCAAAACCAATTTCATCTTCTCGAACAATTATTATATTTATGACCTCATCTCTCGTTAATGAAAAATATAAAATACAGAAGTTTATTCGTATATTACCTGAGAAATTGTTTCTAGAGAAAAAAAAATCGTGAATCTCTCTAGCGTATTGTATTAGTTTAAACAACAAATGTTGGAAGAATAACCTATACTACGGAATTCGTTCTAACGTAACATTTTCCATTACCAGTTCAGGGTAGAAGGTTATTTAAAAAGAAAAGTTGTGTAGTGTATATGTATATTATATTTTTTATATATATATATATATATATTATACATTCATCTATGTATATATATATATATATACCTATATATTACAAAACACGTTTATCAAGTGGACCCGAGATGCAAGCCATTGCATTAACATATAGATAAGCCGTTTCTCTCGTGGCCGTGTTAAACATAATAATGCATATTTTCCGATAGTACCTCCTCTTCGCAATTAATGATACAAGCCGTCCGATGTGAATATTGTTACATTAACGAATACTATGTTTCCAGTGGCCGATCTTCATGAGTCGATACCGTGTTATCCTCTGGGTAATAATTAAACACCTTTACGGCATTCGATCGATATTCGTTTCGATGAATAGTCCGTACAATTCGTTGTTCGTTCTCTCTTCCGAAGCCGGTTGGACTTTTTAAAGAAATTATTATATCATCATTATTATTATTACTATTACCCCATCGACATCATTAACGTTATTATTATATTCGTACTGAAGCTCATACACTTTCGCTAAAAAAATCTCTAGTATCGTCATTGAGAGATAAGCTTCACAAGAGATACACGTATACATTTATATATAATGCACTTAGATTTTATTAATTAGTTCTGTTAATTTCTCGAGATCTATTCAGGATTTCCGGTGTATTGCCTTTGTTCTACTAAAAATAATTATCTTTTCACAGAGAAGGAAAAAAAAAAACATTCATAAGCTTATATCTCTTCAGTGCTTTTCATAACATAAATCTTACACATTTTTTCAAATATATTACGCTATATTATAATATAAATGTAAAATTTTTAGTTCAAAATGTAATATATATGCAATATTTTTACCTACGTTGTTTCTTTGTAATAAATTAAAAAAGGAAGAAAAACAAAATATGCAAAATAGTATCATTTCTGATTTTAATAAATCGGTCTAAAACTTTCTAACGGTACTGTATATCACGTGGATAGGAATTTTTAGTAGGATCGATGAAAGGTAATAGCCAAAAAAAAAATAAAAATGGGTGTTTATTATTTAATAATAAATATTTTTGATTAATCATTCTTTATGCTAGTCGTCGACGATTATATCAATATTTCACGAATGAGGATCGTGTACGCGCTCGGTTGAAATTTTCATATAACGATAGCACGAACCTGCTGTATTCTACTAATTAATAATTCTCTACTCTGGTGTATACGTATACTTATAGCGTATACCAAGTCTTCTAAGAGAATCAGTATATTATTAAAAGATAAAGTACACTGAAAAGCAATAATGGAGCATCTGGAAATACCGATTTCATATTTTCAACTTCATTATTAACAAATCTTATATATACTCATTATCTCTTTTCCTACAAAGATACTATTTCGTTAGGATAATTACAAAAATGAAGATTAAAATAAGAAAAAAATATTAAAAAATAAATCACTTCGAAAAAGTAATATATATTTTGAAGTCAATTAAATATATATACGAATACAGAAAAAAACTCGAATCGTATTTTTGTTTTTTTGTCTTTTTTATCGAGAATTAAAGATATACAAATGAAAATAACTTTCGTTAAATCACGTTAAATTGAACACGGAAATAAGATAATAAAAAAAATAAGAAAAAAGAAAAAGAAATGCAAGAGCCCCGGCGTTACTGTTTGATAAATAAACAGGTCACGTAATCGATCTTCGACCTCGATTTTATAACGATCTCTTTTTTAATTAAAACATAATTAAAGCTGCTTCTCTCGCGACTAAGAGTTTAAAATTATTACGAAAAATAGGGTGTACCGTATCTCGCGTTCGTTACTCTTTTTCCCTTTAGTCGTTGGGTACCTCTGGATGTATACTTATATATACGAGTTATATATATATATATATAGATATATACATATATCAAAAGAGTGAGAGAAGAAGTTCATACTTTCGTATAAGCAGCTGTATCTCATTACAGCTTTTCACGAGCGGAGAATATTTCACCTGGTTGAGTTACATAATGGTCGTTCGAGAACTCTTCTTCTAGAGTATACGCGAGTAGGAACTCATTTCTCTGCGCCTGATAGCGCCGCTTTTATGGATTAATTTCCTTTATTTTCATTTTCTAGCGAAATCCGTGATAAAGAGAAAGAAAGGATCAAGCGAAGTCTCCTCTCAACATTATCCTCTTTTTGAAATTATTGAAACGTGCTTGGAATCTTTCCTTATATACGAGAATAAAGTTCGTTACTTTATCAAATAATATTATCCAAATCTTCTTTCTTTCCTCTTTTTTTTTTTATTTCTACAACGACCGTATTATAGACACAATATTTTATACATGAAATGTGTACACTAGTGTCGAGGAAAATTTTGAAATCATTCGACTTTGATTCCCGTGAAAATCGATTATTAACTAAAGTTTCAGAGATTTCGATATTTTATTATATTTGTAATAAGTCTTTTGTATAGTTCATTCGTACCACGGTAGGAGATAGATTTTCTTAATGGAACTTTGATAACTTTTACAAGAAGTATGGAAAAAAAATATTCAATTAGAGAAATACTCAAAAAATTATAATCAATTACTAGGATATTTAGAATATGTCAGAAGTTGTCGTTAAAAATACAGACGATTTCTTTCGATAAAAGAGTAATTTCAAGAAGAAAAATATACTCGTCCCTCGATATAAAAAAAAATATATATAAAATGTACTATTCGTAAGTTTGTTCTTGATATTTTTCTATTCGACAAACAAATATTTCTCTAATGATTTCAAACTCATCAGTCGGTAGCGAGTGTGTTATAAATATATATAACCCAGTGTATAATTTTCGAGCACACATTTGGGGGTCTCGAAAGAAAAAAGAAGAAGAGAAGAAAAATTTGTTAAATATCTGACACAGCAGGGTGCAGCTGAAAGAAGGGAAAGTTTGTAGGCACAGAAGGGAAAAAAGAGAGGAGGCAAAGCTATCGGCTCGTTAGATTTTGTAACGGATGCTCGAAGATCTTTGTCGCGTTTGCCTGCACAGAGAAACCTAAACGATAACCGTGACTCTAGGCAAGGTGTGCGACTCGAAAAAGAAAATTGAAGATGGAAGAGACGAGGGTGGGGTGAAGAGAGAGAAAGAGAGAGAAAGAGAGAGAAAAAGGAAGATATATATCTTCTTATTCGATCAGACTTCATAATATATACCAGCTATAATATCCTACGTAAGCCGAGACATCTTAACCTTCTCCCCACCTTTAGACAAATTCCTACGAGACTTAAAACTTTCTTCCCCCTTTTTGTAAGTATTATAACGTACACCTAAAATTCAATATGATTTTTTAAGTGAAAGTTTTTAATAAAAATCTACGAATGAAAAGAAAAATAATAGAATATTTGTTAACACTTTTTTAAATACATTTCATTAAATAATTTTCACTCAATTTAATAATTTTTGTATAGGTTCGATAAAAAAAAAGCGTTTCGATAGCGTATGTTTTTTTCTTTTACAATATATAAATACATATACAAAGATACAAAGATGTTAATTAATTGCACGACTCTATAGAAAAGTTAGTTGAAAGAAAAGTTATTACCAGGAGTAAAATAAAATGAAAAGCAGCGCGTAGAGATTGGGAAGATTTTCGTGTAAACTAACTACCAACACGTATAAAATCTTTCTTTCTTTCTTTCTTCCAACTTTATCGACTGTAATCGCGAGTAAACTTTGGAATAAAAAAAAAAAAAAGAAAAATAAGTGGTTTACGCGTATTACTAAATTCAACTAATGAAATTGACTCTCTCTCTCTCTCTCTCTCTGTGTGTGATTATCAAGCCGCGAAGTTGTACTGCACGATTATTGTACTAACCAAAACCGATCGGGCTTACGTATCAATGAACAAATACCGCTAATTAAAATACACATCGAAAGTACGTCGATATCGAATCGCCGTCCGTTTTATAGTCTCGACGATAACCTATCAATATATTTTTATTCGTTTGCATGATCGTTCCAGATATTTATTTAATTTCTACCGAGCACCAAGGCAAATAGATTTTTTTCTTTTTTTTTTTTTTTCTTTTTTTCATTATTATTATCCGTAATTTTATGAACGATCTCTACGAACGCGAATCGTTTCGATCAAATTTCAAACTTGCTTTTATATATATATATATATATATATGAAAGAGTAGTAATACAAAAAATAATTCTTTAATTGTTTACCCTATCGATCGAATATATATTCGACAAACCTTTTATATTTTTCAATTCTTCTTTAAATTACAATTATTCAAACTATGATGGGGATAAATAACGTTATTAATGAATGGATGTGTATGTGTGTATGTGATAAGAATTAAAAGAAAAATAATGAATTAAATAAAAATAACAATTAAAATTATATATATTATAAATTATATAATAGATTAAAACTATAAAACAATTTATAATGGTATACTAGATTTTGTTAATAAAAGAACAGTAATCGTTCTCTTCTGCATCGTACCTTCCTCATTTATTTCTTGTTAACATTTTTTTTTACCTTTTTTTTTTCTTCAACGAATAGATACAAAATTAGAGAGGAGAAAGAGGAAATATACGGATGTAACATGTCGAACTGTCATCACGACGATGCTTCGCTTGAACGAATCGTTTGAACGCAGCAAACTGTGCGACAAGTCTATTTGTGTCGTCCTCTTTCTCTTTCTCTCTCTCTCTCTCTCTCTTTCTATCTAACTCATACACACATACGATGTCTAGATACATCACGCATACGTACACATCGATAAACGCAATATATATAAACGGGTGAATCTGTACAGGAACATCTTGTAACAGTATTTTCAAAAAAAAAAAAGTGTTTTTCGATCGAATTCGAATCAACGAAGTGTTTGAGCAGCGTTTTGAAATTGGTTGTAACACGTGATACCTTTTCCAACGAGAAATACTTCCTTTCCTAAATAAAGAAATAATACTTTCCTAAAAAATTACTCTTAATATTTAATATATCGAGTGTAAATTATTAAATAATATTATACTTCGTATGGAGGGGTATATGGATTGTATTATATTAATGATTAAAACATTTATTATGTTTCTGTAAGATTCAAATGATTTTCAAGATAAATAAATAAATAAATATTTGTATTTCACGATATTAATATTAATACTTTTGTTAACTTATTCTATAAACATAAGTCTCTCTAACGATTCTTACAAAGTCTGTAAGACGATTCCTTTGAATTTAACTGATAGCGCGATCGATGAAAAATCAAACATTGCGAATGTGTATATAAAATAATTTGATATTATTTTTCAGTAGTACAATGGAGAGAAGCTTAACGAGTATTCTCACGGTCAGCTTTAGTTAGAAGAAGGAGAAGCTGAAACCACTAGCAAAGGCTTGGCCAACTTATGCAAAGTACTTTCTCGAGGGCAGCTGGCAATCGACGGGGTAGCAGGAGGGTAAGAGCCTAGAAAGCGAACGAGAATAACCGTTATAATAACTACCTTCAATTATCGCGCGAAATCCTTACGTACCTATAGATACCCCATGATTTTCACTTAAGAATAATTGTTGAATCACGAAATCCCTCTGTTATATCTCTAATTCTTTCCTTACAAATTTAACTTATCACAAATTTTTTTTATTATCGTTCAAAAATAAATACCAACGTTTCAGTGTATATATGATCCTAATTAAATTGATTTATATTTTCAATATCGATATATGTGGAAATTTGAATTGAACACAATTTGAATATACACGGTATTTTCGGGTTGGAAATCAGAGAATGTAATTTTAACTTTAAAACTACTATTAAACATTTACATACCACATGATTACTGTGAAAACAGATAGAGAAATTTTGAGATACGATTAACGAATATAAAAATAATAACAATAATAGTAATAAAAAAAAAAAGGAATATTTGTTTGTTTTTTTTTTCCTATTTAAATTACCTTCGATGAAAAAATATGATGACAGATGGACGCGTATATAATAATTAATACAAAAACGTTTGACGTTTCAACAGGATGAGCGTATCCTCGTTCCACTCGGTGCAGGGTATTTTTGGGTGGTTCAGGGTGGTGGGTGGGGTGGGGGGGGGGGGAAGGGGAAAGTAGTTCCATTTTCCAGGAAAAATTTTGTTGGAGCTTAACGAAAGAGCGAAATGGTGGTTGGTTGTTCGGCAGGATAGTGGTAACCAAGCAGATAGAGAGGGACAGCTGGAACGATGATGAAACTGGGTCGTCGTGTGTTACTCTCTCCGCAGCATCCAACGCGGATGTGTAACGCAGCTGACAAGTGATAATTGAATTTTGTTGGAGGATCGTCGGCGATCCGTTTATTAACTAGATAACGCTTGGTATCATCGAGATATCGAGTACGTTCGCGCGATTTCCTAGAATAACGTTGTTTCTAACTTGTGATTAGTAACCATAAATAAGAGGGAGAGAGAGGAGATTACGAAAGAGTCGGTCAACAGATGCGAGTTCGTATGGTGTGGTATGATCGATGGGAATTTAATGATCTAAACAAGTGTTAGGACGAATAATAATCGAAAAGTTAAACCACATTGGGTAATATATATATATATTAGGTCTACCGGAAAGTTCTGTCCGATTTTGGACTAAAATAAAATACACAATTTTTCTTACCGTTAAATAAACATGTAGGGTTACGTATCGAGAATTGTTGTCATAGAAACGGACAAAACTTTCCAGTAGACCTAATATATATATATATTCCAAATAATTTATTCTAATATTTCTATTTAAACACATTATCTGTGAAAGAATAAGAATAGGAAGAAGAAGAAGAAGAATATTACTAAGTTCGTATTATGATCCGGCATGAATATGAATAAACGACTCACGGGAATGTAACGAACAGAAGCTAGCACTTACCACTACCACAAAATGTCTCAAGTTCGAGCCGTTGAACCGTCCAACTTCCGTCCAACTTTAAACTCGGAGTATGCTCGAGATATCGCAGAATCGCGACGGCACGTCGCGACATTTCTCGAACAACGCGCCGATAAGGCTAACCAAATCGGTTTTCTCCCTTATTTTTTTTTTTTTTTGTACAAACGATCGTCAAAGAAAGACAAAAAGAGGAGGAGGAGGCAGGAAGAGAAGGGAAGAAAGACGGAATATAAAACTCGTCTCTCAACGAATACTTGTTTCTCTTTCTATTCTTTTTCTTCCTTCATCTAAAATCACAAGAAAAAGTGTCGTTGGAAGACCTTCTTCTTCTTCTTCTTCTTCTTCTTCTTCTGTTTCTCTCATACCAAGGAAAAAGTACGAGTATTCTCCAAGGGATTCTCGATAATGGAAGAATAATGCCAGACGTACGAAAGTCAGAATAGTGGTGGTGGTAGTGGTGGTTTGGAAAAAAAAAAGGAAGAAAGATGAGCATTTCTTTGAACGTTAATAATGTTCCTACCGGACGCCCTCGTTCATTTAAAAAAAAAAAAGAATAAAAAACCCAATTTCAATTTTAACTTCGATTAGGATAGATATATCTTGAGAAAATTTGATCGAAAATTTTAACGTCTGGTGTAAACGAGATTTGAATCAACTGCGACCTTTTCAAAGTAAGTTTCAAATTTTGTCTCGTTCGATTATATGGACCTTCCATTTAGGATTCAAATTAACGAACGAAAAATAGAAAGAGAGAAATCAATTCTAATATGTATCTTTGAAATATAAATGAATCACCAAGAAAGGGCAAATAACTCCTTGAATATAAATATTCATACAACTTAATATCAGTATTATCGATTAATTGATAATAGATGTACAACGTGTATTTAATTATCACGATCAAAGAATAATTTTATCTGACATTAAAAACGAGAAATAACAACAACAACGACAAAATCTTCCATTACTCTATCTATGTTTTTAAAACTCTGACAACGTACGATGATACGAGTGAAGATTAGAACCCCTCACCCCCTTTCTAGATAGACAATTGGGGATGAAGAAATCGATGTAAAAATCGTGAAGAAGAAAAATAAAAAGAATAAGTCGTTTATCGTATTCGAAATACGCGCATAGTTTTCGGAATGGCAAGAGAGAATGAACAAGAAGAGGATAAAATGAATGTATAAAGGAACATAGAAGAAGAACTATAAGCAATAGGAAAGAAAGAGATAGAGAGAGATAGAAAGAGAGAGAGAGAGAGAGAGAGAGAGAGAGAGAGAGAGAAATAAGAAGGGAGGTATGAGGTGGAAAGAAAACGACACGGGAGGTACGAGAGACGGATAAGAAAGTTTTGCGGGTCTATGAAAAATGCAACGCTCGAGTTATCGCCGACGTGAATTTTTCATCGGCGCGAGTCGACTTCTTGGTCGCGAATGCGCGCGCACATACTTTCCTGTAACCAACGGAAGTTGTATACCTTGTCTTCTTTTCATCTTTCATCTATCTCTCTCTTTCTCTCTCTCTTTTTACATCCGTAGTCAAAAATATAAAATACCTTGAAGAGAAAGAGAGAAAGAAATTTCTAAAGAAACATCACCGCACGAATGTTAACAAAATTATTATTTTTTTACATTTTGAAATATCTCAGGATTAAATAATAATAAGAACATAAACTGTTTTACCTATTCAACGATTACACGTATTTTTACTTTAATGTATTTGCAATGACGATTTCCGTGTGACTGAAATACAAAAAAAGAACCGAATTTTGTGTTTTTCTGAAGTAAACAAGCTCGTCGAAATATAAACATAAATATTCCTGGAAAACTGGTAATGACTTTTGCACATATATTTGTATGTGTGTGTATATATGAATACGTAATTAATATTATCGTATATGACAAAGCGAACTAAAGAGAATTTCTAACGAGAAATAAAATATATTCTTTACGTTATTAAACAATGTCTATCGTTACAGTAATTATATTCCTTTTTATAAAAGCATCTAATTGGCTTGTCCAAAAACAGGAAACGTTGATACGCGAATCCTACCGGATAATATTCGTTCGATTAATGTTTATTTATAATTTCAGAAAGAGATTTCGTATTATTGTTCAGGATAATAAGCAAATTTTCCATCGAAATATTAAAGTCGAGACAATGGTTTAATTCGTATAATTTTATAACGTTAGAAAGTTAATCGAAAAACGATTACATTCGTATGTTCGATAATGATAATTATAATAATAATAATAATAATAATAATAATAATACTAACAATAATAATAATTATAATAATAACGAAACGACCATTGTATCGACACTTTTGCATCGAGTTTAACGTTAACATTACATGGCTTGTTAATTAAGAATTGATAATACCATTTGAATTGACAAGGGAAAGATAAGATAATGTTGAAAAAAGGGTCAAGAGAGAGAATAAAGAGGGAAAGATTCAAAACAAGTGTAAGTACCGATAAAAGGGCCTCAGCTACATTGTGTCCAACGAGAGATTAAAAAAATAAGCCTAATGGCCGATTCACGTAGGAAGAAGGAAGAACGAGAAAAAAGGGTCTGAGGAAAGTTGGCGCGTGGCTCGAGGGCGCCGATTCTGAAAAGGGCGTCACGCTGGACCGTAAAACGTTTATTCGACCCTCTTTATTCCTTTACAATGTAGTTTGTTGCGCTCTTGAAAAAGTGAAAGAGAAGACAGAGAGAAAGAGAGAGGGGAAAAAGAGGTAGAAGGGTGGTCTCTCCCCATTCGAATGGCTACAAAATTCGTTCCTCTGAAGTTTCTCTCTTATGGGCACGTACAATACGTTAACGATCAAAATTCAAAAATCAACTGTCGAGGAACCGAATGGCATTCGTTCTCTCTTATTTAATTTTTTTTTTATTTTTTTATTAAGAAACAAATCTCAACGAAGAATAATTATTATTGTATATAACTTTATATTAAATTAATTAATACAACTTAGTATTAACTTATTGTTAGAATTATACTGAAAAGAAAAACTTAATCTTGAGATAGCAATTATTTCGTGAGCTGTTTTAACGTAACGAGGAGCAATCGAGTGGTGGAAAAAGTCTCTGACAGATTTAAAGGTTCCAAGGGACTAAAAAGTAAGAAAGGAGAAAGAAAAGAAAAGATTAAAAAAAAGGAGATGAAAGGGATGTAAAAAGATTGTTAGGAAGGAGTGGGATAGTAGAAGAAACGTTTTGGAAATTGGAAGCTGAGATGCGAGAGTTCGTGGAAGTAGAGATACGCGAGATGTTCTTCTTCGAGAGGCAGATAACACGAAGAAATTCCACGAAGCATGGACGGGATAAGTTATCCTCGCGTTTCGGGATACGCGTCGACATTATTTCGTATCTTGCAGGACACTTCGGCCAATGAGGATGTCCTGCCTGTTACGCTACTGGAATTCATAACGAGGTCTTATCTCTCACTCTCTCACTCACTCACTCACTCACTCACTTACTCTCATTCTCTCTCTCTTTTCCTCTTCCCCCACTTCGTATCTTTCACGATTTATTCTTCTTTTCATTCCTCTATATCTTTTCCCACCCTACCCCTTATTCCTTCCATCCTTCCTTCCTTCCTTCCTTCCTTCCTTCCTGCCTGCCTGGCTTTCTATCGCCCTCTGCTACTTCATCTTGTCTATCTACTCTTTCTCTCTCTTATGTTCGCGCACACACACGGTCGTCAGGTAATATCGCGCGATTCTTTCTTGGAATCGAGCCCGCTTCCTTAGTTTTCTCTTCACGCTTGTCGTCTTCTACTTTCAAAACTTTTCTACCAAGATCCAAGACACTTCGACCATTTGTAATTTCAAACGCCCACTGCACTCTATCTCTCTCTCTCTTTCTCTCTCTATCTCTGTTTCTCCCATGCGACACGTACGATCTTTTAAAGAATAAAAATATTTCTTTTTTCTTATCAATACCTTTTTCTCTCTCTTTTTCTTCCTCGTTGTAATTTTTAGCCCGGTCAATTAAATGAAATAAAAATATTACCGGATATCGATGCTGGAGTAATACGTTCGTTATAGGATCTTGGTTTTTCTTCTTTTCTGAATTTAATCAAATCAAGAATGATATATTCCTTTTCGAAAGCAAACATACATAGATATATATATATATATATATAATTGTATAAAATATTTGTAAGGGTATACTTTTGATAACGCTTAAGGCACGTCGCTCGCTAATAACAAATCTAGCAACGGTGATTACACGCTGTGATTTCGCGGAGAATTGGACGAGTGATTAATTCTCGCGGGCAATCCCGTTCTTCTCTCCCCCCAAAAATGTCTCTCTCACCTCTCTCTCTCTCTCTCTATTTCTATCGCTTATTCTCTCATACACGTTCCCTATGCGGATTTGTCGGGTGAGCCACTCACAGCAAAGATATTTTAATTCCGAAGCGCCGGCGAAGCCGTTTGGAATGGTTATTAATTCGTGCGTCGAGAACGAAGGGTGTGGATGGTGTAGGGAAAAAGAGAGTGAAGAGGGGGAGGGGTGAAAAAAAGAGAAGAAGAGATGATAGCTCTGGAGAAAGAAAGAAAAAGAGAGAAGGAAAGAGAGAGAAAGAGAGAAGGAAAGAGAGAAACAACGTTCGTAAAAACAGCCCCATTGTTATCGCTGTCCCGCGGCTCGTTTCGCAGTGGGCGGCACTCGAATGAACAGAGAGAGAAAGAGAGAGAAAGAGAGAGAAAGAGAGAGAGAAAGAGTTTCGTGTAAACCCGTCTGCTTGCTCGACTCACATGCATATGCATTATATACGTGTGTACAGATTTTACTAACGACAAAAGAGTAGAACCGAGGACGATTCTTTTACATTGATTAATGCATCCCATGAATGATAGTACACACCATGGATGATGGCCCACCCACTCACTCCATGAAACGTTTCTACCCTTCTTTCTTCCCGTTTTCCCCTTTTCTTTCCACATCGTCTATTCGCTCAGCCATCCGTCTTCGTCCCTCTCACCAAAGCATTTTCCATCTTCTTCTTCTTCTTCTTTCTTCTTCTTTCTTCTATCTTTCTCTTTCTCTTTCTCTTTACTCGACGGGAGCAACTCGTTTCGCGAGGACGGATTCATCTCCGATTTTATGCCTCGTTTGAAAGCTCTACACCCCACCTCCTCGTCTCTTCCTTCTCCTCCTCCTCCTCCTCCTCCTCCTACCCTACTTCTTCCCCCTTTTTCATTCTTCCACTCTACCATCTTCTTCCTTTAACTTCTCTTTTTATCCCCCCCCTAGTCGACTCGACGACGATTCCAACCCTTATCCCGATGTACCTGTGCCTACCAAATTCGAATACCACGTGTCTGAATTTCTTTTGAGAAAGATAGAGAGAGAGAGAAAGGAAAAGACTTTATTTGTTATTTAAATAAGCTTGCGGTGAACACGTTAAAGATTATTTTTCAATCATTTTCACAATCTGTTATTTTTCTCTTTATTTAATATAAGGTGTGTATGTAACTGACAGATATTAAGATGCTCGAAAGAAGTCCTCGTTTCGTTGAAATTCCAACGAGATAATATATATCTTATTCCTTTTCTCTTTTATTAGAGGAAAAATGATCTTTATGCCGAGAAAAGGTCGATCGTGATAAGAAAGGAGCGTAATTATCTCTCGGCATAATTAATTTCTATGATCAACGTCCAACGTTATCTTCATTTACACGTAGTTGATTAAATCTAAACGAAGAGTGTTATTTAACTTTGATGAATTAATAATACGAATTACATAGTTGTCGTACCCAGATAGGGATTTAATCGAAAAATTGTTAATAAAATGATATTTAGCTTTTAAGAAGGTACGAGGGGGGAGAAGGAAAAGGGTGAGGTGGGATAAACTTTGTTCTTTAAATGAAAATTTATGAAAAGACTTACTTAGATACAACAAGTATACTTGGAATTACCGATAACTAAAGTCCTTGAAATAAAGTTAGCAAGAAGAGAAGAGAAGAGAAGAGAAGGACGGCCAAGTCAATATTGTCCTCTCGCACTATAAGACGAGTTAAAGTACACCCTTAGAGAAGCACAGAACGCAAGAGAACTTTCTATATCTAGATGCGTAGTTCTGAACAAAGTTGACAGAATCTAAGTCGAAGTTGTACAATCCCCGTTCGACGTTTCCTACATCGCAGAAATAAATACGGTCTCTCTACTTGGCCCCGTGGCTTCGTACCAAGAGTCATTGGATAAAGCGAGAAATAGAACCGAGAAGAAATGACTATCATAAAACGTTGACTAGCGTCTTACCTACTACTGTGTCTAGGACATTCAACTCGATCTTTACACTCGACTTAGAATATATATCCTAAAGAAATAAAATAATAAAGATATTTTTATTAAACTCGTGGGATAGAATCAACCTTAACGGTAACTCAAATTCTTTTGATACGTATCGCTAATAATAAAAAAATATTAAATACAAATAAATATTATTCTTTATTTTTAACTACGTATACATATTTACATTTTTAAAGTGACTAATTAAAATTATTTACCGTTACAACATATTTCTCGATAGATTACTTTTTATTTATTATTTTCTCTACTTCGATTAAAAAAATTATTCAAAAAAATTCCCAATGGAGATACCAGTATCAAGTTCGTTAATAATAATAATAATTATATGAATAAAAATACTGTTAAAAAATGTAAATATTCAAGATGATATTTTCCTAAAGAGGAAGAAGAATCGGTGTCATATTTCGAATCCTTCGTAGTTCTTTCCTTCGATCATCGTATAAATCGATAAAACCTTTAAAGATATTTTTCTATTGAAACCAATTTCCTTAGCGACGAAACAGATTAGCGAGAAGAAAATCTGATCCGATCTATCTACCAATATTAGTACTCCGTGTTCTTCAATTCTAACTAAATATTCTCCAAGAATGTTGTTTTCATTTTCTCTCTCTTCTTTTCCCTTATTTCCTTTTTTATCTCAAACTTTTAAATAACATTGAAAATAAAAAACTTAGTCGATCGTTTTAATCTCATCTACCTTTCATCAATATTCAAAAGAATAAATAAATTGGATCTAACAAAGGAAATATGTTACCGCATAAAGGCAACGCGAACGATGAATTAGGTGTCGTTTCTTAATGAGGCAGTAAATCTTCGTCAAATTAATTGTGAAGGAAGAGAAAATAAATAAAGAAGAAAAAGTACAAAGAAAGGAGGACCATGAACGCCCGCATATGTTCCTTTTTTTTCTTTAGGCTATTCAACTTAAGTATAGTACGTGATATACAACAAAACGTATCGTTTATGATTCACATTAACGCTCTTTATGAACTAATAATTCTTAAATAAGTCACTCATCTCGCGATGTTTAAGATCTACGATGTTGTCCATTCAAATCTTTGATGATAAACACGAGTATCGTTCAAAAAAAAAAAGAAAAAAACAACAACAAGTTTCATCTTTTCACATTAATCATTTATTTTTTAACACTTTGACTGCCACGGTGGTGGTCATTGGTGACCGGAACATTTCAACTACTTAAATTGTTAAAAGTTGAATGAAAATTTACAGTTGACGCATTTAAAATATTACCCCTAATTAGAATATACTTTGAAGTAAAATAGTGTATCATTGAACGATGACAAATTTTTATTAGAAGACCAAAAATAAATTGCATCATAAAATACTATCGCGAAACATCTGATTTCAATGTGACAGTCAAAGTGTTAAACGACAATTATTTCCACAATACCATCTTATATCGGCATTCAAAGTCCGTATTTTTTAAAACGCGTAGGAAAATAATTTCTGTCCAAAGAAAATAACGACAGATTTTGTTGTTTTGTTTACGATAACATATATGGATGTAAGTTAACGAAGGATCCATTAGCGAGGAAAACATATTATACAATTGATATGATATTTCAATGGGAACGTTTTAGCTGTTCTCTCTTTTCCGGACGTTATAAAAATAAGGAGAGCATAGTTACATATATATATGCTTCGATTGTCGATATAACCAACAACGAGAGGTATCGTACTTCGACAAGACGGAAATGGTCTTTCTATTCCTTCCTTCGTATTTCCTTATCGCGTCGCAATACATTCGTACATACGTTGATTTCTGAAAATCGAATTCCGAAGGTACCCGCTTTTTATTCTCGATTCTCTCCCCAAACCCCCTGCCCCCTCTCCCCACCTCGTGTAGCCTTCCCTACCCCTACCCACCCGACGAGCCTTTAAACTCCAACCACCGAACTCCAATCCTCCCCCGACCCTTTTATGTCTCGATATTTTTACTTTTACGATAGTACAGAGTTCCGGTAGAACGCAAGGAAAATCAAATCTAATGTTCGCCGGTGCTCTCGAAGTAGTCGTAAAGTTTCTGAAAGCTTTCGCGATAGAAGTAAGAAAATCTGCCGATTAACTTCTTTTTCCTCCTTTTTTTTCTACTTTTCCTTCTTCTTTTTCTTTTAGATTTGTATTTTTTCTTTTCTTTTTAAACATTATTTTTAAGCATAAATGCGACATTGAAAATTTCGTTAACAAAGAGGTAGGGTAATATAACCGATTGCATGATGATACAATCAACAAAGAGATGTTAATCGATACAAATGGTACTGCGATGTAGAAATTAATTAAAAAGAGTAAGCCACATAGTCCGTTCGGAAACCCAATTCGCGATCAACGTATCTCGACTACCTTTTTATTTTTATATTTTTTTTTTGTAAAAAAAGATCATTGGTACTTTGCCAAGATAACACAAAGAGATACTAAAGAGAGTACTTTATTATATACTTAAAACGAAACGTCAAATTCTAGTTTAACTATAACGATGTTTACAATAGGATAAATAATTTTCACTGTTCGAAATTAGTTCAGAAATAAAATCAACCATACGAGAAAGTTGAAATTATAAATTTTATTACATTGTTTATCTTTTCTTGTTGTTGTATTAAAAAACGTATATATATATATATTTTTTTTTTTTCAATTCAAAAAAGAAAACACCAACAATAAGATAAGAGAAGAGAGAAGAAAAAAGAGTAGTGGTCGAGGTACGAGGGTGGGGAGGAAAATATAAATAAAAGGAAAAGTTTGAAAGTACTTACTTTTCCGAGTAGAACGCAGATTTCAATAAAGAAGTAGTCTTGATGTCTCTTAAACGAAGAAATAAAGCCAGACTTCTTGTTTCTTTTCAGGTAGAACAACGACGAAGAAGAAGAAGAAGAAGAAGAAGAAAGCAAGCACGGTTGGTCGTAAAAAAAAAATACAAAACACGTAGCACAGTAAATATCCTTAATACGGTCACGTGACACACAGTAGAAACTAACCGGAACCACGAATCTCTAGATCTCTATTTTCCTTCCTAGAGCTTTTCTCTTCTATCTTTAATTATTTTTTTTTTTATCTTTCTTTCTTTCTTTATTTCACCCCTCAACACCTTCGTCAACCTTCATCGTCGCACGAACAAAAAATAATTCTCGACAATATCAATCGTTCTTCCTTTCTTTCTTTCTCTCTTTCTCTCTGACAACACTGTAAGTGTGAAAAGTTCTTCAACCCTTATTTCGTGTCGTACTCGTTTCTTCCATTTAATATGAATCCTTCTCTATGTTGTCTATTATAATAGTCGGGGAAAAGAAAATAAATAAATAGATAAATATATCATGAAAAAGTAAAGATGGATATAGTGGTAGAAAATCTCTCGCATTGTAAAGAATCATGGGGGAGGGGAGGAGAGAAAAAGGTACCAAAATAAATAGGGTGAAATAAAAGTTTACATTAGCGATATGTTTTTGAGAAAAGAAGGAGAAAGGGGGCAAGAGGTTGGTGTTAGTCGTATAGTTCGGTGGGGTTTGGTTAAACGTAAGAAAGAGAAGGAAGAATGGTTGGATTTTTGAAAGATGTGTGAAGGAATGAGAGAGTAAGGAAAGAAAATAGATGAAAATAAGTGGAGATAAATGGAGATAAGGATATAAAGGATGTATAAAGAAAGAAAGTAAAGTAAATTGTGGAGAGAGGAAGAAAAAAGAAATGACAAGAAAAAATATAAAAAAATATAAAGAAAAAAGAGGGAAAAACAGTGAAGAAGGAAGGAGAGTAAGGGAAGGGTGTAAAAAGAGATGGATGTATAATATACGCGGGGAAACGAGCGAGGCGACAGTCGCGTGGTATCGATTCGTGGTCGTGGAAAGCCGGCGGAGGCAGCCAAGAGAGCGAGAACGAGAGCGAGAGGCAAGGGAAACAGAGAAAAGGAGAAAGAGAGAGAGAGAGAGAAAGAAAGGGATAGAAAGTAAGAGAAAGAGAGTGAGAGAGAGAGAGAGAGAGAGAGAGAGAGAGAGAGAGAGAATAGAGCTTTTTCTTCGTTTTCCCTCCCCTTCACGGCAACGATCTTTCCTCCTCGTCTCTCTTCTTTCTATCTCTCTTTATGTCTCACACACATACGCACACACATCCATTCGCCACACACGCACACCTTAAACCCTCTTCGTCCCTCGATGCACCTTTTCTCTCTCGTCCGTTCTATCACACTCCGAATACGAAGTCTTATTTTCTTTCTTACTTATTCCCTTTTTTAACAGATTTAAATCCTTTAAGTATTACTATTATGATTATTATGATTATTATTTTTATTATTAATATTGTTATTAATATTATTATTATTTATGATTATTATTATTATTATTATTACTATTATTATATCCGTCAAGAGGGACCGACGAGAAAGACTAACGCGAGGTTAGCGGTTTCGTAGAAACGTCCCGTTGAGGGATGCAAACGACGATTAATATGACAATCGATGACAACTTTAAGTTCCTTTATCTTCTCATCGATTGATTCAAAAATATCGCGTGGACGCGTTCGCGCGTGTCCCAACGTTTGGTTTAAGTAAACAACGATGACGGACACGACGGACACGACGGACACGACGGACAACGATGACAACGACAACACGACGACGAGATAATATTACGTACGATTTATTCTAACAACGAAGAGATTGGTTATATTATGTGATAATAGAATGGGAACAACAACGTGCGCGTACAACACCGGTGCGTCCTTGCGTGCGTAAGTGCCGGCAAGAAAAAAGCAACAGACACATCTCCTACGGACGTCCGGGTCGGACTGAGCGCTCGGATCGCACCGAAGAAGCACGGAGCTATCCGAGTTACTGGCTACCCCCACCAATCCACCCTCTCGCGCCGCCGCTACGACTCTACTCCCCACCCCAACAACCACGAACACGCTTTGGCTCGCTTCCACCACCCTTCTAACCATTCTCCCTCTCTCTCTCTCTCTCACCCTTTCCTTCATTTTACCCCTTACTTCTACCCCTCAAACACCAGCAACCCTACCACCATCACTAGCATCGTCGTCTACGCCTCGACATCTACTTGGTATCTGCTTCTCTTGCTACCTTTCGTGCCGATCGCTTCTTCCTCACCCTCTCTTACCCTTTCGTTCCTTTCCTCCTTCCTCCCTTTCTCTCTCTCTCTCTCTCTCGTTTTCTCCAAACCACCCCCAAAACGCCAGTCGGCCGAGGATTTAAGGCCCGCTCTCTCTCTCTCTTACTCTTCCTCCCTCCCTCTTACCCTCTCTACGCGGTGTTGCCAATTTAGCGGGAACGCCGCTCTTGACAGTGGATCAATCTTTTTGTTGATTTCGTTTTCCAGCAACACCTCTTATACTTTTTCCATTGGTCTCTTTACACGAATGCAAACTTGGAAACCTATCACGGAATCTGGGCAAGAAGTCTTTCTATTCTTTTAGGCAAAAAGGGAACCATTTTATCGGTGTTATCTTAGTACTAGATCGAAGGATCGTAAAACGTATATGACGATCATCTAATTTCAGATACACATACACACAGAGAGATACAAGAAAATATTTTGTACAATGTATTACATCTATTACGAATTTTCTTACGTTCCTCGACACTTCTCGATGTTGAAATCATTCGATGTTGGTATAATTATTTTGTTTCAAATAACTTCGATAAAAACAAGTCAATTGGTAAAGAATATAAATAATTTGTGTAAATAGTGAAAAGTAAAGAAAAATCGATGCACTCGTTATTTTCATCGACGCTCTCTCAAATGCTTCGACGTTGTGTGTGTGTGTGCGTGTGCGTTAGGTTTTTCTCTACAAAATACCCGCACGAATCGAAACATCGAAGATATTCTAACAACGAGCTCGCGTTTCATCGTAGTAACAGGTAAACGTGTCAGGTTTTAAAAACCACGAGCGATTTGATGTATCGCAAAGCTCGTGCAAAGCTATACTTTAAATACGTGCACGATCGATTTTCAACGTTATTTGTAATTTATACAGTGCCGCGCGGATTTCCAAGTATCAGCATTTCGCTGTCGAAATACGTTCTCACGTTTAGAGTTTTAACTTGTAATTAATTGTACGATGCATTACGTGGCATAATATATGTAATTTGTAATGCACACATTCGTAATGGGTAACACGATATCGTTCCCTGTTCAAGCGTTCGGGATGACTGTCGATTACTCGATTTATTTCGACGTAGGAGGATACTCAAACGGTTCGCGGAGGAAGGAGCGAATTGTATATATCGTAACTAACTGATTTACAACGCGGAAAACGATAAATATTTAACTGCATGAAATAATGGAGCTCGAGTGTAACATATAAAATACGCGTATACGCCCCATAAGATGAATTTTCCTATTCGAATAGTTTAAAAGATATATATATATATATATATATTTTTTTTTTTGAAATCAAATATCCCGACCTCGACGAATCTATTTTTTTTCTTCTCCTTATTAAAATAGATTGAAATTTAATCAAGTATTCGACTGCAACGTAAATCTACCCATCCATCCATCGACGAGGCAAGCAAGATTCACTAATTCTGACTGGAAGAAAAAATAAGAAAAGAAAAGGGAAAAAGCTATGTTGAAAAATAAACTTCCGAGAGGGTGTCGTAATTCCGATTTTGGATAAGAATAAAACTGGACGAATCGAGAGGAAACGAATGAATCAATACCGTATCTGCTATCGCAAGAAGCGACGACGTGATTTGAAAGGAGGCCTGAAGGTTCTTCGCAAAGCTCGTCTGGATCACAAAAGAAGTACGAGTCTTTCTTTAGAAGGAGAATAAGAAAAAGAAAATGAGGAAAAGAAGAAAAAAAAAAAGAAAAAAAAATGTAGAGGAAGAGAGAAAAGAAAAGGGAGGGAAGAAGGTGTACGACTACCACCGACACGAACCATTTCGAGTTATTTCATCAACGGCTGCCTTTATCGGTCGTAGAATCGGTGTATCTTTCCTTGGGGCTGGCTGATCCTACCATCGATTCATGCGAAGTGGGTTAACTAGCTTGAGAGGGATATAAAAGTGGATTAATGCGTGTCGACGTTAAAAGGAACGTCTCTCATTAGAGTAATGTGCGAATTATTAGAAGAAACTCTCTCTCACTCTCTCCCTCTTGTCGAGTTTCGATGGTACCTATAGTTATTTCAGATCGAGTAAGATATCTAAAGATATTTGTATTTTGGACGAACAAAAAATATCTTATATATAAAAAGAATATGATAAAAATATATGTCAAATCTACGTCAAGGATTATACCCGTGACGACATTTTTATTATTAATTTTTCAACCGGTGACACAAAGAGTAGAGAATCGAATAGCATGATATACTACTTGTAAAATATATAGATATATATAAACCTTTTTTCATCTTACCTCGTAGCATCTGCCACGAATCGCTAAATTATAGTCCATTCTCGGCATACCTTCTCGCAAGATACCTTTATCTAACCAACGAGAAATTCGCTTTTTCACGCCAACTTTTCTTGCTCTATACCTTTTTCTCTCTCTCTCTGTCTCTCTCTGTCTCTGTCTCTCTTTCACCGTCTCTTTCTCTCTCATTTCTCGTTGAAACGTTTTTTGGGTAGTTTTCCTCGAGAAGAAATAACTCGGTGATATTATTGGTCCGATCCTTAACGTTTTAAGAATTATCGTGAAATCCCAATGACAAGTTCTGGTTATTAAGATTTTTAGTTTTCGTTTTTTGTTTTTGATCATTTTATCACTCCATCGTATCTTAAAGTAAAACCAAAATGAACTCGAGAGGTGTTTCGTTTATATGCGTGTAAATTGTATATGAGGAATGAATAAAATAAGTTGAAAAAGCAAATAAGAGTAAAATCGAGGAAGAGGAAAGGAAAGTTGGAATGAAGAATGGAGCAAAAGGGAAAAAAGTGGAAACAACAAAAAAAATATTGAAAATCCGAGAAGACGCAGAGAGAATGAGTGCGATAAAACTTTTAGATAAAGAACGAGGAGAAGTATCTTCTTAAATCTTTCTTTTCTCTATTTCTAATATTCTCGTTTCAGTTCGCAAAGAGATTTCTCTCTCTTTTCTCTCTCTCTCTCTCTCTCTCTCTCTCTCTCTCTCTCTTCGCAGAGAGATTGTTTCTCGACGTCGCGAAATCGTATTTACGTATCTTTTTAATATCATTTATTATCTTAATAATACAAATATCAAATAGAATTTATTATTCTCTGAAATCGTTACTAATAAAATTGTCCTTATCTTTTTCTTTTTTCTTTCTTTTTTCTTTTTTTAATGTACTACGTACATTAATTAGAAGCTCTTTTCGTGAGTTAGATGACGTTGAAATAATCCAAAGCAAAGTACATTTACATTCTCTATTAACAGGTTCCCTTAGGATCGGCTTTGTCGAAACTCTCTCTGTCTTTCTCTCTGTCTTTCTCTCTCTCCTATCTCTCTCTTTGGTTTTAGAGACATGACAGCAATGTCGCATATGCGTAATGTCAGATTGCCTGGACAAACGGTGCATCGTACATTTGCAGCACATGCTCTCGCACGATCGCGTCAAATCGGAGATAATTAAACCAAAGATTATGCGGGATTGGATTATAATACTCGGTCTGGTATCTAGCGTTACTAACCAACCTCCGAGTAGTTTAAGCTTGCTCAGTTTCTTGTCCTTTGTGTATATATCTACATTTAAAATTTGAAAAAAGAAAAATAAAATATATATATTATTTCAAATAAATTTTTTAGCTAAATGTTATTCATTTCGTTTATGCAATGAATATACAAATATATTTGTGTGTGTGATACGTTTTATTTTCGAATTAAATACAAACCACAATACAATAGGAATGATGGGAAGATTAAAAAAATGGATAAAAAAGAAATAAACCGAGAAAAATTATAAACAAAAAGAAAAAGTACGTCTGGATAAAAATCGATTTACTAGGAAAGAGGAGAAGCACTATGGCGTTAAGGCGAATTCAAGTATAGTCCAGTGTGTGCAGGAAGAGCGAAGGTTTTCGGTCGCGTTT
Organism: Mischocyttarus mexicanus; assembly: GCA_023678845.1. Classification (NCBI taxonomy): domain Eukaryota; kingdom Metazoa; phylum Arthropoda; class Insecta; order Hymenoptera; family Vespidae; genus Mischocyttarus; species Mischocyttarus mexicanus. The sequence continues at coordinate 6,208,349 of JACGTP010000001.1, forward strand.
GTTCCGGGTACGCCGCAACACGAGTTACGGATAATAACGGTGGGCTATCCCGGAGCCACCAAAGTCAAACCGCAAGCTCCATCGACATACGCTGCACGTAGCGAGCATGCACATGCACGAGGACTCCTGTCGCGATTGGTATTGGTGTGCGTTTCTCGTAGATTGTGCATCGTTGCAACGAACGCGTACGTACAACATACACAGACACACACAACACGTTTATATGTGTATATATATATATATACATATATGTACGTGTCACCTGTTTTACGTGTACGCATGTAGTTACTATGCACATATTTGTGTGTGTCTCTGCTTTTCTACGTATATGCATATGTATATATACCGCTAGTGTACACGAAGAATCACGAAGCGTGTTTGGTGCGCAAACGCGCGGAACACGAGCCGAAGGACATCGTGAACGAGCGCAATAAACTCGTACCACGTCACATAGGGACCCCCATATACATCGAGAAGGAAACGTGTACTGTGCACGATTCCGATCGGTCGCGCGTAAACACACGTATATGCGCGCGATCGCAAACGTTTCAGCGCGTTCAACTCGTAGATAGAGACGGAGATAGAAATTTATATGAAAAGAGGGACACACCGTAGAGAGAGCAAGAGAGAGAGAGAGAGAAATGGACGTGCAGAGACCTTACACGGCTTCTCTATTTACCTTTACTGCATTCACATATATATAGATACGCGTTAAACGCATTTGCGTGGTCAACTAGCATAAGACTCACTGTCCTTCCTATGTCTTTTCAACTTATCTATCGTAGTGTGGGTTAAAGCTTCCTTGTGAATTAATTCATTTGGCAGGACGAGTTTCAACCAACCTATATCCATTATTAAACGAGTCCACGTATGCATATGTAGCTATCTTACACAATAGAAAAATCGTAATGTGTTTAAGTGGTAGAAAGCATTTAAAAATTTGATCATTGATTTAATGTGTTTCGAGTTTTTAAGTGAAAACGTTTATAAAACTATGTATTATGTATTTGCAAAAAAAAAAAAAGAAAAAAGAAACCATCAATCCTTTCAATCGATCACGGATGATGATTGATAAACAATATTATTTTTCGTTATCTTTGTTTCCCTCTAAATCCCATTTGTATTTCTTCGATCAACGATTGTTCGTGATCTTCGTGGACTTTCTTGAAAATTTGTTTTTGAATTGCACGTATCCACTTCCACTTTAAAATGCGTTCTTCTTCACTCCTTCTCCTCCTCCTCTTCTTTCCCCGTTCCTCGTCCCTTTTTTCCATGTCATGTATTATATTATGCGACAAATTGTTCGATCTCGAGCAACGAGATAGATCACGATTTCGAGACAGATGTTGAGAGTAAAAATAGAACGAAGGGTCTTTTCAAAAATATATCATCGACGTTCACGTAAAATATATCTCGCATATATTTTATATATTCGTTTCTTTACACCCGTACTAAGAGTATTCTACTCTTCCTTTAAATAAAATTTAAAATAGTCTAAAATTATATGTTTTTTCAAACCTCGTAAACCATTTTCGAAAATATTTCAGTGAAAAAAAAAACAGGAGGAGAATTTGAAGTAGAAAAAACTCTATGGAGAAATTAATAGTTTCTTTATGTAAGGAAAAAAATAAGAATACTTATGGAACTGTAGTGCATATCGAAGAGAGAGAGAAAGAGAGACTCAGAACAAAAGATGCAAGGATAAACGTATAAACAACTTACAAGTTCTTCACTTTATCCTGTACGTGACATAATTTTCCGTGACAAGATCGTCGATGTTTATCCATCGTGCGAGGTTGTATAGAGAGTGCACCAAGATTCCTTTAACCATGGCGCGCGTTCTCCTAGACAAGGTATCGATAATAATGTTTGTGTCGCGTTCAAAGAGAATGAAATTGCCTACTCCGTGAAGAGACGATACTACTCGATACCTTTAAAGAGATACGAGATGCTCATAGAAAATAGTTGTTCCTTGCCATTAGAGATTAAATTCAACGAATTATAAATTAATTTCATTTTTTCTTTTCAAAGAAAAATATCTCCAAGTTTTCATTGTCGTTAATTAAATAAAAAATTTCATCCTATAAAGTTGGTATACTTTTAATTACTTTTTATTGTTAAGAAAATATAAAATATTTTGATATAAGATTTTACGAATAATCGGCATGAAAAATGCAAAATGCATTATTTTCATTTAACCTTTTAACTACTTTGACGAGTAAAACGCAACTCTAATACGTAAACGTAATCGTATTTCCTACAGAAACTCTCATCGAAAGGGTTAAAGCATATTTCTAAGCAGTGTGTGGTTCTTGCCAGTGATTGTAACGTTACTGTGTTACAAATATTATTATTAATACTGTTGACAACGATGAGAAGGAAGAGAATACTTCCAAATGAAGATAGTCCAGTTAGCGAGCTTTCTAGAAACAATGCATTATCGAGGAAACTCAATGATGATTTTCTATTATATATATATATGTATATCTTTCTCTCCTTTGATTTCAAATACTCAAACTTGGAACTCCAGCTGACCTTTAGTCAAGCTTCACGAATCGACATTGAAACTGTAGCTTCGTTCCTTGTGTAGATAAAGTATTAGCACGTTATACAATGTTTAACCAATGCGAAGAGGAACGTAGACTTGACAACGAACGCAAAGTTGGAAACTGAGTTCACCATCTTCTCTCTCTCCTTCTCACTCTTCTACATATAATATATATATATTCCTATTACTATCACTGTCCCTCTCTCTCTCTCTCCCTCTCTGTCTCTCTCTCTCTCTCTCTCTCTCTCTCTCTTTCCATCGACCTTTCCACCAGTGCATATAATACTAATAGCATCGTTCGCCGATTATGAACTGTGTAAGCGACGTAGAGAAGCGTTCTCAACCCCATAGAGTAAACTTGCACATATGTACACACACGCATAACGACGTCGGGAATGAGGTCGTTCGGAAAGTGGCGTATCCCATTAAATGATATCGTACTTCGAGTCCACCATCGGTGTACCACTGTTTCCTATTTCTCTTTCTCTCATTCTCTCTCATTCATTCTCTCTCTCTCTCTCTCTCTCTCCATCTATCCCCCTCTATCCCCCTCTCTGTTTCTGTCTATTTATCTATCTATCTGTCCATCCCTTTCTCTCGTTTTCTTTCTCTCTCTCTCCCTCTCTCACTCTCCTTATCCTAGTCTCCGCAACCCTCGTTTCTCTTCAGCCTTGGCAAAGCGACGCCGGCTCCTCAGGGGGTTGCTAACTTCCGTGAACTTCTGAAAGAGATACGACCGATCGATAGAACCGCTGAAACAAAGGAGACGTTAAAACCTCGAAACGTTTAAAGCGACACCCCGGATCGATCGATGGACTATAACGATCGATAAGTAAATTTCTTACCGATTCTTAAGAATAATTTCTCGCTAGAGAATTCATTAACATCGATTAAACTATTTTCAAATTTCTTCTACCTTTATATTTCTTGGTATTATTATCGATCAACTAAAATCTCTTTGAGATTTTATACCTTGCACTAGGATATTCTCGCGGGAATGAAGATGAAATAGAAATAGGATGGTGGAATCTAAGTGAAAATTGAAGAAGAAGAAGAAGAAATAAATTCTTTTTAAAACTTTCGTCGAGAAAGATACCCTATTTATATATATGGTATACGTAGAGTATTTAATTTTCTATGGTAACCATATAATCAAATTTCAAAAGTCACCGGTTACTTTTTCTGATATAACTTTTCATTTTCCCGACTACTTTTAATTTTTCTATAAATGCAATTTATATCGAGTTTATATCATTACTCGACGATAAGATCTTGGATATATCTGAAATAAAAGATATTTCTAACTTATAGGTATTATAAAAAACAAAAAAACGAGCATTAAACCGTTTATTCTATTTTCGATAATTCATCAAGAATTTTATTAACGTTATTTGCCGAATAAATATTTATCTTATATTCTAGTTTCGAGTGGATAATAAATGTAGATAATTAGTAAATAAAATATCAATTTTTATCGATACCGCGTTGGGTATATTAAAATTTTCATTTTACTCGGTACAGAAGGTAAGTCTAAAGCGTCGAAAACGTTATTCTTAAGTGCACATCCTTTTAACGTCCTCCGCAACATAATTCGCGGTGAACTTTCCAATTTTGGTGGAACGAACATTTTACTAGGTTGTATTACATAGACGGCGTCCGCTTCTCATGGGGTGAGCCTATGTACACACACTCTTGTTTAACGAGATCGAGAGTAAGATCGTTCGGTGGCGTATCCCATTAATAGCACCCTTCCACGAGTCCACCAAGGAGAAACGACGTCTGGTCGTTTAGGTGATTTGCGAAGGAATACCACCGATAACTTCTTAAGGTGAAAGAGACGATTAGCAGTAGCGTAGAAACACCGATACAAACGATGTAACAAATACTTTTACATCCCTTTTTCTTTTCTTTTCACCCTCCACCTCTCTTTTTTTAAGCGTGCTTAAAATCTCTTATTTTATTTTTCAACAATTATTATATTTACCCATTAAGCAATGATAGAAAATTTAAACAATCGTAGATTTTTATCTATCGGAACCTTAAAACTCGATTCTCAATTGGAACAATTCAACAAATAAGACAGATAGTGAGAGTTAACGAAGAGTAAAGGGTGAAAGTCGTTCGCAACAAAGTACATCAACGACCTTGAGTAGCGTGTTAATTTACAACGTAATTCGGACGACGTTACTTTTGCCCTTCGTAGCCCTTTCTCCACTTAACCATCTACACCTACTCTCTCCTTCTCTCTCTCTCTTCTTTCGTCTTTCCTTCCTTCCTTCCTTCCTTCCGACGAAAATGGCGAAAGTTTCTTACGCCACTGCGAACCGGAGAATTAGTTTCTCGTTAACGAAGTTTACGCTTGCGCTTATAGCTCTCGCAGCACTCGTAGAAGGTCCTAGCAGAGACATATTTATGGTCCTGTAGACGCAGGACACGCGTGTACTTTGAGGATATTCCCTTTATATCTGTCTCTCTCTTTTTCTCTTTTCTACGCTCGAAATAGGCTTCCTTTGGAATACGAGCATCCCCTCTCTATCTCTAACTCTCTTTCTCTCTCATTCTCACTCACGTTTATTTTTTTCATTTTCCTTTAGGGGCAGACAGGACGAAGTACCAGCGGATAAACGTCGAAAATATGTGCTCGCTGCTAAACACGGGGAACGCAGTTAACACCTGCTCCATCCCGTCGGAATTATCTACACCCTTCGAAGGCCCCAGGATGCTGCCTAGGCGTCGTAGTCGTTCGGAACGGTTGGATACACGCTGCATTTCACGCGACTCGCCCTTTGTTGACAATGAAACTCTAGAACTCCACACCACCCCGATTCCTTTTCCTTTTCCCCTTTTTTTTTTTTTTTTTTATTATTCTATTACCACCCGGGAGAGAAACTCTAATGCCTGTCAACGTGGAAGAGACGCATCGTGGTTATTTCGTTCCAAATACAAATTCTCCTCTTTCTCTTGCACCGCCCGCCCCCACACACTCCTTCCCTCTCCGGCCTTTTACTAGGGATAAATGCATGTTCGAATTTTTTTTTCTACTATTTGTTTTCTTCCTTTCTATTTTCGGTTTTTTTCTTTCTTTTTTTTTTCTGTGTGGTATATTTGAAATAGATAAAAAAAAAAGTGCGTTTAGGTATGCGCGCAAAAGTTTGATCAATTAAAAGAATTTTTATCATTACGATTATTATCAACGGTGAATGGGTACCCTGTCAGATAATTAATCTATACGAAAAAAGCTGAAGTTTTGAAAATATAGATGAAAAGAAGGATACTTCAAATACGCGTTTAGCGCTCAAAACCGTCGACGCTGCGAAACTTAACAATTTTCACATTTTGTACTCCCTTAAAGCTAACTGTCAGGCGAGTTAATACCGTTTTGAAATAATCCTACTCCTCGGTGGATTTGACTTCGAGTCCATGATCTTTTCCTTGTTGGTTTACGCGTCACTTCGTATCGAAACTTTCAAGTTAACTCGTTGAGTGGCAAACTGTCTAGAAAATAGAAATAATGAAACAGGTAACGAATGGCGGAATCCCTTTATCTCTTACATTAATTTTCAAATACAAAAAGTGTTATTATCTTCGTCGAAATAAACCAAAAGAAGAAAATAAATCCATTCGTTAAACGTGATTAATCAAATTCCTTGGAAAAGATTTATACAAAGGTACGAAATTAAAGAAAGAAAAAGGAGAAAAAAAATATATTAACCGACCTTTATCTCGAAGCGTATAACGTAAAATACGATAAATGGTACGTGTATGGTGGTAGTAGGGTGAAGAGGGGGGTAACATTGAGAGGTAATACCCCTGTGTGTACCATGAAATACGATCGTTCTGTGCACAATTAGAACTGTGGTCCGACCTTTCGTTCTATCAATTCCAAACGTAGCCATCCACATAGCATCCCACCGCTATGTTTCTCGAAGGGATTCTTCGATAATCCTTAAATCGGATAGCCGATGCATACAGGATCTATTGTAGGTGAAAGAGCTTAAAAGGTACTTGGCATTGGAGTGCCATTATAAAAGGAAACAGGTGCTACGATCACCCCACGAACGCTCTTTTAGAGTCTTTTGTCGGTACTTGTGTATGCACACACATATCTATTATTTGTATTACTATTTAACCACGCGTTTCTTTCACAGATTAACCTTCTAAAACACTTTTATATTTCTTCCTGTAAAGTATTTTTTATCGTTAATCGACGATCAATGTAATAAGATTCTAATTGAAATATATTTTTTTAACGTAACAACAAACATTGTTCCACAAAGTGTCGTAGCTACAGGGAAGCAACTGGAAGCAACGCTTACGAGCTACCTTTTGTATAAACAATTGAAATAAACAAAATATTAATAGGGACTTCGTAGTTAGAATTTGCTTATGGGCTTAAAGAACCTAGTTACGTTATTGATTCAGTACGATATTTAATTTATTACATATCGCTTTTTTTTGTATTATTTTATTTTTTTTATTTTTGCCTTTAAATCAATTCCGAGATTATTATTCAATATTATAGTATTAAGATTATGAGTTAAGATATATTGAAAGATTTGTGTAACCTTAAAATTCCTTTCATACGTAATACTGTTACATATTTACTGTTATATGTATTTTCTTCTTTTATTTTTATTTTTACTTCCTTCCTCTCAGAACAATAATTCTCTCAGCTCGAGAAACAGTATATCTCTAAAGCAACTCGATCGAAGGTCCGTCCACTACTTGTAACCGCTTATCTACGATCTTTCACCGAATATTTATTTTATTCATGAGAGAAGGAGCTACGCTACTATTACGATTTCCTTTTGTGTCGATTCTCTCTCTCTCTCTCTCTCTCTTTCTCTTTCTCTTTATCTTTCTTTTTCTCTCGTTCTACATACAATGCACGCGCGTTCTCTGTAATTCGGGAAATACTCACGAAAATGACCCCAAAGGGTATAAAGAATTATTTATGACACTCTTAGCAGCTAGCTCGTGCCACGCTTGCAAGGAAATTAGAAATGGGTTTTTTCTGAAAAAATATTGTTTTACGTATCCGTTCCGTGGTTACTCCTATCGTTTCCAATGAAATTCATTATATTTCCCCGTCGTAGAAAATAATAAAGAAACGAAGAAGAATAAGAAGAAGAAGTAGAAAAAGAAAGACAAAATATAAACGAACGAAAACAAAAAAAAGGTAAAAAGAATAAAAAGATCAAGTAGACACGTCCTATTCGTATTTCTCGTTAAACGAGAAATTAAAACGTACGTTTGCAAAAAGTTTCTTCTCATCTCTTGGAAACAGGAAACGGCAGGAGAGTAAATTTGATCGGTTCGTATTACTATCGTGAAAAAAAAAAAAAAGAAACAACTAGCACGGAAATGATCTTCGTATCGACTGTAGTTTCTACTTCCATAGTACGGGTATATAAAGTCCGAATAGAAAAGCTTGAATAATTAAACATTGGCAAGAAGGCAGCCTCGTGCTTTTCGATCAACTCCTACTGCTTGATTATACGAAAGCTTTCTTCCTTTCTTTCTTTCTTTATTTCTCTCTTTTTCTTTCTTAGATAGAAACGACCTCGAGACAGAATTGGTCGAATTCATTGAAAAATACATAAATAAGTCTAATTTAAAACAGTATATATATATCTATTTCTTTTTCTTTACTCTTGGTCGATAACAAATATTCATATACATCTCTAGCTAATTATAAATCGTTTATTTCTTAAATTAAAAGAACAACATTACTTGGAATATATGATTCTTATCAAGTGTTGGAATAATAGTAACTTTGACTATATTTTCACCATGAAAAACGTTCATAAGAGATGGAGGAAGAGGAAAAGGAAAGAAGAAAGAGGAGGAGAAAATTTGTGAAGGGCTGTAAGCAAAAAGATCCATTGTGAAATGTCTGTCTCTCTTTCTGTCTATCTGTCTGTCTGTCTGTCTGTCTGTTCGACGGTAGACAGACAGAGCGACAGAAGTAAAAGTGCTTCTCGAGTGGCGCACCCCCAGTTGGATTCATTAGTAAACTGAAGTACCGCGCAGCGCGGCACTAAGGGCCTTTTGTACGAGGGTGCACCAACCATTCGCTGTAACTCTCCTTCCTTCCTTCCTTCCTACGAACCCCTTTTCCTCTGCCTTCTACTAGCCCTCGGCCTCCTCTTCCTCCTCCTCCTTCTCCTTTGCTTTCTTCCATCATCCCGTCCCATTCTCTCTTTTAACTTTTTCTTTATCTCACTCATCTCTATCCTTTTCGAGGACACCTTATATCCAAGTATCTTCACCATCTACCGAATCTTTTACGTTTACACGCGTCGTTAATGCATTAACATACGTCTATCATTCTTTGTTACGTTATCTTTTACCCTTACCAACATTTATGGTTCGTTGATACAATTAAACGCGTACGATTATTTGCTTGGAACAATTATTCTAATAATAAGTTGTTTTTCTAATTGTTTAATATTAAATGGGATAACGAAGGATTTTTGTCAAACTGTTTGAAGGTAAAAATCTTTCGTTTATATATTATATTATATTCTAATAACCACATTATCTTATATATTCGTTAAAATATATTTCAAACGTGTTCTGACGTAAGAGTTACTCGTACGTCACATCGTAAATAATTTTTCACGATCTACGATGAGAATTTATATCGAGATTCTTATTTCTATTTAAAAAAAAAGAAAAAAAAAAGAAAAACTTTGATATAAAGTTTAAAACATGAGAAATATCAAACTCGATGTAAAATAACCGAAAAGATTTTTAAAATACGTATGATAGTTTCGTCGTTCTTTGGTAGGGTTTTGAACCGCATGAATGGCAAACAACGTTGTTGTATGAAATTTTGAAAAGAGCCTGGACAAAAAGAAAACCGATCGATGAGGAACATAAACGAAGAGAAAGTCCATAAAAACAAAAATTTAAATAGAAAGGGATAGGTAGAGGTAGGGAGAGACAAAGAATGAAGGAAAGAAATAGTGATGGGAATAGAAAAAGAGAGAGAGAGAGAAAGAGAGAAAAAAAGGTCAAAATCACAGGGTGCGGTTGAAAAATCTCGACAACGTTCCACGCACACATACATACACACACACATACACACAGGACAGACGAATAATTGTCACGAAATTACAGAACGATGGGAACATCGGCGACAATGGGTGTTCGGTCCTCCCGATAAAGCCCGACAATTAATATTGCACTGCTTCGACGGCGCGCTCGGGGGCAGTTTTGAAGGGTGGTCATGGTACTGGGCGAGGATACCAAGAGAAGGGGGTAAAGTGGGAACGGGAGAGGGAGGTATGGGCCTGGAATAGGATGTAGGGTCAAACCAGCGAAAAGAGAACAGAAAGGGCAGATCGTACAACACGGTACGCGTATACGCGATACCGACGCGTTCGCGTATTGTGCGAAGATCCCAAATATTCAACCGTGTATAGATTATACATAACGTGTGTTCCCTCCTCTCTCTCTCTCTCTCTCTCTTTCTCTCTCTTTATATATACATATATATTTATACATATATGTACCATATGCATACATGGATATATATCCATGAGCGTAAAGCGATATAATTCGGAAACTGCGTTCAGCAACATCGTCTGGACGAAAAGTCGATCAACGATTCGAGACTATCGGTGAACGTATTTTTTATTTTTTTTTTATTTTTTTTTACTATCACGGAATATAGATATATTTATATAAGTATACAAATATATATATGTATGTATATATATTTTGTATACGTATATCCAGCTCTTCGAAGTATTAACAATTTGTTGATTTTTGTTAGATCCAACGAGAGAAATTATTGTATCTGCCTGGAGAAAAGAAGAAGAAAATAATAAATAAATAAATAAATAAATAAATATGGAAAGCTCGAAAGTTCGTTACATCGATTATAGAAAATATTCTCCTTTTAATTAATATATCGGAAAAAAAGTATTGTGAATAAAAAAAATAAAAAAGAAAATCTAACCCGAGCGTGCATTCGTTAAACAAACAACAACGTGTAAATAGAGATTTTTTAACAACCGAGCTGATTTTTCCAATGTACCAACCACGATACCTCGTTAGTTGCTTTAATGCGAACGGATCAAGGACCGGATTTGATCTCTTTCTCTCTCTCTCTCTCTCTCTCTCTCTCTCTCTCTCTCTCTCTCTCATGTTCCCAATTGTTTCTCCGGGCAAACCACCTGATTGTAATTTACGAGGAAAATCGTATTAACGCTGCGGCGAGACCGCGACGCGAAGTATAATATAACGATGCGCGGCACCAGGATGCGTTCGTTGCTGGAAGAGGAAAGATAATCGCTCGTGAACAGGATGACAAGAGCCGTTGTTCGCGCTTTCGCGGAACAAACCGACAACGACCGCTTTGATTTTCCTAAAAGAGATTCGACAAATGTTGTATCATCGTTACCATCACTACTTACATACCCAAACATTCGTTACAATTCATTTTATTATCGCATTATGTTAGTACAATATGTGTGTATATATGAATGAAAAACAAACAAAAACAATATATATTGTAAAAAAAAAATATCATCGATTTTAAACGCCATATATAGATTGTATACTATCAAAATTACGTTTTATACTTGTTAGGTAACAGCCTACACGTTTAACATCGAATAAATGTAAAAAAAAATTATCCATAAAATCGTAATGCACAACGTTTAAATCCTAAAATTCATCGCGCAAAATCGCTTCGATCTGCACCGTTGGCGGATTATCTTCGACGAAATAAATAGAGTGAGTACGATAAAAAGGGAATTAATGGCTGCCGATGATCGTATTTGATTCCTCCTATCCATCGGCTAACAATAAACTAACAAGATATATGGCGAGCTTAAGAATGGGAATTATCCTGAAAGGAAATGAAAAAAAAAAGCAAAAAAGAAACAAATAATATAAAAAAAGAAGGAGCTTACGATAGTGGTAAACAAAAAAGGGACGTTTCGATGAAAAAAAAAAAAAAGGAAAAGAAGAAAAGAAACGATAGAAATAGGCAATGATAACAAATCGTAGTTTTGTTACACCGGTATCTCTCGATTATTCTCTCTTCTCGTTATTCCCCGTTTGAGTATCTTGAAATTTTTTTTCTTTTTTTCCTTCTTCTATTTTTTTATTTTTTCGAAATAGAATGATTCATCGAATTTTCAAGAGAACATCGTATAGTACTACACCGGGGAGTACAGGATTTGTTAAGCCACGTAAGCGAGGAACACGTGAAAGCTGACACCTCGTTAAAACCGTCATTAATGTGCACAGCAGAGATATTAGTATCAATTCGTGTGGAACGAGTACAACGTATGTACATGCACGTTCTACGTTATACATATATCTATATACATAATACGTATATGTATATTACATAAAATAACTAAACTGACCAGTTAAAATATTGAAAGAAGACAAAATCATATACTTCAATAGGGTATTATAAATAATAAGTATATACATATAAAGAATAGATGTATATTATATAAAGTCTCGAGAATCGAAGTCGACCAATCGGAAAATTTGTCAAAAGAAGCAGAAAGAAGAGAATAGTCGACGACAAATATCACATATTTGGTATCCATAAAATTTCAAGTAAGTTTCTCTCGCGGCAATTCCATCGCCTACGGCATTCTCGTAAAAAGGTTTTATAAAGTGTATAAACGATTCACGAGGCTGTTGGAAAAATTCCCGTATCGATCGATCGAATCGCGAGTACGCGCGCGCACGTGCTCAACTCGGTCCATTTGTCGTTTCTCTCTCTCTCTCTCACTCACTCTCTCTCACACACACATACACACACATACACTCTCTCTCTTTCTCTCTATTTCTCCCCACATACGAAATGTACGTTCGATCGTGATTGCACGACAATCGGGTTAACGTACGGCACCGTTCGGACGTATATCGTTATATACGAGGACGGAGTAATAAAACGTTCGCGAAACAATCAACGCGAGCGAAACGGTCAACGATGCGGCGACGGAGGCTACGCCACTGCGTCCAATAATTATCGGCTGTCGTCGGTGACCACTCGGCAATCGGCTAATTCCCTAGGAAAAACGATAGAAAAGTAGTATCATTGCCGTCGATTTTACCCGCTTGATCCCACCCGATCGAGAATCGAACGCGATTTCGCGTAAGAGAAAGAACGAAAAATTCTACTGTGAAAAATATACGTTAAAAAAAAATAGAGAGAAGAAGAGGGAAAGGGAGAGAGAATTCATCGATACGAGGTCACGATCCTCGTGAAACTTTAACCCATGAATTAGCAAAAATCCATTTGCTTGGGTTTCTCTTCCCCTCTCTCTCTCTCTATATATATATGTAGGAAAAATACCATCGAATGAAAAATAATTGAAGTACGAATTGACATTTTGGGAATGCATTTTCACTTATCCATGAGATGGTACGTGAACGTGTGTATTTATTCGACTACTTTCTCCGAACGTATTACATATGTAATAGATCTATACAAAAAAATTGTATGAAAGTATGTTACGTATGTACAATATGTACAATCTAGTTTGATACTTTCCGAAATTTAATCCGTGCATCTCATTATGTTGGAATTTTGATAATAGCATGTCGGCCGAAACGTTCTTGTCATTTTTTCTGGATCCTCATAGTATAGTATATATCGCTATGGTTTATGTTAAAAGATTATATATGATACGATGTTTATATATATATTTATAATAACAATATCAAATAACAAAAAATGTCCAAGTAAAAGAGTTAATCTGAAAATACGATAGATGAGGATAAAAATCTTATAGGTGTGTACAACAAAGAGATGTATTTCAAAGTATAAACAAAAAACAGATTAACTTTTTGGCATTTGCAATACAAGCTCGTTGATAATGCAAGCACCACCGTACATATGTGTGTATAGGATACTTACACGCACACACACACACACACACACACACACAGGTATACAAATATTGTCTATCTCTTCGAAAGTGTTCCGATATGGGTGTCCTCGAGTAAACGAAAATTTGCTTTTCTCGACGTGATGGAAAATAGAAAGAAAGAGGAAAATAAAAATATAGAGAAAGAAAGAGAGAAAGATAGATAGAAAGAAAGAGAGAGAGAGAAAGAAAGAAAAAGAAAGAAAAATGGTGATGGTGAGTGTGTATGCGCATTGCGAGCCACGCGACAAGTTTCATGAATCTTTCATCGCGATCGGAATTTAAGATTTTCCTTGCGGCGTGCCGAGTTCTCGGGTGAGAGAAATCGCGGGTAGGAGGAGAAGGATCAAAGGTGCGAGAATATTCTCGCGGAAGGGAAAACGTGAAGCCTTGACCTCCTTCCTTGGAGGTCTACTACGAGATAGGAACGACTCTTTTCTCCCTTGGCTTAGCAGCAACGTTAGAAACGAGAGGATGAGTAGGAATCGAAAAAGAGGAAAGAGAAAAAGGTAAGGACGCGTTCGAGAGGTCGGAGGATAAAGATGAAGATGAAGAAGAAGAAGAAGAAGAAGATCGTTGGAGACTCCGAGTCCTGAAAGAGAATCAAGAGAAAGAGAAAAAGAAAGGAAAGAGAGAAAGAGACTTGAAGCAAGCGAGATTATGCAAATTGGCTTCGCCGGTACTCGAAGGAGAAGGTTCGTAAAGGCACGTCTTCGAGCCGGTATGGTAAACGTCGAAAAGGGTCGTACGAAGAGTCGTAAGGGCTCGTACAAAGAGGCACGAAATCCTTGGGAAAATGCTTCGCCAACCGTAATCGAGTCGCGGTTACGGACGTCAACGTACGTCGACTGCTTTTCTTCCTCTCTCTTCGAAGAACCGTCTTGACTATATACCTAAGATCTCCCAAAGAGAACGTTCTCTACCTCTTTATATCTCTCTATTGCCTAAATCCTAAGTCAAAGAACTCGTTTTACATACTACCTTGGATGAACCTGTTGTACGTTTATCTTCTAATACAAAGTACTAAATCGATTAACGTTTTTTTTTTTAAAGTATCTCCTGTATTTAATCAATATATATTTAAAAGGTAATAATTTTGTCTTTCTGATGTAGAATACAACTTAATATCGAACACACACACACATACATACACACCGTGTGTTTCTTCATTATTAACATTATCAGCATTTATTTCAAAGTATATCAGAAAAATCTTAATTTGAAGATCTTCGATAATAATCTAATTTACAATAATATTAACCCTTATCGGTCGATAGCTTTTTATACGTGATTCTCATTAGGCTGTAGCTGGTGTTCTGGTAAATATCCAAAAAAATAATTTTAATATTGTAAGAATAATATTTTTGTTAGAAATTATTTATTTTTATTTATTTTAGATATATATGAGATTTAAATAATTATTTAATGTAATATTTAATGTATATTTTTAAAATAATCGACAAAGTACTGTTGTCACGTGAGAGGTGACTTACAACCGATAAGGATTAACATAATTGAAAAGACAAATGTTTAATAAGTAATTAGACTTTAAAAATAAAAAGGTACAAGGATAATCTTTTGGGAAACAAATTTTTCCTTTTTTTTTTTACACGTAAAATCATCTTCAATTCTATTATACCACATTACTATTAACTAATCATTTAGTTTATCGAATCAGTGAAGAAGTTACTATCAAGATGGAATAATCTTTTTGTAGTTCGATATAGATTTGAAATATTTGATAAGATCGAACGTCGATGCACTTCGTTTTCGAAAAACGCAAGGAAGAAAAAGAAAATCCCTGAGAAAAGTATTCCGTTGGTCTGGTAATCGAGTTGCTCCAGCAGACGTTGCTTCGAGATAGCATCGATATAAAGGGACACACATAACCCCATACCGCCCTTTTCCGCTTCTCTTTCTCTCTTTCTGCTTTATCTCGATCTACTATTTTTCTCGATATCTACCTTTTTCCACCCCGAAGAACAGTCGCGGGGGTGTAAAGCAATGCGAAAATCTCGCAAAAAATTTAATAAAGCCGCGAGATCGAGCAGCCTCCAGAGAGAGAGAATCCTTCTTGCGACCTATCATCCCATTGTTTCCTAATAAAAGAGAAAGAGAGAGAAAGAGAGAGTGTGTGTGTGAGAGAGATAAAGGAAAAAGATAGAGAAATATATTATTTTTATTTTTCCCGACAAACATTCAAACTATCAAGAAGAAAAGAAAATTCCGTCTCTATTTTTGTTTATTAAAATTATCCTTTTCTCGTTGGAAACGGCTTGGTCTCTTTGTTAAAATCAAAATAGAAACTGACGGAAAGTTTTGAAATGATTTATACGTGGAAAACGTCGCTTTTCCCTCCCCTTCCATTATCCATTAAGTTTGCTTTTTTTTTTGCTGTTCGCTTTTATGGTAAAAAAAGGAGACTAAAGGTAGACGTATAAATAGACTAATTAATTATGTCTCCTTTTAGACTAAACACACTACGGTAATAGAAAAACAAAAAGAAATAAGTAAAGTAAGATAAAATAAAATTAAGAGTGGAGTGAGATGAGAGAGAGAGAGAGAGAGAGAGAGAGAAGAGTTTTGGAATATAGAAGAGATCCTTTTCGGTGGCAGGAAATTTAATTCCCAGCACTTTGCACGAGTCATAAATACGACGGCGGGGTGAGAAGCTCTTTTCCATCCTGACGGTCTCGTCGCGAGTCCATGACGAATTCACGTGTACATACATACTAAGTTACCTACGTGGTCAACAGTCGATGTAACCTAAAGCGACTTGTCGCTTCGCAACCGTGTTTCGTTTCCTCTTGGCAATGTTTCTACGTTCTCAGCTCAAAGTCACTTTATTATGTACCATTCGAGAATGGACATTTTAACATCAGTAAGAGAATGTGTTGTTGTCAAGAACTGCTTATCTCTTAAAACTGCATACACATTTTACGATAATATATTTTTTTTAATTTTATTTTTTCACAGAGAGATTTGATATAAAATAATTCAATGAATAGTTAAGGTTTGTTTAAAAAGTAGTAAAACAAAGAAAAAAAAAACAATGAACGAAGCTTTTAAATCCGTTAGTAGCCTTTCCACCATAAGTCTCGCAAAGTTTTTATAAATGTGTGCGAATCGGTACATATGTGTATTTTAGGGTGAATAAGTAAAAAAGAGAAAAAAAAGAGAAAGGGTGGTGGTATGGAGGAACCTTTCAACCGGACTTACGTGACACCTGCGAGGTTTCAAGGATAATTCCTCGCTGCAGGATCTTCAGCGGCGCGTCGTAAAACATCGTAAAGCCCTCCTAGTGATCCCTGGGTGATCCTGCCAGGCACCACGTGGAAAAAGGGTTGCGTCAAGGTTCTCCGCCAGTTTCGAAAAGAACGGATAGGAAAGGCACGTTAAAACTCGCGGAGGAGAACAACCACGCACGATTGCAACTCTCTCTTTCTCTATTTTTCTTTCACTCACCCCCTTTTACGTATCAGCATTTGTATGTTCACGTACGTATGTGAAAAGGCAGTAACGTAAACGTGTGCGTTTGACCGTGGTAATATCGTTCCTCGGAGTCGGTAATTTACGAGACCCTCCTAAGTACACCGACGCGCACTTTCCTCGCGAATGTTCCACTTTCTCGATGAATTTTCCTCGATCGTGAGTTTAGCGAGCACTCTCACCCTCCTCCTCCTCCCTCCCACCACCCTTTACTTCGGGAATCCTGTCTAAGGCAGAAATTTTAATCTGCTCGTTGGAGGAACGGAGATTTATGCGTGTTGAGACCAACCACCATCACAAACCAACCAAACACTCTTTTCTTTTTTTTCTTTCTCTTTTTTTCCATACTGAATCCTAATTTTTTCTTAATATTCAAAAATAGATTTCTTTGATTCAATTTTAATTGAATTGTTAATACGAGACAATCGAAACTTATCGCATTTCTTTGACTCGTAATGTTATCGTTTTCTTTTCGTTGAAAATACGCAAAAAAAGAAAAAAAAGAAAAAAATAGGAAAAATTTCGATGAAAGGACACTCGGGGCGTAGGTGAATTTCATTTATTTACATAATCCTCGAGCGATAATATTTGTTCTGCTTTTTCGAGTACGTTTGTTCCACTTATCTTGGACTCTCCATCCCCCTAGAAAATCCCCTACTTGAACGTTAACATTCTCTATCGCTTAGCCGAGCGAGCCGTTATCGCGCGACAGACTTTCCGCTTAGCAATTTTTCCGTCAAGTCGAATTGTTTGAGCACCCTACACGCATTTATTTCTTCTCTCTTCTCTACCTCCCACCCCTGACCCTAGCAATCTCGCTCACTCACTCTCTCACTCACTCTCTTTCTCTCTCTCTCTCTCTCTTTCATTCACTCTTTTTCTGTGCTTCTCTTTTTTTTCATATGCACACACAAGTCGTCGTTCGATACGACGACGTGCCGGATATTGAAGTTCTCGAGTGCAATACACGACGTATACATTGCCACGAGCACTCGAGAAGGAAATATTTCGTTTCTGAACCAATGAAAAGTGAAAGAGCGAGAGAGAGAAAGAGAGAAGAGAAGAGAAGAGAAAAGTATTTCGATGATATCGATACATAAAATGTAATTGGCTAACAGAAACGTTATGATTATAAACGATTACACAAGCTTAAATATATATATATAATAATTATTAATGATGTTATTAATTCGAAATAAATATAATCTCGTATATATGAGTGTGTGCGTGTATGTAGAAAGTATTTCGTTTGAATAAAAGATCATAGAGCATTTTTCTTCCCTTTGGAGTTAGTATTCGTGGCGATCAAATCGTAAAGTTATCTCGAAAGAGTCTCCCGAAATCGATAAGCGCAAAAAGCAAAGAGAAATCGACCTCTCGAAATTCCGCTTGAACTCGTACACGTCGAACTCGTACGTATCCTCGCATGGTAGGGACACTTTTCGACAGGAGGTTTAATATTTTGCAATATGTCATAACGCCGCTGTCGCTTTCGCTCGTTCCTCGTATTCGAGTGAATTTCTCATCGGCGTACGACGACCAAAATCCGTTTCGTATTCGTCCTATACCTTTATAACGTCACTCATTTTTACTCTTCCTCTCTCTCTTTCTATCTCTCTCTCTCTCTCTCTTTTTCTCATTTATGTTTTTTAAAGAATAACACGAACCGTGACCGATGCAAACGAATATATCGTACATTTCAAATTATAGTCTAGAATCAAAATTCAAAATCAAACGTTAGTGGGTTCAACTAGAGAGGTAACTTGAAATTTAATTATTATTATATATTATTATTTCAATTATATTAGGTGTACAAATAAATTTCCGCCGTTCTTATTAAAATATTAAGCATTTGATGATTTTAAATGATGTAAAATTGCTTGCTGAGTTACTCCGAATATAAGTGCAAGTTTTTTTTTGTGTTTGGCACGAATTTTCAACCAATAATGTTTCCTATTCCGCGTATTTGTACATTTTCAGCCTTCCTTTACGTATTTTGTCTTCAACGTCACAGTCTCCGTTCTTGAACTTAAAAACCATTCATGAAAACTTCTCTAACTTAAAAAAGCCTCGAAATATGCTTCCACAAATCAATCGATGCTCATCAGATGCAGATTTCTTTAAATTAAATAATTTAATCAAAAGTTCCCGCAAATGATGCTTATTCGGCTAAAAACTCGACACTTTCGAACGAAAAAAAATATCTGTTATCAATACAAAATTACTAATATACCAAAATTATGTTGTCGAGAGATGTCAAACCCTACGATATGACGTTTTACATAAGACAATTTTAACCATAATTTAATCATAGAGCCATACTTTGTTGAACGGCGATAACTTATTTGTACACCTAATATATATATGTGTGTGTGTTCTAATAAAATATTGTAATATTAAATAGATGAAATGAAATTATTAAATATGTTTGATTGCATAAATATATATCTGCATACGTTTGTTAAATAAAGCACATTTATTAGCGATTATCAACGTGTTCGTAAGTAAGTAAACGCGTAACGATATATTCGACTCGCTTATTTTCCTCGAGAAATTTTGAATAATACGCTGCCCTTCTCATCGCTTTTATTTCTCCTCGAAGTCGTATCTAGAAATGTAGTAATAAGAGGCATAGGTATAAGGTAAAAGAGTAAGAGAGATAGATAGACAGATAGATAGATAGATAGATAGATAGATAGATAGATAAATAGAGAGAAAGAGAGAGAGAGAGAGAGAGAGAAAGAAAATGAGTAGAACGAGGAAAATCGAGAAAGCATGGGAATTACTTCTGAATTATGCGGACCGAGTTGAAGCATCGTCTGTGCTACTACGCTCAAGCCGTAATTGCTAACGGGTAGATTCGACCGTGCGTACCGTATGTACCATTCGCTCTTTCCTTCATTCCTTCATTCCTTCGTTCCTTCATTCGTTCCATCGTTCCATCGTTCCTTCATTTCTTCGTTCCTTCGTTCCTTCATTTCTTCGTTCCTTCGTTCCTTCATTCGTTCATTCGTTCGTGTGATTTCAGATTTACCTATGTACGTAGTACATACATATGTAAATGCTGTATCTAAGCAGAAGAGAAGAAGAAGAAGCAGAAGAAGAAGAAGAAAAAGAGGGAAAGAAAGAGAAAGAGAAAGTGAGTAAGAGAGAGAAAGAAAGAAAGAGAGAGAGAAATGGAAAGGTTGAAGAAGGTCGAACGTCTGCCTGCGAGGTCTAATCAGTAAATTTACCGCGGAAACTTCGCCGCGATATCTTTCTTCTTGGCAGGCGAAAGACCAGAATACGTAATTCTCTCCTTTCGCGATAGAGACAACGAGATAGATCGCGATAGAGAGTCTCAGGGATAGAAAGTGAAAGAGATAGGAGAGAAGATCGGAGTGGAATGACGTATAAGAGTTGCGAGTAGAACGAAACGTTTCCGTTAGCGGGAAATAAAATTACGCGAAGGAGAGAGAGTGGTAACTAGTAGTACCCTTTAATTCGTCATGATTAAACGCGAACGTAAGTGAAATTATAATTACAATAGAGAGTTAAAAAATAATAGACGATGGATCTTTTAAGAAGGACGGTTTTTATTTAATCTTCTTACGAACCGAGACAAATTCTATTCTTTTACCTTTTTTTTTATAATTTCAATTTTAATTCTCTTCTCTTTTGTATTTTTTTTTTTTGTATTATTTCATATACAAAATAAAATAAAAATACAAAATATGTAAATTTGAAAAAACCTACAAAAGAGAATGAATCCACGGATAATCGAGGAAGATGAACTCGTACTAATGATACTCGTTTAAATGGTCCGATAAAAACATCAATGCCATTGTCGCTCGTTGGTTTGCAAATGGAAATATTGTAAAAGCTTTCATAGCGAGAAAAGACGAATCACCTTCTTGAAAAATACGATCGATCGTCGTACGATCATGCGCGAGCGACTCTAGGAGGAAGAAACTCGTGAGAAAAACACGTTATATTTACACCTTCTTTCCGTGGAAAGAAAGAAAGAAATAAAGAAAGGAACGAAAAAGAAAATAAAAAAAAATCTATTTGTATCGTTCCAGACGATCCATGCCATAAATACGTACCTGCGTTCTTGCGTACGGGAAAGATGATAGCTCGACGTTTCGATGAAAGAAAGAAAGAAAGAGAGAGAGAGAGAGAGAGAGAAATAAAAAAGGAGAAAAAAAGAAAGAAAGATATATATTTATAAAAAGAGAAAAATAGATAGATAGATAGATAGATAGATGGATATAGAAAAGGGGTGATGGGGAGTGAGCGTGAACAGGGAAAAGAGGAAAAAGAAAAACCAAGCAGTTCAAAAAAATCCCTCGACGACGCTTTTAGGACGTAACACTACCACAACCTTCAACCAACCCCCTTTCTTGAACGTTTTCCTTTTTATTTCCTTTATTTTCATTCTTTTTATTTTTATCCTCGAACAATAAAAGAAAAAGGCATAAGTCCTGTACGTACGCAGGTATCGAAACGTTGTTAAAATTCAGGTTGTAAGAAAAGAAAGAAAGTAAATGTTGAAATGATCCATCCCTTTTTTTTCTTTTTCTTTTTTTTTGAACAAAACTCCTTCTCTCTTTTCTTTGAAGAGAAATGAACGTAATAGAAAACGGGTGTCCCGTATATTATTCCTCGTTCCAGCTTCCATCCCATTTAGGAACGAGCTACACCGAAATAATGTTTACGTACACGCGCGTACAGGTCACGCACGTCCACTCGACCATCAGTCCTGCCGCTCAGGAGGAGGTGGTTGCTCAGTGGTGGGTACTCCAGTTGGTCACGCACGACCGTTTGCGCCTCCAAAAGAGTTTCATACTAATTCGCACGCGAACGACCGTGTACTATTACAGCGAGACAATTATTCCAAACTGGAACGAACGATTTTTCTATTATTTCTTTTATTTTAATTCATCGTTAACGCGTATTCGTCCGATCATTTTTTGCACCACCGTTAATAAAATGTTTTTGACATTATCTGTAGAAATGATCCGGTGTGTATAAAAAACAACGTATGTTGTTAAAAATGATATATTTTGCAATGAAATTTTGCAAAATGGTATAAAACAAATTTCAGTTCATTATTGGAATTATCTCTGTTCGGTATAAAAATTACTATTTAATTTATTTAGAATGAAATGAACGAGAATTAATTTTTTATTGTAATACACAAATGAAGAATTTTCGTTATGCGGACGAATATATGTTAAATATACTTCTCTATTTAGTTTTATTATCTTTCATATTTGTGAAGAGTATTATTTGTATTTTACGGGTAGGTCCTCATTTCTTTGATTATATTTGAATCACGTGTAATACTTTTTACAGATTTTTCTCAGAGAAAATGCTACATAAATGTTAAAAATATTATTTAAAAATTGTCAAATTAATGTAATGTAAAAAAAAAAATTGCCCTTTTTTAAAAATATTGTAGTATGGGTACGTGTTATATTAAAAAAACAAAACAAAAAAATAGAAATGTAAGCAAATATTGTCTCGAGTGCCAAATAGAGTAGTTTTTACGAGCCGAATTTTCCCTGCTGTTGGAGTTTATACTATACATATTAATAAATAAAGAACGAATCGTCTACACACGCGCGCCAGATTTTAGAGCAATTAAGAACAGTTCGTTAATTTTTTCGAAGCTTTATCAAATTATAAGTTTTATCATTTAATTATTTTCATTCTCTACCAAAAAAATTGTGAATAGTACTGAAAGAGATATTGGATTATTAGTCATATGTTTGTTTTTTTTTTCTAGTACGTTACACGTGTCTCTCTCTATGCAATAGATCTAATTTCTTAAATGTATCTAAAAAAGAAATACACACACACACACAACATACAAACAAAAAAGTATATATTCTATTAGATACATTCATATTGCTTTAATATACTTAATAGAGAATATAGAAGAAAAAAAAACACATAAATTTATCTCCTCTACGATACACACACACACACACACACACACACACACACACACACACACACACGTCGTACGTATGTACGTATATTTATACGGCCTTGCACGTGTAGTATAGAAAATAAATTTCTAGTCGTTTACCGAAGTACTTCCACGATCTGCTCTCTCTTCGATCGTCGTAATTTCGAAACATTGAGATACAGAACAGCATCCGGCGGGCCTCTCACTCTCTTTCTCGCCACGGGTAGTTTCCCTTCCAACTCGGCGTGATCGCGAAGAAAGATGTGCATCGATTTACCAAATGGCACCAACAATTTTTATACTACTCTATAGTGATTGAGGTATGATCTATCGTTCGGATGTTATCTCGGTAATATTCAAGCGTTTAGTTACTTCGTATCATCTTTGTTTATACAACCAATTAAATGGAACATACTTTTTTTTCTCTCTCTCTCTCTCTCTCTCATTCGTTAAATCTACCATGCAAATTTTTTTAACCTACACTAATTTTCTAAATATAAGAAAATATTTCCAAAATTAGAATTTATCTAAATACCATTAACGCGTGCTTTAGTTCGTTTTCATTCGATTTCATAATCGCGTACGATAATTATAACCCACACAAAAAAAAAAGAAAAGAAAAGAAAATATACAAAATAACCTTTAATTGGCTAGAAAGTACTCATTTAATTTATTACCTAATTTACATGTGTAACATTGCTAATATTTATCCGCGTGCTATCGTATAATTTGTTTACACGGTAAACAATAAACTTCGGTTCATAGACGTTGTAAAATGCATTTAACGTATGCTACTGCCGCTGTTGCTAGCCGTTGCTGTTGCTGTTGTTTTTAATGAAATTCAAAAATTACTCTCTATAAGAGAAAAGTGAAATTCAAAGCTATTGAGAAAATTCATCACGATCCGATCACGGTTCGATCGAATTTACTTGTTCACCCATAATTACGAAATCTCGAACATATGTCGGAAAGGAGGATGAAGTGGAAGTGAAAACATTTGGGAGAAGGAGAGAGTATAATAGTGAAATTAAACCATAAATCAGTAAATTGTTTCTCGCAATGAGAGTCGATTAATGTTCCGCTGGTAAAACCGTCTCCAAGAGAAAAACGAGGGAAATTCGTTCGATTCACTTTTTCCACCCTTTTCTCCTCTCCCTCTCCTCTCCCTCACTCTCTGTCTCTCTCTTTCTTCTTTTTTCTATTTCTAACGAGATTGCTTTGGTGGATTTTCATCGTGCTTACAAAATGTTCCTGCTCAAGGAGGGAGATAAATTGGGATCTTTTGAGAATAGGGGAGACACGTAGAAAGAGGAAGACAGATAGAGAAAAAAGAGAGAAGATAAAAGTTAGAAAGAGAGAAAGAGAGAGAGAGAGAGAGAGAAATGAATTACACGAAAAGCCAAATTTCCACGCATTAGTCGTTCTCATCGAAAACAGTCACCGCCTCCATATTTGCCACGTATCGATTTTCGACTTTACTTATACAATTGGCAACATATTGCGGCCTTATTTGCACCCCAGGCTTTAACCTATGGAGGGTCACTCAGCCGCAAAAACTCAACGGCACGTGAAATACAAAAATAATTTAACGTCCCACCTATCCCGGTCTCCGATCGTGCTAAACTTTTGTAAACGTTATTTTCTTATGGAGAGTTGACTCCTTACCTTTATTCTATTTTTATCTTTTTTTTCTTTTTTTTTTTTTTTATTCTTCGAGAGAGAGGTAACATCTTCGACTCGCTCTGCCATTTTAACTCTACCAATTTAAGTTTATCTCTCGACGAAGAAAAGATGATGTCACGAATATAAAGTAAAACTAAAAGCAATTTTCGCGTCTTCGTGATCGTTTAGAAAAATTCGATACGATGTAAGAATAATCAAAAATTATATAAATGAAAATTTGTTATATTGATTCTTAACCATTAAATGAGTAATTTTTGTATATTTTCATATTGCATTGAATATCGGAATTTTCATGAAATTCAGTAAACATATCGATTTTGAAATATATATATAAAAGTTATTTAAAAAATGACAAAATCTATATGAGGTGGAGGTCTTAAATAATAATATAAAATATAAATAAATGTTTTATTTAACGTAAGCGTTATATGTCGGACATGACAATGCGCGATACGATATTCACTGAATTTTATATGGTTTTATCATATGAAATAATTAATGAAAAGGTTAAAAACCGATGCTGAGGATATATAATAATAAAATCATTTATATTTCAATATGCTTATTTGACCTCTTAAATGAATAATGCTGATTTGTTACTTCAATTTTGTATTGTTTATAATTAAACGTTAAACATATAATATATTTCTGATGGATGATTATTTATGAATCATAAAATAATGATTATTTGTGTTAGATTTAATAATGAGAAAGAGGAATATCCATTGTACATTGAACCGTAAATAATAGGATAATAAATAGAACGATTGAAGATACAAAAGAGAAAGACGCGAAATGTCTCGATCTTGCTTTTCCCTTTTAAATCCGCGTTTGTATACGCTCAATGCTCACTTGACAATCAACTGGCAAAGTGGTCGGTGACGAGGTCGACGACAAAGCCGAAGAAAAGTGAAAATAAATGGCGATCGTCGAGGACCGAGTTTAAAGCTTCATTCAGATTGCTCAGTGAATTCGAAATCGTCCTATTATCGTCCGTTTCGTTATTGCATTTGAAAAGGATATAGAAAGTGAAGCAGTGGAACATAATAAGATGAGAAATGAAGATTCACTCTTGGTAAGAAATTATTTATTTACTATTTCGTTATATTTCGAAAAAATCTTAGATTTTTCTGAGAAATGATAATTAAAAAAAAAAAATAATTAAAAATTTACTCACAGCCAATTAAACGCGCGATTATCCTTGAGAAATCTAAGTTATGTGAGAAATAATAATTACAAAAAATAAATAAAAAATTTACTCACAGTCAATTACACGCGCGCGACAACTACGAAACCGAAAAAGATTAGCATAGAAATTATTCGAATTTTATTCAGATTATGTTTGATTCTCACGTTTTATAGATAATACGTGTTCTCAACAGCAAGTCATAATTGAAAATCGTTCGATTCAATATACTCGTTCTTTGAGATTGTAAATACGTATTAACAATAATTAGAAATTAATTACATTCCATAAGAAGTTCTTTGATGAAAAATCTAATATCGTTTAGCATCCTAAACTCGTACTTTGAGTACGCTTTTTTATTTTTCTTTGCTTTCTTTTTTTCTTTTCTTTTTTTTTTTTTAACTTAGACTAGCAAGAACGAATACGAATTTACGTCAAGGGTAAGTCCAATTATCCCCTTTTCTTTCACCCCTTTTACCAATTTAACTTTAATTTCCCCATTTAATTATTTGAAGTTCGGAACGATCATAAGGTGAGACGATAATTAACTGGAAAAGGTCCACCTAGGCAAAATTCGTCATTACGAATTTCTCGGAGTAATGTCGACGAATGAACGAAGTCTCTCAGTTCTGCCCTTTCTCTACGATTTTACGACCCTTTCGAGAAAATTATCGCACTAATTTGACGGTCACATACCGACCCTTTTCGAAATAGTCACGTCGCCAATTCACTCTTTCTTTCTTTCTTTCTTTCTTTCTTTCTTTCTCTTTCTCTCTCTCTCACTCTGTTTTTCGATAAAATCTGAAAGCGTCAAATTAACGAGCGGGAAAAAAAAATTAAGTAGCTTAAAGGAAACTTGTCTACGAATGAGTATTTCTCTCAATCTACAAACTGTCCCTTCGTTCTTTTACTTTCATTTATAAAGTAAAAAGCAAACGTAAACATTTGAACGATGGTAAGAAGAAAAGATGAGAAAGGGAGGGGTCAAGTAGACGAGTGGAGTGGGGTAGGGGTGAGGTAGGGGGGGGGAGAATCGAGACAGGCTGCAGAGTAATTGTAATTAATTGCCTTTACGTTTTCGCGAAAGCGAGAAATGAAAAAGACCGGGACTTTAGAGACGTTCGAATTAATGCGAAATGAGTATGCGAAACTTATATAATATCGTCGTTAATGGAGTTTTCGCGATGCAATTCGCAAAAAGTTTACGTGCACTAAGATTCTCGCATTCTCTCTTTCTCTCTCTCTCTCTCTCTCTCTAACTTTCTCTCTTTCGTTATAGTCGAGTAGAGAAAGCAATGGTATGACAGGTGCTGCGTTAAGAATATTGCAAAAAGAAAAGGGAAGAAAAAGAAAAAGTAAAAGAAAGAAAAAGAAACAAAGAGGAAAAGAGGGGAAAAAAAGAAGAGAGTAGGTGAGTGATATACCTTGGGCACAATTAAATTAAATGGCACTCGGGCGCGGTTCTTACGTTATAATCGTCGTTTTAATAGCAAAGGTAATTAAACTGAGCGTAATTGATTTACGCATACTATTTTGCACGGGTGGTAAACAGAATCTGAAAAAGGAATTGAATGGGGTGGAAAAGGGTAAGGTTCAAGGTAAAATGCATCATGCAACGTTTACTTTATTTAACTCGCGTTAGATATTTTATATCTTCTATCTACCCTAAGCTTACTTACTCTCTTTATCTTATTTCATTCTAATATTTTTACGACTTCTTATACCAAAACAAAAATACATATATATATATTAGGTGTTGGAATTAACTCGTAGCGTTATACTAAAGATGACATGAGTTTTAAAGTATTCTGTTTTCACCTTCAGAAACAAATTTATCGTAAACCAGCTCTAACAAGGTTTTTTTTACGACAAATATTATGTTTTAATTGTTAATAACATCATGTTACTATTATTTCAATATGTTGAGGTTTATCCCAAATAAAGTGTTTTTGCGGGAACAGCACAAAAGAAAAAGTTTTTTACATCGTATTGTTACTAGTGGTGAAAAGTGGATACATTATGACAATCCTAAGCGTAGAAAATCATGAGTTAAGCCCGAACAACCATCATCATCAGTGGCAAAACGCAATATTCATGAATCTAAGCTCCTCCTTTGTATTTGATGGGATCAACAAGGTGTAGTTTATTATGAATTGTTAAAACCCAATGGAACCATCACTGGAGATCGCTACCAGTTACAATTGATGCGTTTGAGTCGTGCATTGAAGGAAAAACGGCCGGAATGGAGCAAAAGGCACGATAAAGTTATTTTACTGCACGACAATGCTCGACCTCACGTGGCGAAACCAGTGAAAACATACCTGGAAACATTTAAATGGGAAGTCTTAACCCACCCGCTGTATTCTCCGGATATTGCCCCTTCGGATTACCACCTGTTTCGATCAATGGCTCATGGTTTATCAGGGGAAAAATTAACATCTTATGAGGATTGCCAAAATTGGATCGATTCATGGATTGTCTCCAAGGACGAAGAGTTTTTTCGACGGGGTATTCGACAGTTACCTGAAAAATGGGAAAAAGTAGTGGCAAGCGATGGGCAGTATTTTCAATAATGTAATTTTTTTATTTAAAAAAAAAACGCTAGGAATTAAATCCAACACCTAATATATAATTAGTTTTATTTTCTGAAATGACTCATGTGCTCGTCAATAATTTAGTGAAATAATTATAATCAGTAGCTCATGCCGATTAGGACCTTTCATCCTCGGCATGATTAAGCACTGGAGGTAATTTAAATTTTTTGACTCACTCTAGAAGTTCTACAATTGCTCCAAAACACTTCTACTTCCAAGTAGTATTGAAAAAGACCCATAGAAGAACTCGTTCTTTGATGATGCATTCTCGTGAATCTAATAACGCGTTATTAACGAATATAAGAAACTATAGATGAGTTTCTTATCGCGAAACCGAAATTTTCTTATACGGCGAACAACACTGACATTAATTCGCGTTTGATTTTAATTTATTACTCGACTGATCACTGACTCTACAACTACTTCAAAGACTACTTTGCACGCAGTCAATGGAAATATAAAAAACAATTTTACACTTTATTTTAAACCCGAAACATGGTAAATTTTAAATCTTCATTGGTGCACTGACTGTAATACTCGAACAGTCGATGTGCGACTGTTTTATAATAAAATTATTACTTCAATCGAACAAACTCTAATGCAATGACTGCATTGTGCGCAGTAAATTTAATATAAAAATTTTCAAAATTGCTCGCGATACGCGATCGAAATGAAATGTAACGAACGAACGTGCTTCTAATCCGTGATTTTAATATTATTTAAACGATAAAACACAATCCCGCAGTACATTGCTTCGCGTACGATCTCAATAATAATCTGCAACAAAAATAAAAAACAATACTATTAATATCATTATAATAATTCAAAACCATTAAAATTTTGGTGAAATTAATAAACACAAAAGTATGGCTACTTCGAATTTGCAGTGACGAATGTAGGATGGGTCTCCTACCATTTGAATGACGATGACAATGCACTAACACTGATTCAACACTGTTTCTACACAGCACTGATTCAACGATGATCTGAAACAGAAATTAAAAAAAAATGATGAATATCATTGTTCAAAAGAAAAAATTAATACAATTTTTGAGAACATGTCTAATATCAAAATTGACTTACGATTATTCACCATTGATGAATGCAGAATGGGTCTCCTACCCTCAAGATGACGATGAGTAGACATCTAATACGGCAATACGAAAGTATAAACAAATTTTTTTACTCGGAAAAAACGAACTTTTACAAACGACGAACAACACTGCCTCTACTTTGCGATTTTTTTTACATTTTATTTGTACGATACAACACACGAAAACTTCATTATCTACATGCACGATTACAATGATGTTCACCAACAAAAGAAAAAAGAAGAATTAATGTCATAGTCCTAATAAAAAAACCATTGAAATAATCATTAAAATGTTTGTTTAAAAAATATACTCACTTTTAGTTTTTACTGATGACTGCATTATAAATATTCTACTCTTAGGATGACAATAAATATAAAAATCTGAAAAATAAAACTCTGAAAGTCGGAAACATACTAAAGATTATAGAACAATAATTTCTGTAAAACATTTCTGAAGGCAGGACACACATTAAAAGGCATTTTATCGTAATGATTCAATGTTAAATATAAAAAGAAATTGTTATTATCTATGAGAATTTAAATTATTAAAAGTACAAATTATATGAAATATTTGTAAAATGTACCAAAGTATGCAACTATATGTTTGATAGTGCTTACTTTGTACAATATCAATTACCTAGGTCTCAGTAATTGTATAAAATTATAAACAAAGTATCTAATGTTAGTAAAAATTGTTAATAAAACTTTTTAAAATTGTTTAAGTAAGACAATAACTACAACAACAAACTCAACGTTTAGACGTACTTTGTCCTTATATCCAATGTTGCATAATCCATATCCATAAGTGCAGGTGTCCATAAATGTATATATCACTGTTCAGCACTGCACACACTCGTTCACATATGCATATCACTTGCATAGGAAGAAAACACGCACACGTGAATACGCGACGCGAAATAAAATTACGTACTTTACTTAATATCCACGTTATTCCTTCCGACGCTCGAAGAAGACTAACGATTATTATAAAAAGTAATTACGAATATACTCGACAAGTACCGAACATATACGAAGGTCAATAACAAATCTAACGACGAAATGACAACGTTCGGTTGTCGACACCGGCCGAAGAGTGGCGGAGAGAAACGAACGTAAACAAAAGATTGAACGCTCAATTAAGCCGGTAGTTAAGGAATGTTTTTCTATAAAACATTCATATATAACGAATTTCCTAGAATTCACCGAGAGATATAAACATAACCGATGCTTATCTCATTTAACATGGATCTACAGACGGGCGAAGGTGTACTTTGACTACAATACATTCAATACGTATGGGATTATTACTACGTTTTTGTAAAGCTGACCTACTTTTGTATCGTTGACCTATTTTTGAACAGCTGTTTTCTATATCTTATGACTGATTTTTATTTATAAAAATTAAAAAATTAGAGAAACAAACTTTAAAAAATTCCCCTGGTCGTATTAATTAATATTTTCAAAAAATTAAATATACATATTGTTCTTTGGGTCTCCTACAATGTATAAAAAAATCAGGAACAAAGCACTAACAATAATTCAACACTGCTTCTACACAGTACTGATTCAACGATGATCTGAAACAGAAATAAAAACAAAATAATAAATATCATTGTTATAAGAAAAAATTAATACAATTTTTGAGAACATGTTTGATATAAAAATTGACTAACGATTGTTCTTCGATGATAAATGCAAGATGGGTATCCTACCCTTAAGGTGACGATGAGTAGACATTTACCACGAAAATACGGAATTCTAAACGAATTTTTTCATTCGAAAAAAAGAAAACGAACTTTTTACAAACGACGAACACTGCCTCGAATTCGCGATTTTTTTATATTTTATTTGTACAGTACAACATACGAATACTTCATTGCCTACACGCACGATTGCAATTATGTTCTGCAAATAAAAAGAAATAGAAGAATTAATGTCATAGTCCAAATAAAAAAACCTATGGAATAATCATTTAAATGTTTGTTTAAAAAATATACTTATTTTTAGTTTTCAATATTTCACTTTGAAAACACTCACGTATAAAAATCTTGTATATGGCTATCATTTGATATACCATATAATAGAAGATTGTACGTTAGAAAATATTTTTTAATTACCTGAAATTAATAAGACGATGAAGCTTTCTTGTGATCTTCGCCAACGACGCCATAGAATGAACGCTAATTGGCTGTGCAAATGCAGTCTTGTCTTTTGAATGTCACAGGACCATATAGAAATTAATAAATTAATATATTTAAAAATATGATAAATAAGATAATTATCAATCTATAGAGTGGTGTATCTTATAAAACATAACTTTGCTTGACGTATTCGATTGAATGTAATTAGATAAATCTTTTCTTACTTGCAAATCAAAATTATTTCTAACGTCTTTTACACGCACACAAGCTTGTCGTCTCACGTACAGTAACTCGCCTGTCTTTATAACCACGCTAGTCAAACTCCATGTGAAATAATTTATTTATTAAATAAATCAAAAATCACAATTCTATTTTTTTATTAAATATACAGGTTTCTTCTAAATATTCTAAAAATAAAGAATAAAATATAGACATTATAGGCTAAAAACTTTATCTTCTAAAACAGAAAAACACGATCGTTTAAAAGAGTATTGTCGTTGTAGATAACCATAAAACAATTGACATTGTGTGCCATCTGGAAAGAATAAATTCCCTTAATATGTATCGATAATGAAAAACCACGTATTAACATCTGCATTATCGATTAGGTTATATCGAATTACTGCTTCAATTTCAGTACTTTCACAGATAAAATGCGATGTTAATTTTTTGAAAAGATATTTAGAACGACAATGCTCTTTTATACGAGTGCGTTTCTCTGTTCTATAAACAGGATAAAGTTTTTTTGTCTATATTGTCTTTATTGACTAAATCGATAATGCAGATCTTTAATGGGTGATTTTCATTATCGATACATCATTTTAGGGGGATTTATTTTTCGAGATAGCATGCGATGTTCAATTGTTTTATGACACGTAACCACTCAAAAGACATGGCTGCATTTGCTCAGCCAATCAGCGTTCTTTTCATGGCCTCCGTGGTGAAGATCGCAAAGAAGCTTCATCGTCCCATTAATTTCAGGTAATTAAAAGATATTTTTTAACATACAGTGTTGCATTACATATCAAACGATACCCATAAATAAGATTTTTATACGTGAGTGTTTCCAAAGTAAAATATTAAAAAGTTCGAAAGATATGAGTGAAAATAAAATCAGTTTCTCTCGGCTTCGCGCCGAAGATCACCGATCTAGTTACTTGAGAATACTTTTTTCCAATTGTTTAGGTTATTTTAACGATATCGGTACTTACAATTAGTACACTCTCTAATAATGTTGTAATAAATAGATTGCATAATTATATCTTCATAGCTCGTCATATATTCTATTTTCTTTATATTATACTAATGGCGATCTTATTTTTTATTTTTTTCAGATTTCTGAGCATTGGGAGAGTACAGCACGATACATTTTTCTTCATATTCTTTGAAGTATGTTTATCCCTTTTCTTTATAGTATAAAGAAGTGTGGTAGAAAGAATATAAGGAAGGAAGCGTGAGTTTGTATGAGGGAGAAGGAGACAAAGAGAAAGAGAAATAGAGTAAGAGAATTGGTGTGAGGGAGAGAGAGAGAGAGAGAGTAATAATAATACACATATTCGACATACAACTATATGAATAAGTATGTATGTATATTCCTAGGTATTCTCGAGAAGTAAACAAAACAAAAACGGCCGACGACTCGACACTTTTAAGGATAAACAAAGAAAAACCTCATTCCCCTTCAGTCCTTCGACGAATTAAGAACGACTAACGTAACGTATTATATTATTGAATATTTTTATTTCTAACGTTTTCGTGATAAATTTAATATTATAGAAAATTTTTCTTTACTAAGGAGTGTATAAAAATTGGTTTACTTTTTAGATCACTCTTCATTGAATGTGTTGTTAAAGTTATTGTTTTATTTATATAATTTTATTAACAATTTTTACTAACTTTAGATACTTTGTTTATAATTTTATACAATTAATGAGACCTAGGTAATTAACATTGCTTGAATTTGTATATTAAAATAGAAAGCAAACACTATCAAACATATAGTTGCATACTTTGGTACATTTCACAAATATTTCATATAATTTCTACTTTTAATAATTTAAATTCTCATAGATTATTACAATTCCTTTTTATATTTAACATAAATATTTTATTTAAAAATATCTGTTAATGGATCTTACCTTCAGAAATGATTTACAGGAAATATTGTTCTATAACCTTCAGTATGTTTCAGCTTCCCAGGTTTTATTTTTAAAAATTTTTATTCATCGTCTTCCTAAGGGTAGGAGACCCATCCTGCATTCATCAATGGAGAATAAATGTAAATCATTTTTATATTAAGTATTTTTCCAATAATTATTGTAACGTTTTCTTCTAACAATGATATTCATAATTTTGTTTTTATTTCTGTTTCAGATTATCGTTGAAACAGTGCAGAGTAAAAGCAGCGTTCGTTAAAATGTATTCGCGTTTTATTAAGTAAATTAATTTTGAAATTCGTTTTTTTATTGAATTGACTGCGCGCAATGCAGTTTTAGAGTCAGTGTGTGTGTATTGTCATCGTCATCCTAAGGGTTCATCACTGCAGATTTAAAATAAGTCAATTTTTATGTCAAACATTTTCTGTGATAATTTTAATGGTTTGTTAATGAGACAATGATATTAATTGTACTTTTCTTTTCTATTTCAGAACATCATTGCAATCGTGCGTGTAGGCAATGAAGTACTCGTGTGTTTTATCGTTAAAAAAAAAAATATCAAATTAAATATTTAAATTTTACCACGTTTCGGGATTTCAATAAAGTGTGAAGAAGTGTGTGTGTTTTATATTTTTATTGATTACGCGCAAAGCTGTCTTTGAATTAGTTGTGTAGAGTCAATGATCCGGAAAGTAATAAATTAAAATCAATGTTGTTCGCCGTAGAATAAAATTTCGGTTTCACGATAAGAAACTCATCTATAGTTTCTTATATTCGTTAATAACACGTTATTAAATTCAAGTGAGTGCATCATAAAGGAACTGATTCTGCCATGGATCTTCTTCGATGGCATACGAGAAAACGAGTGAGTAAAAAAATTTAAAGTCCCTCCAGTGCTCAATCATGCTGAGGATGAAATGTCCTTATCGGTACGAGCTACTGGTTGTAATTATTCCAATAAATTATTGACGAGCTCACAAGTAATTCCTTTTTCGGAATTAGTCATGAAATTAATATATTTCTTTGTATATTTTATTAGTTCAGGATAGGACTTCTTGTCTCATCGATTAAATTTTTTTAATTAACAATCCAATTAATTAATGGGCACTGTTTTTTGTGCACTTCGTGTTTTTCTCGCGTTAGTAGTAGTCTAATCGATCATCAATCTACTCGATTTTTTCCAAATCAAAAGCACGTTATATTGTTTTACATGGATAGCTTCGTACATTGTCTATTTCATCGCGATTTATTTCGATATATTAAGAATAAATAAACAAGAAGACAAACAAAATTCGCGAACGAATAAACTCTAGCAGTTAAGTAGTTGCATAAAGCTCAGTTTTTTTATATTTTTCTTAATAATTTTCTGTGGTTAAAAGAGTTGTTCGAGGTATTTTATAATATTAGGTTGTCAAGTATGAAATGGAGCAAAAAATTCACGTAATTGAATTGAGATTTGCTCCATTTCATACTTGACAAACTAATATATACATTTAAATTTATTTTTCTTTTTAAAAATATTAAAAAATATTGGGTGTACAAATAAGTTTCCACCGTACAACAAAATATGGCTTTATGATTAAATTATGGTTAAAATTGTCTCATGTAAAACGTCATATCGTAGGGTTTGACATCTCTTGACAACATAATCTTGGTATATTAGTAATTTTGTATCGATAACAGATATTTTTTTTCGTTCGAAAATGTCGAGTTTTGAGCCGAATAAGCACCATTTGCGGGAACTTTTGTTTAAATTATTTAATTTAAAGAAATCTGCATCTGATGAGCATCGATTGCTTGTAGAGGCATATGTCGAGGCTTTTTTAAGTTAGAGAAGGTTTCATGAATGATTTTTATAGTTCAAGAACAGAGACTGTGACGTCGAAGATAAAATACGTAAGGGAAGGCTGAAAATGTACGAATACGCAGAATCGGAAACATTATTGGTTGAAGATTCGTGCCAAACGCAAAAAAAAAACTGGCACTTATATCAGGAATAACTCAGCAAGCTATTTTACATCGTTTAAAGTCATTAAATGCTTAATTTTTTAATAAGAACGGCGGAAATTTATTTGTACACCTAATAAAAAAAATTATTAAAATAGATCTATGTGTGATTTGAATTATATAATAATAATTGTAATAAGACATGGAATATAATTATATACTTTAGTAATTTTATTCTGTTAGTTTCTATAATACGAGAAAAAAATGTAGGGTATTCTGAAATGAAGTACTTCGAAAAATCATCGATGCATAAAGCGATTAGAAAGAAGAAAAATTTGTATTCTTTCATATATTATTAGATAGATAATTTTTCGTAAAACTTAAACGCGAAGATACAAGTTTATGTAATTGGAATGAATGTTTTAAACGTTTTTTATTTGTGCTTTTACTCATAAGAGATTACAAAAAATTGTAAACGTCGTCTTTAGTTTACACAATCGATGGGTTTTAAACTAACGTGTGACAAAGAGGCAAAATTAAATAGAACAAAAATTGATTAACTAAATAATAAATTTCAATATATTCGATCGATAACGTAGACAGATATTACATACACAGAATTTGCGCATTATTTCTTCGGTAAAATAAACATTAGTAAGTAGATATATAATCTCTTTACGCGCATTCAAACGACGTTTAAAACAAACCATTTTCATTTTTTCCTTTTCTTCTATCTGTATTTTCTTCTCTTTTTTTTTCTTTTTTTTTTTCTTTTTTCTTTTATAATAATTTTTTATTAAGAGAATAGAGAGGACCATCTGTAAGCGTCGCTCGTTTCACAAAAAAAAAAAAAGACAAAGAAAAAGAGACCTTATCAATCGCACATAGCAACATTTACAATTCAAACGAAATGTTGCTGATTGACAATTGGTCGTTGAGTTAACGTTAACAAGCCGACTATTAAGTTACCCACGCACGTGTCGTGTATGTCGTTATAGAATCTTCCCGCGAAGAAGACGTCAGATAATTTAAGAGGAGCCAATCGGTGTGACGCATTTTCTTGACACGTTTTAAAAGAACCCTCCAAACGGATGTCTTTAGTTAACACCTCATTTTTCTCGATTGATCTTTATCGTTATCTCTGTCGTAAATCGTCTCCAAACGATGATTAAAATCAAAAGACGAATTTACAATAAATATCTAACCAACTATTGCATTTTTAACATACATCCATTGAAAACGTCAAAGCTTAAAAAAAAGAGAATTTTAAGCGCTTGTTTTTTTATTCTTTTTTTTTTTCTTTTTTTATTTTTACATACAATCATAGATTTTCACATATTCTTTTCTTTTCGATGATCCTAATTCTCCTACATCTCGTGTTTTTCTTCTCTTCTTTAATATAAATTAATCACAAACATATATCTATATACATATATGACCTGTATATCGTACAATCACGGTAGTCACTACACAACTAGAGGAAACAACGTGTTAAGTTAGCAATAGGAGAGATTCGTGACAGAGATATACATAATTAGGTGTATCTACATAGTTAGGTGTATATATATTGAATTGGCAACTAAGTGATTGCTGATTTTTTTTTTTCAACGCATTCTTGTTTTGTCATCAACGCGTTCGAAGTACCTGACCTAAATTCTTTCTTATTTAAAATCCGCAATCACTTAGTTGCCGAACCCAAAATACACAGATATACATATATATATGTATATATGTTGATTTCACATTGGTCAATTTAATAATTGTCTTTTTTTTCTATCTTTCTCTGAACTTCGATGTAATACCCTGTATTACTCTTTAGTTGATTATCAATGATAGATATATCATCGGTCGGACGTAGGGATTCATCATGTCGGTATGGCCGGAGAAAAGTTGTTTCAATAAAATACCTTGGTACGTAAAATGATTTAACGAACATCGATTAGATAATTTTAACTACGAAAGATAGGAAAGTAACAAGTGCATCATAGATCAGTTCGATCATTCGTAGAACCTAAATCATTGCGAACGCGCCCCGTAAGGAATAATAGTATTATTACTACGTATATATGGTATGTAAGTATATTTTAGGTACAAAGTATATACCTTTTTTTTTTATATATCACGACAGTTAACATATTATCAAATACAGATCTCATAGATAATATAATCGAATTCCTTTTTCTGAGCAGCATATGATTTTCCATGCTTTTTAGAAACTTTATTCGCTTTTTTTTTTATATCGGAAAAGCACC
Source organism: Mischocyttarus mexicanus (assembly GCA_023678845.1). Lineage (NCBI taxonomy): Eukaryota > Metazoa > Arthropoda > Insecta > Hymenoptera > Vespidae > Mischocyttarus > Mischocyttarus mexicanus. The sequence goes on from JACGTP010000001.1 coordinate 6,246,304, forward strand.
TTCGTGAATTATCGCAGAAGTCTTCGGAATGTAATTATCGTACAATATACATAATATGTATTTATGCGTGTATGGTGTATATATATAATATAATATATCTTTCTCTCTAAACGTGACAACGTATATAGGTGTATATATACCATATATACACATTTTTTTTTATTTTTATTTTTTTTTTTATTTTTATAGTTATAAGTATATATCAGAACTTTGTTTAGTCTCTTGCTGACCAGTCAGGATAAAAATCTGTCCGAAAGATATTTCATTGCTACGTATATGTATATATAATATGTATGAATATATATATTTATGTATTTAGTATACATTTTCTCTCTCTAACAAGATATTTTGTTTCACACTAACGAGTCAACTACATACGATACAGTAAGGTTCTGCTTTTTTTTTTTCCCCCCACTTTTTATCCATAATTAATAAGACATATTCTCCTTCTTTTCAAGATTTTGGAAACAACAGTTTTGCTTTTATTTATTTATATTATCATTTTCTTTCAGCGAACAACACATTCGCTATTTATTATTATATACTTTCCACGGTTCTTCCGTTGCGCTAAAGATATGAAAACATCAAATCCGTTTGGAACTTTTCCCGAATTTATGAACATTATATCGTCGGTTTAAAGGCATCTATGAATATGAATGTCCTTTAGGCCGGTACAGTCAATTTCTTTATTTCTTTATCGTGAAATGAATAGTTTCTATTTATTTTAAAGAGTCCTGTGTAGGAAAAGGAACGATCTTTCATCGTCATTTTCTATTATTATTATTATTATTATTATTATTCTTTTATTTTATTTTATTTTCTTTATAATCACAAGTTATGAAGAAAAATGTACGATTACTAATTCTTAAGAAGGAACTGTACGTACACCCTGTTCAAAAGATTACGTAGTTCGCGTTAGTAAAGATAACTACGAGAATAATACTTTCCTTTTTCTTTCAAAAAAACCAAAAATCAATCTCGTATCGTTTCTATGAAAAAGAAAAGAAGATCAAAGAGGAGAAGAAGGCAGTCTCGAAGTGTGTTGAGTTGAAATCAGTCAAACAGAGCGTACATCTAGTATTACAACAAGTGATCGAAGTAATCGATTAAATTTTCTATCTCTTTCTTTCTTTTATTTATTTATTTATTTATTTATTTTTTGGTTATATATAGCTCTTCGCTATATATTGCTCATATTCGTCGGGCATAATAATTCTCTTACGGATTTTTATTCGATATATAGAAATTTATAGAATATATATTCTCTTTATATATTGCTTTCCTTTTCTCTCAACGCAACGAAAGTACTGTCAACTTTCAATATTAACAATATGTTAAATCTCTTTCTAATATATCAACAATCTTTAAATATATATATATATGTATATATATTTATGTGTGTATATGTACGTAAACGTGATTGTATATACGTATACTATATGTATACGTAAAAACATCGTTCTATAATTGTATTACTAATTTGCACTATCCCACTAATAAAGTGACTATTTTCTTGTAGTAATTTTACTTATTCCTCCCTGATCCTTCTCCTCTTCTTCCTCTCTTTTTCTTTCTTTCTTTTTCTTCTTAAATAAGATCTTTCTCATTAATATTCCGTCTTGTGTGAACCCTTATCGTGACATACGACGTGTACCAGCCTCAAATTCTTCAAAGTAAAGAGATTTTCATAAATATCGTATATGTCTTTCTCGTTCACCGTGTCTTGAAGTGACATATTAAGAAGCCTTGGCACGATGGTCCGTGATCGCTCGATTCTGTAAATAATAAAAAGATAAACGTTTATATTATAATATTATTATTAATTAGATAGTGGAAAAAAGGTTGACTATAATAGGAACGGTATTTTCAAATTCTACTTGAACCATCAATGTCCTTGCATCCGATATCGGATTTACGATATATCGTGTGAAACATAAAAAAAAAACGATAATTTTCTCCTAGAACTTTGTCCTTCTTCTTTATTACGTCAGATTTGTTCACCTCGAGATTTATTTTTGAAGAATAATTTTCAATCGAGTCGCATTAATTTACATCGACAACAAAAAAAATACAAATAAACTTTACGGGAATAATGGGAAATACGATAATCGATAATGAAAAATATGTCTTTGAAGTTAGGAAGGATCGTACACGTGTTTTTATACAATGAAACATGACAAGTTGACACATGGATATTGTGGTAAAAGCTTAATGAGAACACATTGTAAAGAAAAGGAGTATATACTCGGATGTATGGTGTTTGTGTATGTATGTGTGTGTGTGTGTGTCCTTGGCACTGTAAAGTAAAAAAAAAAGAAAGGGAAAAAGTGTTGAGGACGAACCTAATGCGTCATCGGCATTGAACGTGTTAACTCATGCACACCTTGTGAAAATGCTTTAGTAAATGCATTTTATCGATATCGTAGACTCCTACGTATTTATATTGATATGTATATGTATATACATGTAATATAATAAACACCTATATACGTAGTACCCTCAAGAGATAAAAGATTTTAATAATTTGATTTATTGAAATATTTAAATAATAATAATTTTGATAAATAACTCGACGTACACCGTGTAATGAAAATGATTATTTGAAAGAAAATAAATTTGTCAGAATATTATCAGAAAATAAATGAAATAAATGAAATAAATGTATTTTTTATACTCTTACTTGTGATCTAAATTCCACGTTGAAAATAGGACAAGTTCCTCCCTCGATCTGTAAGGATTGATCCTGTGTCTGGATCCATAGGCACACTCATTCGCGTTCCAGACTCCTTCGCACCTAAATTCTCCCTTGCGATCGCAAATAGCTTTCTGTTCTTCTACTTTTCGAAGTTTAATCCTAAAGGGACATTCTTCCTCATTTTCATCGTCCTGTTTTCTCTCGACAGATACTTTGGTGGTGATTTTTCTCGCGTCTACTTCGTCGTTCTTGAAATTATCCTCGATAGTTCTAACGTTTCCGAATAAACGAAAATGCGTGCTATCGTCTAAATGACTCAATTTGCAAGGACAATGATCGTAACAATTAGAAGAATCAACTTCATCGAAATGTTTTTCAGTTTCTTTAGAATCCTTTGACGCTCGACTTCTATCGAAATAATAACCGAAATAATGATCTTCTTTTAATTGCATTTTGAAGAAGGCTATGGTTTGTAATAATTGTTGTCGAGCTTTTCGATCATTTAAATATATATCCGAGGATCTAATCTGATCAATCGTCTTATACAAATATCCTCGTATCCTATCCTGACATCGTCGATGCATGTAAGCTTCCTGAAAAGAAACAATACGTATTAATTATTACTACAAAGTTTCATAAATTTTTCGATAAAATAATATCCTTGACACAATATTATCTACAAATTATTCTATAGGATGTCCCAGTGGAAAAATGCCATGTAAATATTTTTTATTTATTTTTTAATAACACAAATAAAATATATTTTCATTGGTTTCACTGCATTTTCCTAACATTACTATAACATTTCTTAGTTCTTGACGAAATATCGGCTGAGTATTTTTGAGCTCGGGAGAAAAGGGTTAGCTATACGCGATAAAATAGACATACATAGATATTCTATAAGTTTCAGCAGACGAAAAGTTTTCCCACAGGCTTCACCACATTATCGGAAAACAGAGGAACCAAACATAGAAGAGCTACTGGTATTAACCTACTTAGAATTCTTGATCGAAAATCGACTTAAGAACGATCTACTCGAAACGTCACGCGTTCAGTTCGGATATCCTTCCTTTGAAATCGGGCCACGTATCAACGAATAGCTCCATTCTGAAGCAGCTGTTCTCTTTTGAAACGTTCTTTTGATGCACTTACGTTTGTATGCTACAAAAATACGCTTTTCCTAAGTTGTTCTTTCGATATTTTATCTTCAATATATTATAATATATAATATTAAAACAACCACGTAACTCGTTCCAGTTTGTTATTTAGTACATTTTAAACCGTGGCCTTCGTTTCATTTAGAATAATCGATGATCAAATATTAAATGTAAAATAATATTTTAAAGCAAAAGATTAATATTGGATATAATAATAATTGATGAAATAATAAAGTATATTAAGTTTAAACGGAGAGACGTCAAAAGAAGTTAACTAATTTGTAAGAAAATGTCAAGAAAAAGTCAAGAAAAAAAGAAAAGTATAACCTTGGTAATGTTATAGGAAATTGTATAAATGCGATTTACCGGTCCGGAGATGGTAGTGACATTTTAATAATAGTTAGAAGAATTTCGCGCACGCGCGTATTGTGTACGTGTATGTGTATGTGTGACTTTGAAAGTACCGTAATTCGTAATAGAGTGACAGAGAGAAAGCGAGAGAGAGAGAGAGTGTGTGTGAGAGAACGAGAGTGAAAGGACATGCATGAATGCGTAGGTGTATTAGAAACACATGACAAAGTGACAGCACCATACGCGATTCATCGCCAAGAGGGACAGAGATAATGAGTTAATTAATTACATAAACCAAGCAGATAGAGCTTCCGAGATTACAGAGAGAAACGAGGCAAGCGATAAGTGGGACGTTGAAACTCTCAAAGTGTAATACGAAACTAGACGTTAATTAACCCTTGCGATATCACGAAATTGACACGATTTCCCCAAGTATTCGATCGACTCATTTCGTAGATAACTTAGAATCCTGAGTACCAATTGAAGATTTCCTAAATAGAACTCTCAGGTATTTCATCGTTTACGATAATTATCGGCTACGGAAAGGATTGAAATCTTGATTAGGTTCTTCGTATTGGAAAATACATTAATTCATATTTTCACGTAGCTAGCTAATAATTGGATAAGTTATTCATAAGCGATTCTATCGTTATTGGTGTTATATTCTACGTTTATTATTAATATTATTATTATTAAATATATTGTAAATTATTATTATTGAGAAAGAATAAAGTTATAACGAAGTTATGAACTGTCGCGTTATCTTGACTATACGTTTTCTAAAAGGATATTGTTACTTAAGACAAATGAATAGAAATAGTTGAAGCGTATCACTCGAAGTATCTTGAAGTAATTTCCTTGTAACTTACCTTACTGGTATAATTAGTCTCTAGTCCACGAAACCACTCGGAATGTTCCTCTCTCAAGCTGAACGTTGTCTTGGAGTCATCCTCGTTCAAAGCATTGTTCAAAACGGCGATCTTCTTCTTAAGATTCTCTGTCAGAAATTGCGACACTTTGTCACCGGCAGTGATATATTCGATATTCACGCGTCTCAAAGTGTCATAAAGAAGATCAGCATCTGCGATAAACGATTATTACCGTGCAATCGTTAAAATTAATTAAAAAGAAAAAAAAAACCATTGAAAATGATTCAACCAACCGGATAAAACCTTCTCTCCTGGTTTCTGCAAGATCAAGGTTGTTTGCGGTTCCAACGTATGAAAATAATCCTCGTCTACCAAAGATCCGTCAAGAAGAAAGACGTTAACCTCGGCCAGGTCGTTTGTTATCTAAAATAAAATAACGCCCACGTGTCATCGCATAATCGATTTAGCTCTTCTTCAGGTTTATGATTAAAATAAAGCGGAATATGTATTTTTTTCTCTCCCCCGTTCCTTCCTTCCTTCCTTCCCCCTCTCTTCAAGAAGCTACCACTCAGAAAAGAAATTTATTCTCGATGTATTAATTATTATCAATCGAAAGTAGGATAATAGTAATAATAATAAATAAATAAATAAAGATACAACAACGATTTAAAATACGTAATAGGTTGTTCGAGTTTGTCCAAAAAAAAAAAGTAAGTAAAGGTTCTAGCTTCTACCTATCCAGATGACACCGTCTTTCTTAAAATTGATCAAGAGAAAAGTTGGAATATAATTTGAAGATGAGAATTTTCTGAATAAAAGATAAATGCGGTAAAAGAGTGCGATAAGAAAAGTAGCTCGAAGAAAAGTATAAACCCGCAACGGAAGCAGAGGATTGGTACAGTGCCGAGACGAAGACACGACCTTGGCATTGAGGTTGCTCTCCCTGTCCCTGGCCCGGATGGTTCGATAGAGCTACATGCTGCAGGCCAATAGGATTTGCTTCCAAGGTCATACTGCAAACGGATTAACCTATCCGCAAAACGTTACGTTCTTTTTTCTAATTTTTTTTTATGTTAAAATCAGGTATCCTTTGAAGAGACAAAATCGAAATCGAAAGGGAAAGAAAGAAAGAAAGAAAGAGAGAGAGAGAAAAATTCAAAGAGAAAAAGAAGAAAAATGAAGGAAAAAGATAAACTATTAAAGTCTGATAAAGGAATAAGAGATTTTAGTTGAATCGAATTGAACGGATCAGCCGCATTGAAATTTCAAATCGTGTTCGCGGCTCCTGAATAGAATTAGAAGTACCCTGGTACCTTCCTATCCGAGCTATCTGATCAAAGTACTTCCTTTACCTTCTTTTAATACACTCTTTGTTTTTTTAATATATATATGAGAGGACTTTGACAGGATTACCAAATAGCAATATGTTTGCTTGTATGAGTGATATTTTATATTGACAATATTTATAAATTAACTTTTATCTGTTGCTAATTTATTTTATACGTAATTCTCACTTGGTTGTAGGTAATTCCAGTAAATATGCAAAATTGTTAGAAATTATTTATTTTTATTTATTTTACACATATATGGAGAATAATTATTTTTTCAAGTTTTTAATGTACGATATTTTTTTGAAACAGTAGACAAAGTACTGTTGTCATTTGAGAGCTGACTTACAACTGATAAAAGGGTTAAAATATAACCCAACTCTTTTTTGTTTAAGGATATGTAAATAAATAATTGAATTTGTTTATTAATTAGATTAATAGTGAGTTGTTTTGTTGAAAGTAACGAAAGAGTGTGATGCGCAGTTTGAAAATTTATTTGAAAATTATATTCTGCCAATATTATGGGCATTGCTGGTAAAACTTTTTTCGAATATATTCATTAACAGTAGGTTTTCTTTCTCTATTTCTCCTTCTCTCTCTCTCTCTCTTTCTCTCTCTCTTTCTTTTTATTTATTTTTTATATTTTTAAATAATCGATAGCACGGCAATTCAAAAATATTCAACCCAATATTGTTATCGATGATAGCAACATGAAATTGAAGCTTTTTTCTCTCTCTCTGTCTCTCTGTTTCTCTCGAACGGTGTATATTATCAGATTACGTGTTATTAAGACCTCGAATTTGATAACTTTTAATGGGGTTCGAGTAAGTGGAATAGTTAATGTAATTATCACTAAGAGTCATCTCGCTTTATTATATATCTTCTTCGTAGATAGGTGACAAGTAAACTTGCAAGAAATTTATTCCATTTTCAAGCGTGCATTTTTAATGATTAAAAAAAAAAGGTAAAAGAGAACAAAATCTCCATGAGATTTATATTAGGATACATATATATATATATATCACTTAAAAATGATTATATCATCGTAACTCATATTATTATTATTATTATTATTATTATTATTATTATTATTATAATTATAATTATCGTTAAACGAAAATCTAAAACTTCATTAATTACAGAACCCCTCTTTATTATTATTTTTTATTAATTTATAAATAATTCCATGAATCATCAAAGGAGCGATTAAAATGAATCATTTTTAATCAAGGATTTAAAATAAAATTGATAAAACTCTAAACACGTTGAAAATTCATTAAGAGTCCAGAAAAAAAAGAGAGAGAGAGGGATAACTCTTCAATCATTTGATAGGTACTTAAGTATATAAATATTCATAAAAAAAAAAAATAGAAAAAAAGAGAGATAAAAAAATTACGTATATATAATAAACACACATTGATTATGTTATTTTATTCCGTATTAGAAAATTATCAGGCGCGTACGTATTCGTTATCTCATATTTCGTCTCTCTTTTTCTCGGCATTTTCATAAAACAATTTAAAGTGCAATCTGTCAGAGCAGAACTTGCGTTCGTGCTTTTCCCTCTCTCTCTCTCTCTCTCTCTCTCTATCTCTATTTTTTTTTTTATTTTTAGGACGTTTCCTACACTCGAAACTTACACGGTGGTACACCGAGTACTTTTTACCTCGAGGCACATATGCCCTACTTTTTGATTCCCAACTCTTATTACAAAATGCGAACGACACGCGTCTCACACACACACACACACACAAAGAGACACAGACAGACACACATATACACAATACGCATGCCCATGTATACGCGTAGATACGTTTTATAACAATGGACTGAAATATACGATAAAAATATAATTCTTTCTTAAGAAATAAAATGTTAGAAAGGTTTGTGGTAACTCTAACGAAGATCTTTAGTATAATGAAACTTCAACTTACGTTTAATTTCGTGCAAGCTTTCCTTTTCAATTCCTGAAGACTTCGACAGGCAACGCCGAACTTTCTCGTACGATTCACATCTGTTATCTTGTAACCCCTTAACTGTAATCACAAGGGAAACGAGCTTAATTGCGATTTATTGCGAATGGGGTTAAGATCAGTTATTAAAACCGAGAAGAATAAAACAGAAGAATAAATTTATATTTAATTGAAATAACGTATATTATTGAAAATCAATACGACGTTAAATATTAATTGGTATATTTTTAAATGAAATTTAGATAATAAACTTCTGTTATTTCTTTTTATCACATATGTGCATATATAGGTGGTATAAAAACAATGATTACTTCATACGTGGGTTTTCCAATTAGGAAACCAATCAAAATGCATTATTAAAATGATCAATTAACACGGACGAAATAATTTTTTTTTGCAAACGCCTACAATAAACAATTACAAGAAAAAGAAATAAATAACTAAACGGGGAAAATATAAAATTCAAAAAGACGCGCCGCGCCGTTTTCAATCACGATGGGATGGTTCAAGGTCATGAAAATATCAGAGAAACACAGTCGTCACAGTTTTTCTGGTTGACCCACATTGTATTCCGCCGTTACCCAATCTCAGCAACCGTAGTGAATCTCCATCGTATTCAAAGGCAAACAACGATGAAAGAGAGATGAATTCCAAGCTGGTTTGAAACTTGATGCAAGCTTAATTGAACTTTGACTGGTGTCGCAATTTCGACATTTTCTATCTTTTGTTATGCTGCCTTCAATCAAACCAACGAAGCGAACAAAGGTGTAAATAAAACTAAGCAAGAATTAAACGGGGCCAACCTTTTTTTGGTTCTTAAACAAAGAATTCAAACAATAGTAGTAGTAATAATAATAATATTAATAATAACAAAAGGAAAAAAAATCAACAAAGGTGGATTACGAATGAAAGAAAGAAAGAAAGAATTAAATCGATCGAGACTTTCAATCGTTGGGAATTTATTTAAAAATCCTGAATAGAACAAAAAAACAAAAAGAAAAGAAAAAGAGGAGGACAAAGTATTAATTAAATGAAATATTATAATTAAAAAATACATACTTCGCTTTTGTAGGACGTGTCAGTCAATCGACGAAAGCATTCGGCGATGAGCGACATGATCCTCTTTTATTTTTTCTTCTTCTTCTTCTTTTATTTCTCTTCGAGCGATCGGAAAGAACGAAAATAAGAATGGGGGTAGTTTTTCGTAACACTTGTTTTTCTCCCTTCTTTCAATATCTAATGCGTTCTTCTTTATGTCAAAATGTCCCAGCCAGCTGTTTTCCAAGGTTCCTTCCCTCTCTCTTTCTCTCTCTCTCTCTTTCTATCTTTCTCTCTCTCGTCCTTCTTCTTATTTTCCTACCCCTCTTGTCTTCAAATGTATACGACCCTGACACTGACAACGTGTTCGTGGTTCCACTAACAATCTTTTCAAGTTAAACAAAAAGGAATAGAAAGAATATATAAAACCAGATAAATATTATGTGTATTATATTTAAAGAGCGTGATAAATTAGATAAGATAAAAGATTAAGATGAGATGAATATGTATCTCGAAGGTGAGTGAAAAATATTTAACAAAAAAATTGCAATTGACTAATGACAAATAGAGATATAAAATGATATAAGGAAGAAACTGAGAGATAAAGGAGAGGGGATAAAATGATGCTAACGAAGCCTGTTGCCGTGAAGACGGTCGCCGGAAGTGCACGCGCGTGTCACAAGTTTTCCGTAAAAAGGGGTTGAAGATGACGGAAGATAGAACGCGCGGAAAGAGATGGACCAAGTAGTTCTTGCTCTGTTGTCAGACGCGATCCTTGCAATACTCGAGGAAGGAATGACGAGCAAACCTTCCCGAGGAAATTGCTTACCCAAAGGAGGACGGGGATTAAAGCAGCGGTGCAAAGTGCGCCTGCGAGATACCGTTCCATGTATCCTGCAGTTACCTTATTTTATCTAGATGGCACCACTTATGGTCATGCGCCATTGTCAACATTACTGCACTCCACCATAGACGTTGTTTTCTCCTTTCATACATTACAACAAATAATTCTAGTATATTTTAATCTTTATTTTCCTACTTGCATTCAATTAATATTCATCTACAAATAAGTTTAATTTTGTAGAAATCATTATTTTATTATATCCTATATAATTCAATTTTATTTGTATATATGCAACAACAAGTTTAGTTTCTAAGTGGTATTTTTGTATATTGGTTAAATGTGTGATATTGTTTTATTTTTCTTTTTATTTAGTAAATTATATTTAGTTTAGATTTAAGGAATATATATGAAGAATTATTGGTACGATTTAATAATTATATGCAATTGTAGTGTTTCATTTGTTGCAAATTGTATGACAGGATGACAGTGGATGGTTATTTCTTAATTGCAGTGAGAGGTGTTAAAGAATAAGATTGTCTAGACATTCTCTCTCACTTTTTGTTTTTATTAATAATTATGGTGTTATTTAACTTCAGTTAATCAATGTTACATTGTAGATGAAAATTGTTGATCAGAAATGTTTCGTATAGAAATCAATGTTGTATGATGCATGAAGTATACTATGCTATAATTGTATTTTTTTTAGTATCATTTCTATCATGCATTTAATTTAATTCATTAAAGTTTACAGATTATTGACTACATAATGTATACTTGAATTTTATTTATTAACATTTTTTTATACCATTTATAGATATCCAGAGAAAAGTTACAAAAATAAAATATATTTTTATGGTTTCTTATATTATGCATCTGGAACATGGTGGTTATTTTCAAAGTATTAATTTAATTTTAATAATTGTATGTTATAAATTATTTGAAATATGTTAAATCACTAGTATCTCATTAAGGATAATTATAAATTAATTAAATGTGTTGTTTCATTAACATATTAATTCATTAAAAGTTAAATTAACGAATCCAATTAAAAACAGGGAACAATGAAGCTATTATTCTGTGGTTCTATTTCAAAATATAATATATTAATAATACTTACATTCAAACGTAGGAATAGAATATTATATTACAGTAATAAAAACACAATAACACAAACAAAGTAACACTTTTTGTATAAGTATAACTATAGTTTGGCAGGCTCGATCGACTCGTCATCTGGTGAGCAAGAGGATCAAGTTTATTGTCATCCTGATTTATCTCAAACATTGTCTCTTTTATTTATTGTACAAAAAAAGTAAAATAATTTTGTCAATCCTATCAAAGATGTAATTAATGTAAATAACAATCTTAACAAAATATTCAAAACAAGTAAATTTTATATTACAATTAATATTTTTGAATTTAATAAAAGAAAGATAAGAGCGTTACTTGGATAGTTTTATGCATGAAATTTTCATTAATTGATAATAGAAATATACATATATATGTATATAAGTAAAAGTAAAATTTGTTCAAATGTTATAAATAATATTTTGTATAATTCTGTTTTATTTGTCAGCGGTGTCATCGGTTTCTAACAAATAGTCGATAATACAGAGTTCTGTATACACGTGATAAAGATCTGTACACAGGAAACACTATATATACCATTTCTAGAATGTTTATTTTCAAGAGACTAAACGTGGGTAAACGTGGTACTAATAAAATAGTATTTCAACAGCAACTTATCTATCGAGTATCTTTATATATTTTGCAACTCGAATGCAGTTAATAAAAATATATATCTGTAGTAGAGGATAAAGATTTACATTGGCATTTGGATTACCATAGTTTAATCCTACCATACATAGTTTTATCACTTTTACTTTGTTTTTTTTTTCTTTTCTGTTCTTAAACTGTTAGATGAGGTATGAACGTTTATAAATTATTGACAAATTTAATTGGCAACCAAAGTTATGTGGATAAATAAAATATCGATCGTACCAGTTTGAAATTCATGAAGCGTACTACTTTCGATAGTAATAACCAACCGTTACTGCATTTATCGAAATTTCTCCTGCAATATTTGTTACTTTCAATTTAACTTGCATTAACATTTTCATAGGAAATTACATTTTCCGAAGAAACTTTCAATGAGATAGAGAAGTAGATGAATAAATAAAAAGAAAACAAAGATAAAAGTACGAGTTTCGTGCTTTAAATAACGAAAGATAATTATCATTATTTATTATTAATAATAATAATAATTATTTTAAACAGTTATCTTTATCCATATGTATAAATATACGTATTTATTAATGTCTACTTCAACGTGTACTCAATTATAGAACATTCCAATTCGTTAGATATTCGAATATTTGCCTTCGCACGATTTGAACCCAGTACACCATATAACAAAATTGAATTATATTGTGGAAAAAATCAAAGAGAAAAAGGGAGGAAGAGAAAATTTCTACAAGCAACAGTCGGTAAAATCCAAATCGATGTAATTTTTTTCCTCTCTCTCTCTTTTTTCTATTTCTTGTAAATAATTTGATTAAAAGCCTCTACGTCAGCAAAAGAAAAACCAAACAATTTCTTAGACGTTATTTCAACGAGAAAAGAAAAAAGGATGAAAAGCAAAAAAGAATAAAGAAAAAAGGGGGATAGAAGAGGAGAACACATTAATGGTATATAAGTTGTATAAGTGTGTTGGAAAAAGATTTCGTCTCCTCCTTATTGTACACATACGGTGTCCCAGTTTGTTCACGCGTATGGCGTCGCGCGTATCGAGTTGTCTCGGTCTCTGTCTTTTGGTTAAAAGAAATGTGAAAGAGCGAGATGGGGTATAAGAAAAGTATGAAATTGAGGTGGGAGAGTCTCTCTCTGGTACCGAGCTTGCGCCGTGCTTTCATAAGGCGCGTCCTGGTCTCTCCGGACGAGAACGGAAAGTGGAGAGGGCTTTACTCGTCGGCGAGCTTTCGTCGTGAAGAGGGTGCGCGCGCGCGTGCTAACTCGAGGAGAAAGGAAAAACGTAGAGAGAAAGGAAGGAAGGAAGGAGAAGAAGAAGAAGAAGAGGAGAAGGAGGAAGACAAAGGTTGAGGTTGTGGTGGTGGTGGAAGAAAAGGAAAACGTTCGTTTAAATTTGTCAACATTTTTCTCTTTAACGATAAGACGAAACTTGTCGTTTCATGAGAAAATAAGAAAAAGTAATAGATAAGTTGGTAAAGATTGAAGGAAGGAAAGAAGTTTAAAGAGGGGACAGATAAGAAGAAGAAGAAAAAGTTGAAAAATCGAGAAAGACACAAAGCCAAAGACAAAGACGACGACGACGACAACAACAACGATAACGACAGGAAAGAAGAAGAAAGAGGCCGGTTGTGCTGGTGCTTGGTGGTGGTGGTGGTGGTTCTCTAGTAATAATAGTAGTAGTAGCAGTAGTAATAGTAGTAGCAGCAGTAGTAGAGGACGAAAGCGTCGGTCGATCGTAAAAATGTAATGACCCGGCGACGAGAGAGGGAAGAAGAGAGGTAGAACTCAACTTGGAAAGTTTTAGCAGCAAGCTACGTCGTAACTCTGCGAAGGAAGAAGCACCACCAACAGGAAAGCTCATGGCGTGAGAGCTCGAACAATCGACCGGAAGGGATTCGCGGCTATCGTTTCTCTTTTCTTATTTTCGTCGTCTCTGAGCGAACAATTCGAGCGAAAGCTCGACCACAAGAGTCAGGTAAGAGATATTCAAGTATATACACATATGTATATATGTGTGTATATAATATACTAACACATCGTTATGTTCTTTAGTTTTATTTCTCGTAGTCTCGTTATATTTTTTCTTTTCTTTTACTTCTTCTCTCTCTCTCTCTTTCTATCTGTCTGTCTGTCTGTCTGTCTGTCTGTCTGTCTGTCTGTCTCTCTCTCTCATTCTCTTTCTCTTTCAATTTCTGTTCTTAATTGTGTGGTAGTTATTTTAATATGTTATATGTTATATATATTTATAGAAGCTATTTTCCAAATTTCGAAAGTTTAATTTTGTTGATTTATTATAATATTCTTAATCGGCAACAGTCAGGTTCGACCTTTGCCTATTGTTTGAATGTTATTCCGCAACAGGTTACGATTGATGATCCACGACTCTCGAATGAAAACAATGATATAACTCGCGGAACTCTAAGGCTTGGGGTTTCCTTCCCCTTATTTTCTCCCTTCTGTATCTCTCCTCTTCGTTCTCCTTTTATTGTATCTCTCAAATAGTTTAGTTTCGTCACGTTGGTTACTTATAAAATGATATCTTTCCTTCACCCTCTTTTTTCTCTATCTTAAAATTCTGATCGTAGCTGTCTAACATTTCGAGTGTTCAAATTCTTTACTTTATTAAGTATTAATCCCTACATAAGCATAATCATATTCTTATAATCAATTATTCGAAAATTGCTAAGTAATGTCATCGTTGCGTGTTTTTTTAAGATACCGATCCTGAAACCGGCAAAAATCAACACATTTAGTTAGAACTCAAACATACTTTATTGAAATTCGGTCTGATCTTTCAAATCCAGATATTATCGATATTACATTTTATTTAACATTAACTATTTATATTAAAAATCTAATCAAGTAAACCTCTTTATATAGGGATTATTAATTTTCTTCGCTATGTTGGCATTATCGATACAACACTAACCTAACATTTTATACATCACCTCGACAGGGGTTGATCCATCGAAAATGGGGTGAATTTCACGGTACTAGTCTTGGGTTTTACGTCATTCTGTAATATTCTTCATAAAAAAAAAAGAAAGTAACATAATTTATAATATACCTACATATATAGAGGTTTATTCATAAATATAATAAATGCACTCTGGAATAACGAGTGTAACTGTACACGTTATTATACTTCACGTATGCATTCATTTTGATACATATGTATGTGTGTACTTTAATACATGTTTAGATCTTGTATATATGTATATATCGTATTTGAAAAGATTTACTATTTATTATATACGTGTATGTTTAAAAATGTTATTATACTTCTAAAGAAGCTAGGAACATAACTTCTTATATACTCTCTCTCTCTCTCTTTCTCTCTCTCTCTTGCTATTTCTATCTCTATCTTTTCTCTTGTAAAAGAAAATCTTGTTAGTCGTTTCTCAGAACGTATATTATCAACGAAGTGAGCCTTCTTTAAGGTCAAAGAAAGGTAAAGCAGGAGGGTTAAAAGCCCGGTCGATCCTTCGATGCGCGACGACTCAAGCCGTTCTTTGCGCGAACGTAAACACTGGATCGGTCGATGACTGATGCGCAATACAATTTTTCCACGAATAATGAAAACCAAATAAAAGCCATTTCTGTTAGTTTTAATTTCGAAAAAAACTCGTTCTTTTGTTTCTTTCCATTTTCCTGTTTTTACTTGTTTTTTCTTTTTCTTTTTTCTCGTCAAAATTAAAACCCAATATCGTTCTCTAGACTTTCGATTTTTCATTCATCGTTTAAAATGTATCTTCGACCGTAACCGAAGCTGACTATATCCGAATCGACAATTATTCCTTTTTTACTCGTACGAGACCCTCCACCGCCCCCCCTCCTCCCTTCTCATTAATGTTATATCTATATATTTATAAATATTTAAAAGGGTATCCACCAGAGTAGTAGAGAAGCATTGTAATATTTATGACCACATCGTTCGTGCACGGTAATAAAATCGTAGTTAATAATTCGTAATGTAAAACAAATTCGCATAAAATTATCATACGCTGTCGAGTATAATATAGGCCAATTTATAAGAGAACATAATTAACGTTATCAAAGAATTGTCAATGATTTTAATTGGATATGAAGTATTTATTAAGGATGATGATAAAAATCCAAATATATAAACTCTTCCTTAATAATTATTTATTAAATGCTAATTTGATAGGTTTATCGAATGATATTGAATTACTTTGATGATTAATATTAGTTTATTAACTTTTCGATCGATTTTGTTAATAAAAATAGATTTGTAAGTAATTAAAAATACAAATTAAATTTTGATCCGTGATAATATATAATATATATTTTATATATACCATGAATAAATTAAAACTAATTCAAATTTAGAGGATGTTTTTTTAATCTTTCAAAACGGCATAAAGATTTTCTCTTAGACAACCGACAGGAAGCAACGGTACATTCGCTTTTACTCGAAGTAAAAGCATGTGCTTTCGAACTGTGTAGCATGTAGCATTAGGCAAATGCTTCTATTTCTGTGCCTAAGAAATTTTCGTATTTATTCGGCGTGTGTTAAGAAAGGCGTGTTCTAACTGAGTACCGTGCTAAAGCAAACGTTGGGTTGGACTTTTATTCGAATTACGTACAATCGTATTAAGGAATTTGTTTAAACCTGTCGTTGTATTTCATACATTTTATTCTTATTAAAGTAATATTTTTCTTGGCGAATGTTATATAATACGTATGGCAAATGTACATATAACTGATCAGAGTAACGTAATTTCATTTTCTATATGTATCTTAAATTCGCCATATGTGGATAAGTTTGAAATCATTTTATCTTTATTTAACTTTTAATTAATAAATTGACATAACAGAACAAAAATATATATATCAAACCAGGTAACATTCTATACAGTTTATGATTCACAATGAATGTATTCGATGAACTTCGACATTTATCGATGAATGAAAATTTATTTTCTCATACTTACACATTTAACTATTATTAGTTAATTTATTTTTTTCTTCATTTTTTTTTTTTACACAGATATCGTTCTATATTCCAAATATTTATTTAATATACTTATATATACTACGTATAATCTACTACTACATAACATGGGTGGTTAAAAAAAAGTATCGAAAGTTCGCATCGATAAATCATGAAAATTAGCCTACAGAGAAAAAGAGAGAAATGATTCTATTTGAATCTTACAAGCAAGAGATAGTAAATGCATGCGGCAACTTCGGTGATATTATCTTTGGCACAGATAACGGATCTTTTAAACGGTGTACTAAAAATTCAATACTGTATACTGCACAGGAAACAATGGCAAATGGTCGTATATATATACACTGATACACATATGTATAAAATTTTATATATATATATCGATGATGCAATGTAATGATTAAGTGTAGGAAGAGAAAGAAGGAGAGGAAAAAGAGTCGATTGAAGGTCGTAGAAGGACATTCGAGGGTATGTAGGTAGTTCGGTATGAGACTCGATCGAATCCATATCTCGAATCGGAGGATTAATCGACGGGTTTTGACGACGATGGCAAATCAAACACTCTCACGTTAGCGGCTTCGAAGAGCTTTAAACGCGTCGAGTGGCGAGTGTTCGACACACACACGTATCTCCGCTGCAGTTGAAGCTTTTCCGTGACGTAGCCGGAGCTTTTAACGACAGGGAAAAGAGTAGGTTAGGCTTTTGGCAATGTTTGGTTTGGCTGTGGCGTACTTTGTTCAGTCGAAATTAGTCTCATTTTATGGTTTTTTTTTTTCTTCAAGTTCGAAATCAGGTGTAGGTAACTTCGACGAGTCTAATCTCGAATGATGAGGATTTTATAACGAGAAGATACGTTAATTTAGAAAATTTCAATTTATATATGAATAATACGTGTACATAAATACATATAACGTATTGTTATTTAATTATTTAATTATATATTTCAATTAATTATTTTTATATCATATATGTATCATTTTTTATTTTACTAATCATATTTCGATACAACACGAATTTGTAATATTTGTTGTAAACGTATATTTGTTGTAACCATATATAAAAGACCACAAACATATTACACTTGAATTGCGTCAGTTTGGTTACCACTAACTGCCTCTACACACTCGGTATATTAGTGTATCTCAAGTGTTATTTGTTAAAATATAACCAAGCAAATATTTTCACGATTCTCGTCAATATTTGCATTGCATATTTGTGAGAATGAATTCGTTTAATCTTACATTCTTATCGCTATAAGGTCTGAACATGTATGGGTAAGGGGGGTGGAAGAGAGGAGGGAGGAGGAGTATTGCGTAAGGTACAAGAGCAATATCGAGTGAATGAAATCTGCCGAGATGCGTTTGCATCTGTGATGCATAAGCTATGAAGAAGGGAATTTTATTAATATAAAGAATTGATTTGTCTTTCTATGGTAATTTTTATTCTATTTTTTGTTTAATTTCAATATTATATGGAATAGCTTAGAGCAATATAAAGGAAATACATATCATCATTGATCAAATGGAAATATATTTTTCCGTATTTCTTTTTCTGCGAAAGTATGTGTGTTAGATATCGATATTGTAATATTATTCAATTTAATCGGATTTTATATTCAATTCTTAACATTCGATATATCTCGTACCTATATCTCTTACTACATATTTTCATTATATTTTATTTCAAACAAATTCTTTATCTCTTCGTCCGAGATTGTGAGGTTTCAATCGTATTTCAATCGTGTTTCAGATAGTTCTTTATCCCTCGTCATTCTGTTTCCAACAAATTCCTCAACATTTCTACAAGGCTCTTCGTCGTTTGCAGTCAATTAATGAGATTTGTCAAAGCTTTAAAGATTTCTTAGCACCTATTTAGACGATACTTAACTATATACGAAACGATTAATTTTTTGCACGCGATATTGATTTAAAACGATTAGCAACATTTAAATTAAATCTTTTTATTTTACAACTACATAATTTCAGTTTCTTACAATATATATCGTTTGCGTTAAATAAATTTAATTTTTTTTTAAATAAGAAAAAAGAAACGTAAGCTCGTATTTAAATATATAATCTCACTTTTTGCTCGTTTTAAAAAATTATTTTGGAATAATTACAAATACAAATTGTGTTTGTTCAATAGTTTTGCAATTCGGTATCTATTTATTCTTTGGAAAATTAATAATACGATATTACATTTATTCAATTCTCTGTGGACACACGAAATCGAATGAAAATTCTATTAGAAACAAAAACTTGAACATTTTCGAAATTGTACTTTCGCTATAGGTTACACGTATACAAACGCAAATGTACGAAAACTCGTGGACGAGATATCCTCTTTCAGTAGGAAGGTGAATCGATTTCGAAGGAACATGACGATCTGCTGGCAGTTCGAAAGGTCACTCGCATGACCCACATTCAATTTGAACGCGACGCAATATTCATACCGTACAGCACGTTAACTTATATGAATTTAAACTCTAATAAGGGAGGTTACGCGTATGCATGTCCAATGATAAATACCATTTGTCGTTGATAAGGAAAATTTTTGTTAAAGGTGTGACTCGATATGGTAGAAAGCTTCGATTCTATTTATGAAACGTCGAGTAAATTAGATCTTCTCCTTCCTTTTCCCCCCGTTGTCCAACGACACGGTAAAATCATATTTTTTTTTAATTCTAGACGAAAAACCATGAAAAAAAAAAAAATAATTAACGTTACAAGGAAGAATAGTAATAGACCGACTTTGAGCTTTTTGTACTGACAATTAGGTTCTTTTTTTCTATATAACTTTGTAACATATTTAAATGCTCGTATCCACTCGACGAAAGCTTTTACCGTCGTTTATCGATCCTTGCTAATGGTAGCCACATTCAGGCAAAGTATTGTACTTACATACCTTCATGAAATTTCGAGAGAGAGAGAGAGAGAGAGAGAGAGAGAGAGAAATAGAAAAATGTGTAATCGAGAGAGATAAAGAGAGAAAGTCATTCAGATCGAAAAGAATGCAATTTTATATCGTGTAAGGTATTTTTTCTTTGGAAAATCGTTTTTTCGAATAATGTCGGCCTTGGTAAGAAGAAAAAAGAAAAAAAAATAGATATAAAACAAGTCATATAGCATAGATGGAATTTTCTCAATTACATGAAAAACTATTTCGTACGATCCTTTTTTTCTTTTTTATTTCTGATACTCATAGGATTGGTTACTCCTTTGGGATTTGTAGCGTCTTGTTACGGTCACATTTTTTTTCTTCAAATGTGTAAACCATTTGATTCTCTTGAGACAGAGAAGAGAGAAAGGAAGGATATAGATAGATAGATAAATAAAAAGATAGAAAAGGACAAGAAGGGTGTAACGAAAAGAGTCATAAGTTTTTATTTCAAATCTTTTATTGGGATTTTGTCGTCCCTTGGGGATTATCGATCTGGCGCGTTATCCTTTGGGTTTGTTCTTATCCCATCGGAAAAAAACATAGATACTCGTTAGTTATTCTTAGTTATCCATTATTATTTATTTCTTCTTTTTTTATTTTGTTGTTCCTTACATCGATCCCATAAAAAAAAAACTTTTCCCTTCCATTCTTATTTCGTTGTTTTTTTTTTTTCTCACAGAGCCAACGAGGGAGTTCGTTTAACAACTTTTCATCTCTGCTCACTG
Source organism: Mischocyttarus mexicanus (assembly GCA_023678845.1). NCBI lineage: Eukaryota > Metazoa > Arthropoda > Insecta > Hymenoptera > Vespidae > Mischocyttarus > Mischocyttarus mexicanus. Next base: position 6,266,948 of record JACGTP010000001.1, read on the forward strand.
TATTCCGCGCCGAAAATTTTTTAATCACGTTACTTTCTCCGCGCTAATATGACGAAGCTATCGAAACTTTTCCAAACTGTTTCACGTTTGCACAGATTTGATAAACGGGAAGATGGGAAAGGGTAAGGGAAATATTCATTAATTGTGTAAAATATTTTTCTCCTCCTTTAACAAACCATGAACAAAAAAAAGGGGGCGGAGGGGAGGGGAGGGGAAACGAAAGGAGGAAATATAAAAAATAAAAAAAAAGGTTGGAGGAAGAAGTTCTTTTGAGTTGGTTATATTTGTTTTTTATTATTTTTCATTTAATTATATATCATGCAAAAGTACGAAGGGGAGAATAATTATAATAATTAAACGAAAAACTACTGGACGGAGAGTTTATAAAAAAAAAAAATATGAAAAACGATAAGAGACATTTCTAATTGAAATGATAAAATGTGTACGGTTTAAATGTCGTTGAGAAAAAAAAACATATTTACTCGAGTAAGCTAAATTTGTTTCTAAAAAAAAAATATATATTCAATTATTTTTGTTTGCATTTGATAAGTGCATCATCCATTTCGGATCTCTGAAAGTTTATCATAAAAATTGCTACTATAAATAAACAAGGTATATGTTGCAATTTTAATAACGTGCGATAAACAGACGTCGTATAAGGTTTACAAATTGTTTTATTACGCTATGCGATATGTTAAAATAAGGTTACTCGAACGAAGAACGAAAAAAAAATCTCTTGTGTTCGTTCATGCGGGCCTTATCGATGACAAATTTTAAAAACGAGTGTATCCGACGGAAGAACTTCTATTTGAGTCTTTACGTCAAATAACTATACCTTTTGTGTAAATCTGTTGATAAAATCGTTACTACGAGTTCAGGATATCGGACAAAACATGACCGAGATAGATCAACTTCGATCATCTATATTACTCTTTTACTTTAACTCTGGAAGCAACAGTTTTCTCTTTCTCTCTTTTTTCTGACTTTTTCTTGATTTCTCATTTTTTTCTGTTATTAAAAAATAAACACTTTTCTCGTATTACAATGTGAAACTTTAATCATTCCCGTTCATTGATCTTTTAAAAATTATACAAAACAATCAACTTTTTTCTGTCTATTTTTAAGTATAAATTATAACAGTAATTCGGCATATAACACAAAATAATATTGAAATATGGAAACGACAGTATTTTGAGTACATTTTAATTAAAAGTATAAAACTCTAGTTTTTTAATCATGTTCGCGTGTTAAAATCCACTTACGGAATAATCATTTCATATATCTGATTAGTATTCTATCATCATACCTATCAAAACTAATTTTTCAACATTATTCTCTCGTACTAAAACTTTTTCCCGTTTCTTCTTCTTTCCTATCATCAATTCTTTTAGCAAATCAGCAAAAGCTTGAAACTTTCTTTTCTTCACGAGTCTTCTTCCTTCCATTATCAACAAGTCTGGCCCTTTTTCGCTAAGGTATCGACTATTTGTCAGAGGCCTCCGCTTGCCAAGAAACAATTGGGAATCGATGTAAAGAGGAGGTATGAGGTGAAGGAGGTGGGGTGTGTCAAGTTGAGTCTGGATAGAGTAACGAGGGTGAAACCGCTTGTTGCTTCATGTTACTTGCAGGCTCAGCAAGTTTAACAGAAATCATCTTTTGACATATATCTCAAAGACGTATTCATTCGAATTTAAAATTTATTCTCGATTAATCGGGGTGCCTATTGTATGATAGTTGAATAAAACAATACGTTTATATCTGAATTAGAACTTTCTACCGATTTCTATTAAACATTAATTGTAGACATATTGCGATATTACTTTGTGACACAATCTTGTTCTATCCGACATATATTTAATCAAACCGGTGATACCGTATCGACGTTTCTATATAATTTCAATTGAAACTAATAACTATGTTCTAGATTCAAGTATCTTTATTTTAATTTATTATTAACCCTTATCGGTCGTAAATCATCTCTCACGTGATAACGGTACTTTGTAAAATAAATAAAAATAAATAATTTCTAAAAAAAATGTTATTCTTACAATACTGAAACTTTTTTTTTTGCATATTTACCGAAACCAGCAAGAACGTAGTCAGAATCACGTATAAAAAGCTAGCAAACCGATTGATATATTTTTAATATTTAAAAATGATTATCAATTTGTTGTTGAAATTTCGTGTTATTTCAGGGTTAAATTTTAAAATAATATCTTTACGTAAGATCGATAACATGATTAAATTACATAGTTTATATATCGAGAATTATCATCGAGTCGATCTTAATGTTCCAAGTGTCCTAATGTAAAGTCACTTGTATCAGATCTTTTTAACGTATTATACACACGTAATTTATAATGTTGTATACGAGCGTGAGTTATACAAGTGTTAATTACATAGTGTACGCATTAATGAAATATCATTGATAAAAACATTGAATATTTATATAAGTACACTGTTAGGAAAGAAAAATAAGGTTGAGAGAGATTCACAAGCACAGCAATCTGTTCCATCGGCACCGGTTTTGTGTTTTCACCTGCGCGCCGAGTACCTATCGATTTAATCGAGAGTCTTTGAATTTATATCCCGTGTGCTTCTCCTGTCTTTAAACAACTCTCATATATAATACATACATAGACATACACACACACATATATACATGAATATGTGTGTTCACGCTTCGTCGACTCGAGTTTACTGTATTATAAAATATACAAACACAACACTTATATCCACCTATATAATCATCGCATACCCAACACTTGCCGTGTATACAAATGAAATTTCTTACGGATACATTTTTCAGGAAAAAATAAATAAAAAAGAAGTAAAAAAAACAAACAAACGAAATCTCCATAGATTTTCTCTATTTTTGTTTTTTTTTCTTCTACTTCTTTTTCCTCTTCTCTCTTCTTTTCAAACTTGGCACGGAGACGTTAATAATTCATGAATTTAATCGCATTGGCTGCTTCCCAGACTTTTCACCACCCCTAGATTTCTATCACAAAATTACACGTTACTTCCTGAACGTAGCAAGTTTAAACGTATTGTACTGGCCTTCTCTTCGTGGCTATAAATAGTTGCATCAGGAATGAAATACGAAATAATAAGAACGCCAAGAGTTTTCTTTCGGTAGTTAATAGACAACTTTAGAGGAGGGACACTAACAAAATGAATTTTATTCTAATCGTTTGTACTTTTTTTTAATCAAAATTATTCAATTCTATTTCCTCTCGTCCAATTGTAACATAATAGAATACGTAATAACTCTTTTTGTTCTGATCTTTATAAATAATTTCTTTGAAAACGTAACAATAAAATACAATAAAATTCGTTATAAAGTATCATTGTTCAAAATAAAAATAAATAATAAAAATATATATATATATAAAAGGTATTTCAATCCATTTAATCTAAAAGTAAGAATAGAGAAAGGACGATGAAGATGAATAGCGGATAAATAACAAATAAATTTCCACAATTTGATCATTTGATCCTTCAATTTAATCGAGTGTAGTATATGTCGATATTGGTCATCAATAACACATACTCGATAGTTTATATCGATTATATTCTTCTTCATTTTGTTAACTTTTCCAACGAATCTCTTTTTTATTAAGTTTGAACAATAAAAAGGTTGATCACGTGCGTCATGTTTCAATTCAAAGAGACCTATTACATACCTGCAACCTCGTTTTTTACCTACCTACACGAGTATTACACGTATCTCTTACAACTACAGATGTAACTAAATACATATGTAAGTAAGATAAGTTTATATGTATATAGATACAAAAGCAAGATATAGGTTCATTTGACATAACATCAAACGTGGGATTAACGTAGAACCTTTCACGAAGGATAATCACAAGCTACGCTTTTGAATGGCTGCTAGGCTCAGTGCTTCGCATTTAAAGCAGCTTAAATCTATGCTTTACCTGCTCATCCCGCACAACGTCAACTTCGATGCGGCTTGTTTCCTAATTATATACGTTACGATGCATTCGAATATGCATATTGCACCGAAAACCGTTCACCCGATTTTCTAGTTCAATTTCATTTCTCCTATAAACTCGCGAGATTAACAACCGAATGATTATTTAAGCCGCTATCGAGGATTTTCTCGTTTATTTAAAAAAAGAGAATTTTTTTTTTTAAATCGCGATTTTTATATTTATGGTCGATTTATAACATTTTTTTTATATGTTATCAATAAAGAGAAATAAAAAATCGATTATTAACTCTAAATTGGGAAATTTTATGTTGGATACATATTCGTTCGGTAATTTTTTGTCACCGTCATTCACAAAATGCCGAGATTTTTTGACACTGATATGGTCTGTATAAAAATAACGTAACTTGTTAAAAATTGTATATTTTTCAGTGAAATTTTGGTAAATGATATAAAACAAATTTATCTTTATATAGAAATGTTTAATTAAAAAGAAAATAAATAAATAAACAAATATATATACATATATGTATAGTGATATTATAGTGATATTTTTTCACAATCATTTTCAGAGTCACTATTATCACTATCACTACTATCAAAATTAGATTTTGAAAAATCTTCACAATGTTATCACCACATTAACAATCAGATAAATTGTTTATTTTGATTAAAATTTGCGTCAGAGAATTAACAATAATACAAATGGTAAAAATATCCGAACACCCAAGCGTTTAAACTTTGAATAAAATTCTCTTCTATAATGCAATACGGAATACTATGCTTTTATTTTGTTTTTGTTTACGTTTGTACCGTTATACGGATGCAACTGAAGCTGAAATCAGTTCTTTATTGGAATTATCTCTATTTGGTATGTTAAAATTAAAATTGAATTTATTTAGAATTAAAAGAACAAGAATCAATTATTTTCTGTTGATTTTCGTTTTTTGGCTATTGGTGATTGCGAAATGACGAATTTTCGTCGTGTCAGTGAAACAATATGTGTTAAACAATATTTTAACCTTAGAAATCACGAGTTAGTTTTGAAACTTCTTCGATTAAATGTATATATTATAAATATATATATTTGTCGCGATGTTGGATTATGGAAATTCAAGTAACATCGTGTTAAGCTAACCGATTTTCTTCCTTGCCTTGGCTTAACGTCAAATGCGTAAAGATCGACAACCCTTTAATGTCGTGACACACATACCAATTGGATATTCGCCAAGATATCGATTTCAATTCTATTGAAACCGATCTTTTCGTGTCCCTGAAAAAGCTTCTTTCTCTGTTACTTTTTTTTTTGTCGTCCTACTAATTAACGAGTATCTCTATCTATCTATCCGTATCTTGAAAATTTACGATAACGTAGCTGATATTTGAGTAATAATAATCGTAAACTTCTAACGATAGAGAAAAATAAAACAAACCATAAACGAAAAGAAATGTAAATGGAAAAAAAAAGAGAAAAGAAAAAAAGAAGTAGAAGATAAAACGAGGATTCGCAAAATGTAGGTCAACGTCATGTATTTCAAAGTTTGATGAGATAAATTTAATGATTCCTTCCTTTCTTTTATCCTTTATCACCTTTTTTTTTTTACATAAGTAAAAACTAGGCTATATACTTGTCCCTTTGTTTTAGCCAATTTTCTTTTTGTCTTTTGATATATAATTAATTAATAAAATGTACTAATTTTCACGAATCCGATCGAAACTTTAAGTTCAAGACAAGATTCGTGAATCGTCAAAGTGTATAATTTGAAAACGTTTTGTTTCATTGTTCTCGAGAAACAATTTCTTTCTCTTTTTCCAAGCTTCTAAGAAATGTATGAAAATTAACGGATGAAAAGATCTCAAAGGTATTCTCTATTTTACGAAGGTTCCACTCGAAGTCCACACTGGTATGCTTTCCTTCCTTCCTTCCTCCCTTCCTCCTCTCTTCCTCTCTTCCTCTCTCTCTTTTTCTCTCTCATCCTGGTTACCTCGTAACGACACGAAAAATCTACATTAACCGAATCCTTCTCTAAGTACTGCTTGACCTCAAAGCGGATTTTAATGTTTCAAGGAGGTCACTAGCCTTAGTGCTTTTTACTTACTCTGTGGTATAAGTATAAGTAACTATATATACCTGTTAGAGCCAACTTACTTATTAACCATTCCTGTAATTTACGACGTTTCGATAGCACTAACCTTTTTTTCTTTTTCTTCTTCTCTCTTTTTTTCTCTCATGAATTCTATCAAAAGACATAATTCGTGTAATCACACGTCTAAAAGAAATATTCCTTATTACTTGAGATGTATTTTTTTTTTCTTCTCTTTCTTAACGAACTTGATTTTATATGCATAATACGTTATGTATGTATATATATGCAAAATTGTTAAATAATGTATTTTCAAAGATAATTAAACGCATATTTTGTGCATTAATTGACGCATATTTCGTGGTACCAGATTGAAAATGCCAAAGTTCAAGAAAGATTAAAAGCTTGATCATATTAATGTGAGACGAACTACCATGATTCATTTGGAATATTAAATGAGTTTCATTATAACCGTATCTCATACGTTAAAGGTCGTATTTACGTTAATTATAAAAGAATAATTTTATTTTTTTTATTATTTTTTTTTTTTATAATTCATGGACCACCAAAATAAACTAACACTTAGTAGCATCGCGAAGAAGTATGAAAAGATAAAGGGGACGTGACTTGTAAATGATGAACCTACCTTGTAGGCTGTAAATAAGGTGGTTTTGCTCGTTAAAAAAATAATAGTTGGTACTCTAGTAGTTGAAGTGACAAGAACTACTACCACTTCCTCTTCTGACTACCTTAAAATGAATCCCTTTTCTGTTTTCTTGTTTTCTTTTTTTTTTAAACGCGATACTAACACTGCCTTCTATTCATCGGTAAAAATATCAAACATGTTTATTAGACGTTTCGTATATTTTTATACGTCGATGTAACTTTTTGTTTCTTTTTATCCCCCATTCAAGTACACATGATTTAATAAAACGTATATCAGTGTATACACGCACGTAGATAAAATTGGATATAGAACGAAACAGGGTGAATTTTCATTTATATTTTGTAAAACTTACTTTTCGAAATAAAATCCTTCATCAGAATTGTAAAGAGATTTATCGAAGCGGATTCACATTTCTTGTTTGAAAAATATAAATAAACGATTACGATTGTTACGTTCTACTCGTAAAAGAATATTATTTTGTTGTCTCTCGCGTTTTCTCTTATATGAAAATATAATTTTTATTTCGAACGTTTATTTTTATCGTTTGTAAAACAGGGTTTCAAATGACGTATTATGTTTCTATAAAAAAGAAAAAAAAACTGTCACATAGGTAATCAAAATATTTATAGAAATTGTATACTCGTGTAAATTGTATGTCTGTAAAAAATGTTTGATAATTTATCTACGTATGTATTTAATAATATATTATAATTTCTTTAGAATTCACTAACTCGGATATTATTTTCTATCTGCTAAGTTTGTTGGTAACGCCTAAGAACGATTTTCCGTGAAACACTATAATCGCTATCCCCTAACGCATACTCCTTTTTCCCCCTTTTTAACTCCTACATCCTCGACATTGTCAAGGCTTCTTCTTCTCCTTTTTACTCGAGCGTTTAGGATCGTAGTAGACAACTTTGCCATTAATTTCCTCCTCCTTTTGCTCTGTAAGAAAGCAGCAGCATCCTGGCGCCGTATGTTCATGCGAGAACAACGCAGCCAACACGTTCTATAATTAAGAAGCATGCACATAAACGTATAAGTTCACGTATTTATTCATGTACGAAGTATCATTATTCCCCTTAAAGAAATAATATTTCATTTTTAAATTGTTTTTTTCCTTACTTGATAGATTTAATGAAAAGAATAATTTCATTTCATATTTTCTTTACGAAATTTATTAATGATTTATATAAATATTACTTTATTTTATTATGCAATCGTGGAAATTATCTTTGGGTAATTTTCAAGAAAAAAAGAAATGGGCTTGATCGATTTAACAGAAAGAATAATTATTAGGTGTACAAATAAATTTCCGCCGTTCTTATTAAAAAATAAAGCATTTGATGATTTTAAATGATGTAAAATTGCTTGTTGAGTTACTCCGAATATAAGTGCAAGTTTTTTTTTTGCGTTTGGCACGAATTTTCAACCAATAATGTTTCCAATTCCGCGTATTCGTACATTTTCAGCCTTCCTTTACGTATTTTGTCTTCAACGTCACAGTCTCCGTTCTTGAACTTAAAAACCATTCATGAAAACTTCTCTAACTTAAAAAATCCTCGAAATATGCTTCCACAAACAATCGATGCTCATCAGATGTAGATTTCTTTAAATTAAATAATTTAATCAAAAGTTCCCGCAAATGATGCTTATTCGGCTCAAAACTCGACACTTTCGAACGAAACAAAATATCTGTTATCGAAACAAAATTACTAATATACCAAGATTATGTTGTCGAGAGATGTCAAACCCTACAATATGACGTTTTACATGAGACAATTTTAACCATAATTTAATCATAAAGCCATACTTTGTTGAACGGCGATAACTTATTTGTACACCTAATATTATTTAATTTGATTGTTTCCTTTCGAAATTTATTAATGATTTATATAAAAATTAGTTTATTTTATTATGCAATCATGGAAATTGTCTTTGGGTAATATTCAAGAAAAACAAAAAAATCTACTCGAAATGTAAACTAGTGCATAGATATTTACGAATCTATTTGTTAATTACACGTATCCCAAATTAGAGATCTTATCAACGAGTACATCCTATAGGAAAGGAGCTTTTGCTTCGCTTGCTAACGCGTGATGCACGTAGTGCACTATCTGTCTCGTGTACTTTGTGTTTGCGTTTCACTAAAAGGGTATGAGGAGGATGGTTTATTGATCGACAGAAAGCAACGCAGGAAATGGTTCTTCTGCGTTCCATATATCGTGATCGGCGAGAACGAGAGAGTATTTACCGTCAGAGACCTGCCCTTTTCTTTTCTTTTTTTTTCTTTTCCTTTTTTCCCCCTTTTTTTCCTTTTTTTTTCATCCGACCCTCGATCGACCTCTTTCCTTTATCTTACCTCTTCTTTTCACCCCCTTTTCTTTTCTTTCTTTACTTTTTCTTTTTATTTATTATTATTATTTTTTTCATTAACCCCAACCGTGCAAATTTTCACATTCTCCTGTTTGATTTGTTTTTTTTCTTCTGAATTTTCTTCCACCTTCCATCCCCTTCCTTTGTTTTCCAATTACCATTCTCTTTCTTTTTTCAAAGCAATTTTCTTTTGTATTCTTTAACCTAAGTAATCGTAGTTTTATTCCTCATTGATCTTCCAGCCGTTCCTTCTTTTTCGAGTTTATCGTCGAAATTATGTTTGCGTCATTACGTAAGTTATCGATGAAAACCTAGACTTTTTCTTCCTTCGCTTTTAACTCCACCTTTATTTTCTCCTCCTCCTCCTCCTCCTCCTTCTCCTTTTTCTTTTTCTTACTTTCTAACTTCGTAGCTTTAATATTCTTTCTTTTATCCTTCTTTGGTATAGCACCTACCTTTTTCTTCTTTCTTTCACTCTTTCACTCTTTCTCTCTGTCTGTCTTCTTTTTCTTCTTGTTTTCTCGAGTTGACGCGATTCGATTATATTTACGGAATCTAATATGAAGACAAAAGATGAAGTTAATGCACGAGACAGAAGTGGATTTACTCTTTTATCCAATAAACCGGGAAAGATATTTTGAATTGTTACAGCAACCGTATTGGAAGAAAGAAATATAATAAAGGTTTATAAATAATGACAGAAACGTGATGCGTTGTTTTGATTCAAATCGAAATTTCATTTAGGCGAGAAATTCTTTGGTTAAATAACATATACGTGCCTTTGCAATATTAGAATCTCGTTTAAAACGAGATTTGCGAAAAGGAAACAAATTATTTTTAAAAAAACATATTCCTCGTTGAGGAAGAATATTTTGTTGTTTTGCGAGGATATTATTAATACGGGTGAAAACAAATTATAATGAATATCTACCTGTTTCGGTAGGATCATTTTCGCACGAGTAAACAAATCCTTTTTCGATAACAAAAACAGTATTTCCCAATCAAGAAACAATTATAAACGTGGGTTATAAAAGGAGAGTAGAGTATCGTTGGGATGACATTTAATTAATTAATTTTTTTTTTTTATCAAGTTTTTTTCTTTATCTTTTAATGAAACTTGTTTTTTACAATATACCATTAAAATAATTAACTCGGGAAATTTTATTCAATATTTTTCGAACGATGAAACGTGTGCACGAATAATGTATTCGTGTTTATGATTGCGGTTATGTTATCGTCCAAATTTTAAATTTAACGAAACACGAGAGTATATATTTTTGATCAAATGGTTGTATAATAATTTTTGATAAATTAAATACAGGATTTTTAAAAATTACAACAGAATCCTAAAATAAATATAACTTTAACAGGTACGTTTCATCTCTCTCTCTCTTTCTCTCTCTTATTCTCTCTTTCTCTCTCTTTCTCTCTCTTTCTCTCTCTCACTTGTAAGTTTTTTTATATGCGTAATATCGTAAAAATCATTCGAAGAAAGTAATTTACATCGTAAACTGACGAGTAAATTTTCTTCCTTAAACAAAACAAGATAATGATTTAGCAAAAAAACAAAAAGATTTGGAGAAGATCATTTTGATTTTTGTTGATGAAACACTTAAATGAATGTCAGGGATGTAAACGTAATAAATTTATTATTTTAACAATTATTTAAAATATAATCATCACGTAATTAATTCGATCCTTAACTTTTTACCTTTTATTTTAATTTTTTCTTTTAAAAGTTGTTAAACTAGCAAATTAGTTTCGTTCAAGCCAGTAAAAAAAGAAAAGACTAACAAAAAAAAATTCATAAAATCAAACATACACCTTGAGAGGTTTTAATTAATGATCGTTAATTAATTACTAGGTTAATTTCACGTATAGATTCATTAACGATAGATACCAATTTCGTAATTATCGAATATGTATTAATCTTTTATCTTGTATCCCGTGCATTGTGCATTTCAAACAAAAAAAATAAATAAATAAATAAATAAATAAATAACGTAACGAGAATCATATTGTCAACGCGAGATTAAAATTTTTATATTGAAGATAGGTCAAAGTGTTGTGTAGGATTAAATCGTGTATAAAATTGTATATTTTGTATCAGATAGTCAAAAATATATTAGAGTTAGTTATCTATGGGTCTTATTCGTGTCTATAAAATAAGAAAGAAACGTCAAATGGTCAATAACGTTAACCTTTCACCTTTCATTTGATTTCTCTCTCTTTCTCTCTCTCTCTCTCTTTCTCTCTCTTTCTCTATCTCTTTCTCTCTTTCTCTTTCTCTATGACATTTCTTAACATTTCTATTTTTTCCTTTTTATTTTGTTCTCTTTGAATAAAAATATTCTACGAGAAGGTCCAGTTTATTGGAGATATCCAACGTGACAGGTTATTTTATTTCTAGTTTGTAATATCACTGTAACACGCACTCTTGCGAGAAACTCGATTGACTTTAAAGTAGGTATTATCGCTATTTCAAGTTTACGACTAGAATAAACATGATCGGTTTATAAAGTAACAAGGACAATTCGATAAAATGACATATCTTCTATTTTCCAATCCTCTTCTTACATTTCATCGAAAATTTTCTATTTCGAATAAGAGAGTAATAACAAATCTACTACACCGTTTGAATTTTTATACCACTTAACAGAAAAGTATATTCTCTTTCTTAAGTTCTTTCTTAAGAAATATTAGATTGTCAATTATAAAATGGAGCAAAAGGTGCACATAATTGAATTGAAATTTACTCCATTTCATACTTCACAACTTAATAGAAAGTTTAGTAAATCGTATTGATTTCGTATCTTGATTTACATCGATTCATAAACATTTATACATTTTACGAGAAGTAAGTTCTTCGAATCAATCGAATCAAGAAGAAACTTTCTATCGAATTAACTACTACACTCTCGTTTATACTTTCCTCCGATACTCCTATACACTCCGTTCGAAAAATACATAGGGAACGTTTTCCTTATTTTATTAAGTACTAATAAAAACAAAAAAATAAAAAAAACGAAAGAAATAAAATCAATTCTCGTTTGATCACTTGGAGAATCTTTGTTTTCTTTTTTTTTCTTTTCAAATATTTATTTTACATTATCGCCTAATATAAATGACCCACTTATCGAACCCGCCGTTCCAATTAAATCTTCAATTAAATGCCGATGGGTGAGAAGGAGAAAAAAAAATAAGGGGTTGCATAAAAAAAAAATTCATTAATACTAAAGTACGAAAGAAAAGAAAAAGGGACACGTAAAAAGTTAAAAAATCCTTGAGTATGAAAACAAAAATTTTCGCGAGAATAATGTATGAGGATACGTGGAGGATTACTCTGAGGATCTTTTTTTTATTACATTTTCAAAAGAAATAATCAAACACAAAGATATTATTTCCTTTTCGTCCTTTTTTTTCTATACGAGTGTCCTTTATAAATTTTTTTCTTTTTTTTTTTTTGTTCTTTTCTTCTTCTCTCTCTTCTTATAATTTCTTGTTAGATTATGTTCTCTTCAGCTGGGTGATTCTCACCTTATCAAGGGAGTGTGAAAAACAAAAGATAGAGAGAGAGAGAGAGAGAAAGAGAGAGAAAGAGAAAGAGAGAAAGAGAGAGAAAGAGCCTAAGAAGAAGCCTTCGGGGATTCAAGGACATCGAGAGCGAATCTCCCTCTTGGTAACAACGAAATAATAGAAAATGAAAATATTATCTGACGTTGTCACTCCATCGCAGTGCATCCTGTAACCTCGTGAGCAAACCCTATAGCCCTTAGATTCACTAAACTTTCCAAAAATCACTTGAGGTTAGGGTACGAAAGGTGTATACGTGTGTGTGAGTGTATACGTGTGTGTGTATGTGTAGACATTTAAAAAGAGAAATAGAGAAAGAGAAAGAGAGAGAGAAAAAAAAATATTTAGAAACATCGATGTAAAAAAACTCCTGTTTCGACAAGATAAATCGTTTGAATAATTCAACTACTATTGCAAAAAAAAAGTATAAATTTATTCATGGAAAAGAAAGTAATAAGAGTAAGAGAGAATGTATGTGAGAGAGAGAGAGAGAGAGAGAGAGAGAGAAAGAAAGAGTTGTAGAGGAATTTTAGAAGTTGACTCAGCAAGGGTTGTATTTCCGGTGTTGCAGGATGCACGCGGTTGGATTGCACTCGGCGCTGGCCATCAAGCGTCAGAGAAAGCGTCGGGATGAGCAACGTCGTGCTCGCGAGCGCCGTTATAGCGCCCAATCGGGTGAGAGTGGGCTGACATCCCCGAGAGCGTCTACCGGTTCCCTGGACCACCATCCAAGGCATCACAAGGGAGGACACCCTAATCGTGCTGCAGGACAAGGCATGTTGGACACGAAGGTTGTTACGTCCATTGGGATGCTCCACATCGGAGTGGTATTTCTGGTGTTAGGAGCATTCTTACTGATGAGCGGTCTTCTACCTGGTGATTTGGCACACTGGAGTAGCGAACGGTCTGGTGGTTGGTGGAACGAGTTGGTTGCCGTTGGTCTATTTGCCATCTTAGTTGGCATATTCTTGATCATTCTAAATCGGGTTATTGCTAGGAAGGAAGAAAACGATCTAGAGGAATACGTTCAAAGACAATTGACCAGGTCCAGGTCTGGTCATCGATTAGAAAGAGATGTTGAAACTGGTGGGTTAACCACCAGACACGCAAGAAGGGTCAAACAGATGCAACAGATACCGTCAGTTGGATCTATCACGACTGAGGATGAAAAGAACTCGGAAAATTCGCCACCGAAGAGCCCACCGCCAGCTTATTCTCCGCCGCCCGTTATCAACGGCGATAATCAAAACGTACAATCGGCACTCTTCCTCGAACAAATCACCGAGGAAGAAATAATCAGCGATCGTGTTGAAACGTCTACGACCAACAGTCTCAGTCCTGGCTCACCGAGCGAGACCAGAGAACTTCTACAAAATCCACGATATTCCAAACAGAATGGAAATCCTCAACAATCTCATAGATCCCTTTACGTCTCTAGAATTTAGATGTCTAACAAGAACAACAACAGTAACAACAACAGCAACAACAACAAGAAAAACAACAAGAACCTCTTACTTCGTTTCAAATCGCTATTTCGCTTTCACGAAATGGAAGAACGAATCTTATCTAAGCGTATTAAATGTTAATCGCTTTTGGGCTACTTTTAAGCAAGCCCTTTAACTTTATTTTCGATTAAAGCGTTAGATATTTTCGTTAATCAAAGAAACATTTAACGCGCTATCTCTGTTTATTACTTTTCTTAACGAAATATTCTCGATTATCTATCTCACAATCCTTGGCATACATCTATATCATATCTTATTAGAAAATTTCAAAGAATTAAAACGTAATTTGTAATATTCTTTTTAAAAAAAAAAAATTTTCTTCGGTGAAAGGAAAAAGAAAAAAAAAAGAAAACTACGTTTCATTCTCGTTGTTTCCTGATTCCAAAAATCAGGACCGCAATTTATCTTCATTGAAAATGATTATCGAATCATTTGATTTAATATCATAAAGGAATATTAATTATAATTATTAAACATTCCAAATGAAAGGATACGAACGTCAAAATGATTATATCAATTAAGGGAACTTTGATAAGAAATTTGAACAACACACCGATGATGTTTCCTAGGAAAGTTAGTAATTTTGCTTCCGACGATCATTTTACGTTTGATCGTATTAAACGTCATGCTTTGCGTGTGTTACAGATACGAATTTCCATCAAAACAAGTTAGAAGGTGTACTCTGTCAAATTACGCTCGGTATTATAATAGGAGTTAGAAATTTCTGCTTTGAATCGGATAGGCTTGTTATATCGATTTAATCCTTTAACCACGCAAAGTCTAAGCGTTGGTACACGTCCATAGTACACGATGTCCCACGCAGAACTGTTATCCATAATATTATAACGTTATAAAATTAATTTGGATTTGCGAAGGACGGTCGTCGTTAGAAACGTTAAAGTTGTACATTAGGAATGTTTGGAATAGGGTAATTCTTTCAGAAGTAGATCAAACGAAATTTATTTAACATTTATTTAACAGAAGATCTCGCTAACGAACAAAGACTATAAAGTTGTTATTTTTACGTTTCTCTTAATTTATCTAACAGACAAAGTATATAACGTCTTCTGTCTTTACTTTATTCTACTAAACACTGCCTGTTCACATTTCAATTACACTCAAACTTTGAGTTTATTAATTAAACGTTCCTACTCTTTGTAAAATTCGTTAGAACCTTCAATGGCACTTACGCGATTAAAATATACGGTCACGAACACTTTTAGACCTGTGGAGTAAATTTTCAAGTTTAGTTTCTTTTAGAAAAAATAACAAAGAAAAAAGAAAAGAAAAATATCTTTTACGATCGAGATAAAAGATAATTTTCGAGTGAATGATATCCAAAATCGCGTAACGTGTGTTAATCGAAAACAAAGAAATGTGGTGGATTCGTGAATTTTTCAAAATAATATTTAATTAATATATAATCCTAGGGACGTTCGTTGTTCGAAATATGTATTCGTGATCGCACGTGGTAAGATATTTATTATAATAATTCTAACACATTCCTTTCTACGATTCCAATGATTGTTTTGCTGTTATTGTTTTTATCATATTTTTCCTAAGTTAAGGAAAAAGTCAAATATTCTTTGTCCAATGATATATCTGATCATTTATGTCGATCATGATTTGACTAAAATATTTCTTTGAATCACGGAAGAATGTGGAAATCAGCGATATAACAATCATGTACAATCAACTTTGCACATCGTCATTCTATTCATAAATGAATTGTAACAGCTCGATTTTACAAAAATATTTGTAAATATTCGGCGGGTGTTTAAGATTGCGAAATAATCGATAGAATATCTTTTATACGTGAAGATAAATGAAAAAAAGATACGAAAGATCAAAGACATTTTACTTATGCACATACATACATACATACATATATATGCAATTATACTTACTATGATTCAATTGATTTTTATTTTATAAATGTTTATTCTTCTTTTTGGTTTGTTTTTGGTTTTTTTTTTAATGTTAATACACATTTCACGATATCTAACATTCCACGATTTAGTTAAACGTTACACTAAACTTAAAGCATTCCATTGAATTCAATATTATTTCGATAAAATACTAAACGACAAATCTCTTCTAAAATATTATTCGAAAATGCGTTTGAGATTTAAAAAACAAAAATATAGAATCGAAAAAGCTTTTTTCTCGCAATTTTTTTTTCTTCCTTATCACTTTTCTTTTTATGTAAAAGTAGAAAGAGATTCATTGGTTTTTTTTGTTTATTTCTCGAATAATTATTAGCAGTTTAGCTGGTACAATAAATAATCATGTTTAAAGTATTATACGAAAGTGAGAAAAAATCGTTTTAGATAAAAAAAAAAACCACGATCCTGATTTCTGGATCGCTTATCGCCTACGATTAATAGGAATCGTACTTTCGTCCAATTGAAGCCTTCTAAGAGGCTTTTATATCTTTTTCAATGTGAATTAAGATGTTTAAAAATGAGGTTAAATAAAAATTAATAGAAATTGCGAGTAATAAAAATTGAAGAGAAAATACAAGAAACGAATTAAAAACGTGTGGGGTGTCTTTGTCCTTAGGATAAAAAAAAAGAAAGAAAAAAACAAGAAAAAAAATTGTTTAAGGAATTGAAAAAAAAGAGGTAGAATAATAAACTTCGAGAAGATATTTAGAGATAAATATGAAAAGTGAGATATCTAAGTAGAGTTTGAAGAATGACGAAACGAGACTCGTACTTGGCAGCCGACATCGATATTACGTGAAAAACCAGAATATTAAAAATAATATTTAAAAAATGTAAGTGTTTTAGAAAGCAAGAAAGAACGAACGAACGAACGAACGAAAAGTAATGAAGTAAAAAAAGAAAAAAATCTGTAAGATAATTAAAAAAAAAAAAAACGTAATATAAAAAAAGTGAAATAAAGAACAAAAAAAAAAAAGGAAAAATAAAATAAATAAAAAGATAAAACGGAAAAAACGAATTCAAGGACCAAGATAAATTAATTCGAAGCAAACGTTAATAGAGATAAAGCACGAAGGAAAAGGATAAATAAAGAAAGAGAGAGAGAGAGAAAAAAACGGAGGATTATCGAAGATGAAGGATGAAATAAATTAAAAAAAAAAGAAAAAAAAAATTATTACTACTCGCGATTATTATTACGATCGTTGAGAGAGAGAAAGAGAGATGAAGGAATTATTAGCGAACGGCATATCGGCGTACTTACTATTACTACTCTTCGCGTGTTCATTGAACGGATCGTTTCTAATCGTTAAAAAGAAAAGAAGATGAAAGAAAAAAAAGAATAACGCGAGAGAAAGAAAGATATACATATGAACTAATTATTATTAATCGTAAACTCTAATGTTATTATTATTATTATTATTACTATTATTATTATTATTAATATTATTATTATTATTGTTAACGCGAACATACTCATTAAATCTGTAAAAACATTTCAAATACGAACTTCGAGATACTATAATAATACCACAACAACAAGTTTTCATTCTTTCTAAAAACGAAGTGTGATAAACCGAAAGAAGAAGACACAAACAAACAAAAATAGCCAACGATTAATAAAAATGTTAATCTCGATGTTCGATGATATCCAATTAATCAGTCATTTCGCTTAAACATTACTATTTATCATTTTTAAAAGAAAAAATAAAAACATTTCAAATAATTAAGGAAAAACATATTCTCGATCGAATTCAACAACGTTTTTTGATCATCTTGGGGGGACGTCCATGAAAGAGAAATTAAACAAAACCAAAAAAAACAATTAAATTAAATTAAATTAAATTAAAAATATATATATATATATATATACATACATAAATACATACATAAATAAATAATCAAGCATACAATAAAATTCTCTTTAGGAATCGTGGGATTTTATTTCTTCTACCGAACGACGATAGTTCGATTAAAAAATAAAATTAGGAAAAAATGAAATAAAAAAATAAAAAAAAGAGAAATATAAGAATCTCTCTCTCTTTCTCTTTTTCTTGATTTTATCATCGATCCAGTTGGGATTCCTATCGAGAATTTATTATTACGTCAGGAACGTAATAAATATCTACCTATCTTCGGCTCGATATCAATATCTTCTTCTTCTTCTTCTTCTTTTTCTTCTACTTCTACTTCTACTTCTACTTCTTCTACTTCTACTTCTTGGAAAGAGAGAGTGAGAATCGAGGATGAAAAATGGATAGAAAAAAGGGAATATATAAAATATTCGAATCATTGAAGAATTGAACGTCATGAATTGGTCCCCATTAAGTAAATTCGAGTTACGTGGTGACGGTGAAATCTATAGGGGTATTATATCGTTTCGTCGTACAGTCTAATAAACAGTATTTCGTATAACACACCTTTTGATGACGTCCAGTGACTGATGATGATAATGATGATAATGATGATGATTATGATGGTGCGCGTTAATATTAAGCTAGATGATAATTTTAATATGCTATATTCCATTTTATAATACCTCGAGTGTTTACTTACTTATATTAAAAATACGCTAGTCATAAATTAAATGAAAAAGAGGAAACCAAAAAAAAAAAAAAGAAGATAAGAAAAGATATGGCCTTAGGAAACGATCCGATGATTCACATTGAGATGACCAAAGTAAGAGATTGAATATTTTATTTCTTTCTTTCTTTCTTTCCTTTCATTCCTTTTTATATCGGAATTCTTTTAAATAATTTCCTAACCATCTTCTTCTTCTTCTATTAATTAATTAAATAACTCTCATTGCTTATTTTATTATTTATCTGTTTCTTCGTTAAATCTTTTCTCGGATCGTTTTCTAACGTCTTATGTTAGAATAATAAGAATATTTGCCACGCTCGGGCGCTACCATTCTGTGATCCAATGAAAAAAAAAAATAATAAAAAATAAAAAATGAAAAAAAAAAAGAAAAAAAAACTACGAAAAATATTACACGCATACACAAACCCAAGATAAGAAAAGTAAAGAAAGAAAAAAAGGAACCATGAAAATAAGAAGAAAAAGAATTAACTTAAATTCCCATGAAAGAAACGTGATGGGGGAAGAAATGGAAAACGGGGAAAGGTGTTTAAAAGGGGTAAAAGAATGAATGAAAATGAAATGAATGATGGAGAAATGTGAATGAAAAGAGGAAACATTCTTTCGAAGAATCTCTTATTCTGTAAATATTTAAATGTATATATTATACATTTACATATATTATATGTATTATATTTACATTATATTATATTAAATTACATTATATTATATTATATTGTTATACACCTGTACCTTTTTTAATTGAGACACTCTTATACATTTATTAGTAATCACCGTGTCTCTAATTTTATTGCATTCGCGCAATTCCAATTTTTGTACGCTCTTGCAAAAACCAACGAGGAAAAATGTCATTTTATCTAATTGTAAAAGAAATTGATAAGAAATAATTGATAGAGAAGGTGTATGTGAGATGTTAAAGGAAAATGCTCGAAAAGAGAGAGAGAGAGAGAAAGAGAGAGAGGAAAAGAAAAATCTATGGATCATATTTAATGATCGTACAATTGAGTGAAAGTGCCTTTCACAATGTGTTTCGTACTTCTTTTTCTTTTTTTTTTTTTTGGTCTTTTCCGTTTAGCTTTTCGACGTCAATGGGGAAAAAAAAGAAAACAATTTGATTTTGTTCAATTTGATTTTTGTTTTTATTTCACGTATATTAATTTGTCATCGAATAAAATAAAAGAGGCAACAGTACAAAGAATATGGAAACAAAATTGCCAATATTGACGAAAAAGGTTTTTTCAATAAATAAAAACACGCCCAATAATAATAATAATAATAATATTAATAATAATAATAATAATAATAATATTAATAATAATTATAATATTAATATTAATATTTATATTGATAATAATAATAATAATAATAATTATAATTATAATATGAATAATATTAATAAATTCTTTTTTACAAGTTATAATTATATATAAAACAAATCTACACTTGAAACACGTCAGTTTTACGCGTGCACGTATGTATTTTTTTTTTTTTTCTTCTTTTAAATACATATTTGCAGAACGCAATCAAACAATTATGCATCCCCGATGACTTTTAACGATTTCCTTTTTTTTTATTTTTTCCCCTTTGTGTTATTCTTTCTTTCTTTCTTTTTTCCTTTTTTTTTTATTTTTGTTCACTTTTTCAACACAGTCGAGGAGTTACTTCTCTTATTCCCACAACCGAAAAGCTAACATTTCAAAACTAATTTTAAATGACGTGTACTACTTCTGTACTGCGTTCCTTTTGTGAATTAGTTTAAACGTAACAGAAAGAGTAGAGAAATGAATAAGAGACAAGAAGATTAAAGTAAAAGGTAAAAAAAAAAAATACAAAAGAAAAAATAAAAGTATTGTATTGGAAAGGGGGAAAAAAAAAAAACATAATGGTAAAAAAAATTACTGTTTATCTATAACTATATTAAAACTATACTTCACCCTATCCGATCAAAAAAAAAAAAAAACAAAAAAAAAAACCGTGCTACAATTCTATACAAGTTGACAAACTTTTTTATCGCTGTACATTATTAAAAGGAGAGTGATTTTTTAAATGCACAAAAAATGCTATGTGTGTGTGTGTATATATATACATATACATAAATATATTTATTAGATTATTGCATAATTTTTATCGTATCTTTTACGCTTATGTCAGAATACGTCTATCAACGAGACACTAATTTCTATTTAAATTTAAAAACAAATTAATTATACGATTGAATTATTGAATAAAATATTTATTAAATAATAATTTCTTTCTTTTAATCAGAATTAGATAAAAATTTGATGCAACAATCTAATACATTCTTTCGCGATTGACGAATATACCTGTATCCCTATTTATTTGTTTATGATCGATAAATCGAACCGATTCGTCGATACGAGGTACAGGTGTATTCAAAAAAAAACAAAAAAACAGAAAATAAGTGGTACAATTTATTTACATTACCACGTAACTGTTTAACAACCTTAACGAAGAGATGAAGAAAAAAGAAAAAGGAACAAAAAAAAACAAGAAAAAAAAGTAGAAGAATGCAAGAAATACAATGAACGGGGAGGGGGAAAAAAAATTACTTTTTAGAGAATACGAGGCTTCGAGGCGCTTTCTAATTAAAATATAATACAAAAATTAACGAAGAAAAAAAGGTATTTTTCGGTTAATAAACAATTAATGAAAACTTAATGCATACCGAAAAAACCTGTTAATAAAAATGATTAGTTTCTTTTTTTGTATGAGATAAACGCTCTCATTAGATCGGACATGTTTAAATATACGTATGTTCGATATTTATGGAACATTTGTGCGAATCTATTTGTGTACGTGTGATATACGTGTATCTGCTGCTGTGTGTGCGTTTGTTTTAATGAAAGATTGAAGAAAAAAAAGGATGCAAGTAAGGGCTCAATATTGTTAAAGCCAAGTTTTCGATATAAAATGCAAAAAAAAAAGAAATAACAAAATGCTAAGAAAACGACGAAACGGCAAAACAAAAAAATATACTTTAGATTATAAATAGAAGTTTAGTATATTACACAAAACCACACATACACACACATAATCGATTACGATGAGCATCTCGTTTCGAGAAACTAAACTGCGTTATTATTCCAACAATAAGTTCTTCTATTCGAGTTATTAGAAGATAAAACAGAGAACCACATCGTGTAGGATAAATCGATCGACGTCATGTGCCGTTGACCTCGAGAGAGAGAGTTCATGTAGTTGCATACGTAACTATGTAAGTACTACATGCATATACATATATATATATATACGTGTTGCTTAAAGCATCAGAATCACACGGGTAACGGTACACGATGATCGTCTCTTATGACCCGATTAATATCCCTTTAGAAAGGATTTATATCAAACGCAAGAGTTTCTGATTAATATCGAGATGCTATGGCAAATGCAAACACGTTGGACCACTGTCAAGGATGATTAAAATACGAGACATACTTTTGAAAACAATCATCGCTACGATCATTGAGTACTTTTATTTGTATAAAAGACAAAATTCTTATAAGTTATTTTATTTTGTTTTATTTTTAATACTGTAATACTCAAAGACCCACGAGAACGAATTTCAGTCAACCTTTTTTATTCGAGAGAGATATTTTTTATTTATTCAATGTTTTTTTTTTTTTAAATACAAAACTCTTAGGAGCGTACAAGATATCACGCTTTGAAAATCATCGACTTAGAAGGAGAGGTTCTTTTTTTATTTTCGTTTATTTTTTCCTCGATGAAAGGAGAGACAAAAAATAGAAAGATTTTTCCTTAACCGTGAACTTTTCGTTCCCTTGCATTTGGTAGATAATCGATCATCCCGAAGAAGAAATTCAGGAGATACATAGACAGTTTTCTCTCTCTCTCTCTCTCTTTCTCTCTCTTTCTTTCTCTTTCTCTCTTTACCCGTATCCAGCACCCTTTTGTCTTTCCTCGTTGTTCCGAGGTGAACTGGCGAAAGGCTATTCTTCGAAAATTAAGGACAATGTTTCCGAGCCGATTGCGACGGTACTTGATGCTTGCTAAGGGGGAAAAAAATAATATATAAAAATAACAATCTCGTGTTTGGGAAGTTCGTAGATGAAGAGACACACGCCGAGGAAGAGGAGGAGGAGGAGGAGGAGGAGAAGGAGGATCCGTAGATTACTCTACGTATGTAGATACGTAGTAGTAACTTTTTATAATGTTCAATCAAACGTGTTGCGTGTGTGTATATGTTTCTTCGTTGGTTCAACGTGAAGAAAACTCTACCTCCCTTTTATCTGTTTTTTTTTTTTTTGTATTTTCCATCAGTTCTTTTTTTGGATTTCCAAGTTGTGTTCTTCGTCGACGAACGAACCACTATTCTACGTGATTGTTAGTAAAAGTCCGATAACGAGGAGCCGATAAAAAGAAAAAAAATACATAGAGAAAATTATTACGATAGAAAAAGTGATTTAAAAAAAAGGAAAAGACGTATCAAACAAACGTGTTCAATTATTTCGAAATACGAGATTTAAATCGTTCTAATTTTAATTTATAATTTAATCAATTCGTCTTGATCGTCGTCGTGCGTTGCCAAAAAGTTTCTTGCACGATGAATTTGTTTTTATTTTATTTATTTATTTTTTTTTTAAATTAAAAATACTACGTCGATTATTATTTATTTCGTTACGAATGCATTAAGACAAATTTGTTTGACACAATTTTTTTCTTTAATAAAATACATTTGTCGATGTACTTTGTTCGAATGTTACCTTACCGATTAAAAAGAAAATTTCATCGAACGATTTCGTATATATATTTCGTAGTTTTTAAAAATATTGAAAATATCGTAGCGTGATAAGAAAGAAAGAATGGATTGAATGAAATGAATTGAATTGAATTGAAGGAACGAAGGAAGGAACGAAGGAAGGAAGGAAGGAAAAAGAAAAAGGAAAAAGTGAAGCGAGAAAATTGAAGAAAAAAAAGTTGATGATAAAGATAACAGCGAGCCGTAACGATCGTAATCATTTTCATAGTTACTAAAAAATATTATCACATCACTATTTGCAATTTACTGCTATCTACAATTATTACTATACGACTTAGCAACTAATAAGCTTTCTTATGCCATTTCTCTATTGTACCACTTATACATTTGACGCACGACTTTTTCGAAAATAAATCTTTATGAAACGCTCCATTCTTTTGTAATTTGGTAGTTCTTTTACTCTTTATCCGAAGATACGATGAACAAACTTATCAATATTTATATCATTCCTTTCAATTAAAAACAAATCGATTTGAAGTATTTTCTAATATTAATACAAGAGAATATGACGTTTTTACATGTTGAAAATAATATCAAAGTCCTTTTTAACGTTATTCTTGTAATATCACGATACTCGAATCTCGAGATATTTTTCTACGAGAGTAGAAACTTTAATGAAAAGAAAAACGATTCAAAGGACAGATTTTAATCGTAAAAACAAATTTCTTTCTCTTCCAATTTCATTCACATATTTCTAATCTATAAAAACCGTATATTTAATTTTATTAATTATTCTACGTAGTTGTATATTATTTCTTTTTACAAACGTTTATTTTATTTATAATTAAAAATACTCGTAGAAAAAATTTCTCGTTAAAACTGTAAAATCTTTCTATAAACCCAACCAGGGTTCCTACCCTTCGGGATATAATTTCAAGCATTAAATTTTGTCTCGAGGCTTAAAGCCTGGTGGTTAATTGTTGTTTACGCGATAGGCTGATAAGCTTCAATTCGATCAACCCCTCCTCTATTACCTCTTTCACATACCCGACGACCTCATTTACCTATTTTCCACCTAATCCTCTCTCCACCTACACCTCCTCATTCCCTGTTACATCATCTTCCTTGTCCCATAACACATTCCAAAAGCGACTACGTTAATAGTTCGATCGCTAAACCTTCGTGACGTACTTCGATCTAACGCAAAGAAATGAAATTATATTTGCGAAATCTAGAACGAACTAAGTGAATTATACTTTGGGTGAACGGTTAAAGTCTTCTTTAACGGTTAATCCGTGTCAGGTTGGCTATTTAGAGACATCTAACGTATTCAAAACTGTCACTTAACTTTAATCGATCGAAGAAAAATGCATTAAAGTTTGCTCTGAAGGAAAAAGAAATATAATCAATGGGGATTTTGTTTAACATTGATAACGAGGGTAAAATAAAAACACAACACTCAAATTGTAATTTCGTTTGAAGATTTATTTAGTTTTCCTTCTCTTTTTTTTTTGTATCGTTGTTAAAAGGAAGACAAAAAATTAATAGTATAAAAGAATATAAAAGAAAACAGGGTCAACGATTTATCTATTGCTCTCTTTTTCTTTCTCTCTAATTTTCCCTATTCGAGTTCTGATTGCAATTTCCTTCAGCTTTTATCGATAATACACAGGGCTACCTTCTACTATCGACAATTAAGGGAAATTGCACTGATTATCGTTTTAAAGAAACAGTAATGAAGAATACTTTAAATGCTTTTAAATACAAGAAAATGGTCTTTTACTTTCTAATCGTAATACATATATGTATATGTAAATTTTTGTACCCTTCTTTTTTTTCTTCGTATATATCGAGATTGAATTATTCGCATTAGTTGTAACATCTTATAGTTATGTTAAAAAAAAAATAATAATAATAATAAATTTTGAAATATATTTTTATTCGATGTCTCTCGTAGAATACAATTTTCTTCTTTCGTTCGTTATTGAAGAAGAAAAAAAAACTGGAAACTACTGTTTGGTATTTTTCATTTTAATTATATTTTCTAGATTTCCAACATACCATAACCGTATCTTTCAATGGTAAGCACTTTCCTGAAACTCGTTAGCTTTTTAGAGCTGGGTATCTTAAATGAACTGAATGGTAAAAACCGCGTATAAAAAAAAAGAAAAGAAAAATGATATACCGCAAAAGTTTTCTTCCGCGTACACGTGTATCTCCGTTTTCGTATCTTCAAAAACCACCGAGTATGTATCTCTCGAATTTTCATTCGTTACAGAAACATAATTGCTACCAGGGATCTGAAATTTCATTAAGAACCTTCTCGTAAATTCGTTTATGCTTATTGAAAACTAATGCGTTTTTAATGTTTTATTTATAATATTTAAATGGAGAAAGACAGAGAAAGATTAAGAGAGAGAGTGAGAGAGAGAGAGAAGAAATTTCAAAAGTGAGAAAATAAATTGCAGACAATATCTTATTATGAATAATTCATTTATACTTGCACTTAAGTATATAATCTACAATACGTACTTGAGTTGTATTTACATTTTTCTGAACGTAACTCTTTCGAAATCTTAAATCTCTTTTTATGAAAGAGGGATCCATTGTTTAAAAGAGTCTAAACTATAATATTCTAGGGTATCTTGTAGAAAGGTACATTGTCTTCTGAGAAGCAACAGTCTTCAGGGATGCACACTTCAAATGTATAGACGTATGTTCTTAGGTATATACAGGCTGCTTCAAAATATATGGGCATAGCTTCAGGGGTTGTTTTACGTATCACTGATGTGACCTTGTTTCCAAATAAAAACCATTTTTGTATTATACTCGTTGTTACCTGAATTTCATAGATAAACTATTCGAAGTAGTTCAACTTCAAATTCAATGCAAACTTCCAAATATTGAATTGGTGGAAAAAAAAATGTTGGATTTTCTCATTAAATTATGGCAAAAAAATCTGATATTTTTATTTCCACTAACTTAATATATTTTTATGACAGGATCTTTTCTTACTCGTGAAAAAATATCAGATGTTGTTTGAAATTTACTTAAATTTAGTTGTGAAGTGATGGAAATGACTGGAAAACAAAAAAGCAGATTTTTTAATAAGGAAACTAACAATTACATAAAGTTTTATCTTATTTCACCGTACCGATTCTACCCTTGAAGTTATGATTACATATTTTAAAAAATCCTGTATATATACATCTATGTACACACTTATCCCCGTTGGAGCCGGTTAAGTCGTTGAAAATCTTTTTTTTACCTCGGTGTTTTACGACCAGTAAATAAGAAATGATCTTAGCACGATTTTCTCTCGACAGGGATAGAAAGTTGTGAGTTTTTCTTTTGGTTTACAGGGACTGACCATAAAAAAAAAGTAGAAGAAAAAAATATTGGAGAAAACCGATGAATTTAACATAGATGATATTTCGTATCTTTTATTTCTTTCTTTCTGTTTCTTCGTAGTTGGTGAATTTGATGTTGAGACAACTAAAGCTAAGCTGGCTTTAGTTTTAGATATTTCCTTTATAGATGGCGACGGTATATAGAAACATGGATATAGTTGGGACAAGCCGGTTGTCCTACTTTAACGTAACGTAAGCTTGCCAATCAAGAAAACCAATCTTGAAATAAACACGATCAAAATTACTATAATTGTCTAATAATTATTTTTATTTTCATAAATAATTAAAATGTATCTAATTTTTTGTATATGTCATGGGAAAACAAAAGTATACTTTACCATAAATTAAAATTTATTCATTTATTCATTTATTATGAAATTTGTTAAATTAAGAGATAAAAGATTTAATTAAATATTTCTTCAAAGCTTATTAAAATGATAAGTCAGAAATGATAATATTCGATAAAGAGATTACAGGATTGTCGGGAATAGAATTTTTCTTTGAAAAATCTAAAAATGTCATATATTTACATAAAAATCTTAATATTATATTATAAAGAAATCAATTTATTTTCAATTACTTTCGTTACAATGTAAATACTAGGATACATTTATTTGAAGTAATATACAAATCCCTGTTTCTATCGATTGATCTTCTTTGCTACTATTCTAGGAAGATGCAAAAGCATGACTCATACCTACTTTCGTGGCGTGTATCCAGCATGCTGCCATTTTCATAGTGATTCATACCGTAATACTGTTATGCTCACCGATGAACTTTACACAATTAATCCGTCAATTTCATTACCTTACGATCGTTTCAAACAATTACTATTTAAAAAAAAAAAAAAGAAAAATAATATACCACGGAAATATACATACTTTTGTATGTTTTCATTAAAAAAAAAACCCTGTGAAAGGTGAAAACGTTATACGAATGCGCATTGGCGTGCATAAAGGAAATCAGATTTCAATTATTATCGGTGAAAAGCAAATTCTGTTGGCAGAACACAATAATACGTACGGAAAAAGTAATTATTTGTTTTAATGTTGTTTTCAAAATAAATAAAAAAGATTATAAAAATGTTATTCAAGAGAAAGAAGAAACAGCATTGCTATGATTATGTTTTTATAGTTTGACATTTAACTTGATTAAAGAAAAAAATCCCCGTAATGGGTTTCTTCCTTTAGATAATAAAAACAACTTTTACGTCATTGAAATAATAACAATAAAAAGAACATTAGTATGTATACCAACACAATTCTACATCGTTCGAATTTGAGATCGTTTCTACCAAAATTCAACATTGTAACATTTCTAATGAAATATCTTTCAATACTTCCTTCTCTAACTTTTTATCCCCGATATTACATTTGATAACTCAAAACTTTTCATATAATAAAAGAACAAAAAAGAATATAATACTAATTATTACTTCGATATAATCGAGTTATTTTATCTGTGAAATAATTCAAATCACTCTACTTCATTTTTCAAAGCTATATAAAATCCAAGTGAAAAATTATCTATCGATTTATGTTAACAATAGCTACAGTAATAGAATACAAATAATGTTGACCAAGAACAGATGACAAGGTAAGGATTTAAATGGATGGAAGTAGGAAGGAAGGAAGAAAGGAAGAAAGGAAGGAAAAAAGAAAGAAAGGTTGAAATCCAAAACTGTACGGAACCGAAGTAGTTTAAGGTGGTAATCGATATTCCCTCCTTTCCTCTCTCTCTCTCTTTCTCTCTTTTTTCTTCCTTTTTTATCTAACGTCACGAGCTTTACGTAGCAATCTCTGCAGAGTCCTCTCCCTCCTTCTTAATCTTTTTATTTCTCTTTTCACTGATAAATCGATTAAGAGTATTCAGCTTTTGTTAATGGGATGACGAGTATACGGCGGTATTATAAAAAAGAGAAGGACTTGATTCGAACGATTACTCCTCGATAGTTGGTTCCATTTTTATTTTTGACGGTGTAGAACCCCCATGAAAAGCTTTACCAAACGGGGTTGCTTTCGAGCGCCTAGGGGAGCCTCTCCTGTCTCTGGCAAAGACTGGATATAGTGACGTATCGACCGGCGGGGTCACCAGAGGTCACCAAAGTTCATACCGTCTCGCGGTTCACGAACCCACCGACGAAACTACCCTGCGCGCTTCCGCTTCTCGTTAAAGCCAACATTTCATTGTACGACTTTTCCCTCTACAACCCGATGATCATAACAAACGAGAACAACTTTTTGATAAGGGCAGGTATGTATGTAAAAAACAATAACAAAAAATACACCTGGACGATTATCAGGAAAGATACGTACGATCGTTTTTTTTTTTTACATTTGTATCCCTTCCCAAACACATTTTCGTGCTTTTCAATCGGATTAATTTAGTTCATTGTGTTATTTTTATTTTTATTGTTATTGATATTTTTTCTCTTTTTTTTTTCTCTCTCCTTTTTTTTCCTTCATCGCGATAATTTTATTTTTAACCAATTTCTCTTATCGAGATTTCTCTTTTACATTTTTTCCATTTTATCTTTATAATCGCGTTTTTTTGTATTTATAATCCTTGGCTTTAGAAGTATTAGTTGGTTGACATTTTGTTGATTGTATATACAATATAAGTTTATATTGTATAAGAACATATCTAGGTCTTCGAACGGTCGGACATACGATAGGGGTCTATAGAACGCCTAGTACATATTCTATATACATAAGAATCATGTTTATATTTATCGAGACGATAAGAAGAATATTTCACATATATTAAGAAAATATTTGAATATAATTAAAAAAAAAAAAATAAAAAATAAAGACAACAACAAAAATTGCGTTTTACGTTTAACTTAATCGTAAAAAAAATCGATTATAACACTACTCCGATGACGTCATCGTGTTCTTATATCTCGATAATCGTTAAACACTTTGAAAATAAATAATTTAACATGGATGATACGATTGAAAATCAATTACCATTTACTTCGTTCCACCATCAATTCTATCTGTCGTATAGGATAGATGATCACTTGTCATACTGATAATTGTATTCAAATCGTGCACCACGTATACTCTTATTATACGAAGTTTACCATAAACAAATGTGAAAATTAGAATTCTCGATGGATCCTCCCCGATTAATATTTATTTTCTATCGTATAATTGGGGTATATTGGTAATTGACGATTAAATCTTGTTCAGGTATTTGTCATGTTATATTCATTTCGAGCAATAACTCATTTTGTATAAATGAATAACATTATCGCAATATAATGATCTCGTAAATACATTTGCTGAAAGAGAAAAAAAAACCTGGTTAGGAAGAAAAATAGTAGTAAAGTAGGATTGAAAAATTGCCAATTGAAACGATTCTCATTTCCGCTTTCACTTTTCTTCCTCATTTTGAAATGCCAGATGTTTGCATCTCTCTCTCTCTCTCTCTACTTCGTGCTTTTTTTTATCCTACTAAAAAACAGAAAAAGTAGTAAGCAGCAGATCGATTTGCGTACACGAGTGTAATTATTCACGATTACACATTTGCAGCATGATCGGGGCCATGCCAGCAGTGGCTGTACGCCATGAACGTAGGAGACAAGAAAAGAGGCTAAAACGACCGAGTCAGCTTTATTTGGGTGGCCAATGGATGCCACCCCTTCAAGGTTCACCACCTACACCTAGTCCCCACGGACACAATAATCATCTGGATCCGCTTCCAGAGCTTTATCTTTGCGGCAAGGTAATCTACGTTTTAATCTTTCACTCTGCTAGGACATTTCCCTTTTCTCTTGACCTATTTTAAAATCTTCATTTTTTTCTTTTTTTTTTTTTGTTCCTTGGAAACATTTTTCCTCCGGCAAACGACCTAGAGGTCGTTGAACTGTCGCTGGGAAGAAACTTACGAACAAAATTTGTATTTTGCGTTATACTACAGAAAGATTAATTATTTATTTGCTATTACTAATTAACAACTGTTAAATTAACTTTGTCTATTTAATTAAAGACAATTCGTAACCTTGACTTCTTCTTCTTCTTCTTCTTTTTTTCTTTTTTTAAGCAGATCGATTAAAAATATTATAATATGAAAAATTTTCCATTAAACAGAACTCTATCAAAGTATCCTTTTGAGTTAAAGTAGTTATATTTAACGAAGAGATGCCGAGGTGAATCATTCTATAGACTTAGAGACGTAAAACAACGTAAGAGATACTTTGTTATATTATTACAATCGATAAACCAAGAACTTAAATCAATATTTTCTCTAACCGCGTTAGATTTTTCAATGAAAAAAAAAAAATAAAAAGAGAAAGAAAGTAAAAGAAAAACAAATATAGAGAAATATAGATACGTCGTTTTATTTTGAAATTTTGCCGATAGTTTCATGACGCAATTCGATTAAATTCGTTAACCCTCCTCCCTCCCTCCTCGAGTTATACTTTTCTATCGAAAAATCGTTGATTTTTCGTTAACCTAACATTTTGTCAAAATTCGCAGATATCCGGTTTGCACGCAGTCGTGGTATGTCTGTTGTTGGGTGCAGTGGTACTCGTGGTTGGTCTTGTCCAACTTGCCCCGGGGGCAACGACCACAGACCACAGACTCGCTTTACTCATCGCAGGCGCCACTTTGCTCTTACTGGGTAAGTTTATCTTTTCTTAACAATTAATCTATATCTTTTCTGGATTATATCTTTTAGCCATCTTTATTGCGGATCTTTAACAAAGTAAGACCAAATTTTCATCAATTTTTTTTTCTCTCTCTTTCTCTCTCTTTCATCGTATAACAACAAACGATGGTTTCTTTTTAATAGCAAATCAACGTTAAAATTAAATTTAATCCTTTTCGCTACGAACTTATTCCAAACGCTACGAACTATGCGACTGACTATGAACTATGCGAACTATGCGGGTTGCTATAGTCGCCCGTTGCATCTATTGCAGGAATGGAGCCAAAAATCAAGCCAAATCCTATCGACTCGCTTTTCTTTCCTCGCAAATAATTGCAAGCGCTGTTGCAATGTATGTTCATTGAAAAATAATGAAGAAAAAATCATTTTACATTTAAAAAAGTAATGTTTTAAAATCGTTTTTGAGACAAAAGTTTTAGCCTTGAATGCTGAAAACTAGGCGCGTTTAATGTTCGAACTTTCGACACTCTGCGGCGAGGATTACCGTAGCGAAAGGGTTAAAAATAAAATAAAAAGAAAAATAACTTTCTCACGAATAAAAAATAAAAGAGAAAAAAAAGAAAAAGCAGAAGAATATTTGTCAAAGAATAATAAAAATGTTTTGAAACTTTTTCAGGTATAATCCTGGCTGCCGTGAGATGTTACGTCCTACATTGCGTTCCCTTGCCAGCAGATTCGCCAGTAGCCACTCCCCTTCCCCCACCAACGAACGAGCACCATCATCAGGCAATGGTATCGAGAGGTACCCTCGACCTTTTAGTCGGTCATCAAAATCAACCGGAGACCGATGCTCTTATGCGCACCGAACAACAACAAGAGCAACAACAACAGCAACAGCAACTACAACAACAACAGCATCATCATTATCATCATCATCACCAACATCACGGTAACCATAAGAAGAAGCGTAGCTCTCAGAGCTCTTATCCAGATGAAGCCTAATCTTTTGCATCATTTTGATGCGTGCAAATCAGAGAGCAAAAGAGAAAAAGAAAGAATGAAAAAGAGAGAGAGAAAGGGGTAGAAAGGGAGGATAGATAGATTAAAAGATTAGGTAGGAAAAAGAAGATAATAAAAAGGAACAAGGAAAGAAAGGAAATAAAATGAATACAAAATCATGAATACGATGGAAGGAAGGAAATCGTGAGAATTTTTTAGAGAGAAAGAGAATGTATGAAAGATAGAGAAAAAAGAAAGAAAAAAAGAGAGAAAGAGAAAATTCTGTTATGGTTAGAAAGTAATAGAAGGAAATCCGTCGAGAAGCCGTGATGTCTCTTATGATGTCCTGTATATGTACATTGTACTCGATTCTTTTATCTTTTGTAACTTTCTATATATATAAATAATGCAAATACATATTATACACACACATATATACATACATAATAATATTATACTATACATATTATACATAATATTCGTATATTACGTACCGTGTACTCAGTAATTAATGTTACTGAGGAAAGTGCACTTTTCTGTAACGTGTATGGGGTACTCGTTCTATTAAGCTATTTCGATCAATTTTATCTATTTGAAAATAAATAAAATTCGACGTATTAATAAAGGGAGAGATTAAAATTCATTGAACGATCGAAGCAAATCTCGAAAATCAGATTTATTTCTAATATATATATATATATAATAAGAATTTAAAAATTGATAAAATTATTTCATTAACAATGATCTTCGAATAAATTCGAAGAAGGTTC
This sequence comes from Mischocyttarus mexicanus, assembly GCA_023678845.1. NCBI lineage: Eukaryota > Metazoa > Arthropoda > Insecta > Hymenoptera > Vespidae > Mischocyttarus > Mischocyttarus mexicanus. Next base: position 6,300,186 of record JACGTP010000001.1, read on the forward strand.
GAGATTGCTCAGTTAATTACGAACACCCTGTACATTAACGGCAGAGCTCGTTACCGTATTATAAAAGACTTAACTTTTTTCTGACAAAACTGATGAAATTTCTGTACAAAAGCGTGTTATATGTATATACGTATATACATACATACATACATATATACAAATATATATATATATATATAAATAGAGTAGAGACGCATATAACAAATGGTAAAAAATAAAACAAAAAAAATTACACAATGAAACTCGTACGAATTTACCCGTAAGGATGATTCGCGTTATAATAAATTCTTCTCAGCACAAATATTTACAACATAATGCATACACGTTAGACGGGAATTGAAAAACGAACGGGAGAACTATCTCAAATCGTATATTTAAATTTGTTCTCTTGAAATAAAAAAAAATAATAAGAAAAGAATAAAAAAAGAAGAATTAAACAATGAATGAAAAATATCTCGTTCCGACATGGATACTGACAAAAAGAAAAAAAAAAAAATAGAAAAAAAAAACAGAAAAAGATTACAAGAGAGCGAGGAAGAAGGAAAAAAGATGATAATAATAGGTAGATTAAAAAAAAAAAAGAAGTTAGATGAAAATTCAACGGAAAATAATTGGTGAATAAATTCAATGGTCGAGATTTTATGTGCCAATTTTGAAAACCAATATATACCACGGAAAAGAAAATTTGATAATGATCCGTAACACGTTTCTTTTCTTTCTACCGAGCTCGATTGTTTAAAAAGATAAAAAATAAATTTTCAAAAAAAAAAAAAATTAGAAATATCTCTGTATCTTTAAAAAAATTACAAAAGATAAGAAATCGTTTATAATCCCGTCTAATTCATTGAATAAAAAAAATATTTCCTCTGTCTTTCGGAATAAGTACAATTTGAAGGAACAATCTATAGACACTTTTTAACTATTATTATTATTATTATTATTATAATTATTTGATATTATTAGCGATTTATAATAATACGAAATCTTATTTCTAAAGGAACAAAAACAAACAAAAATAACAACCAACAATCACAAAATGTTTGATATAATAAGCTTATATACAAATACACGTCCGATCTTATAAGATTATTTATTCGCGTACGTGGACATGCAAAAGAAGAGTCATGTGTGGTGGTTTTTATTTAGCGCTAAGAAAGAAGGATCAAAAATAGATGTCGATATCCACCTATTCTCGTTTTATTATTAAAAGGAAATGAAGTGAGAAAGAATGAAAGAGAGAGAGAGAGAGAGAGAGAGAGAGAGAGAAAGAGAAGGAGAGTTACCAGTGACGGGAAAAAAACAAATTTTATGTAAAATTTTTAACATGCACATACAAGCCAGATACACACACGCATACACAATCACGTAAAACAATGTGCACGGTAATACACATATGTGTACATATATGCATAGAAATACGCGTACACTAAACGGCATCAAAAATAGCTCGAATTTTTCTGATACGAGCTTTGTATATAAATATATACATATATTATTATTATACTAAACGAATTTCCCATATTTGACGTAAGACGATGAGACATTAGGAACAAGAATGAAACGTTCGAGAAAAACTAAACGAAAGTGAAAGTAAAAAAAATAAAAAAGATCTAATAGAAAAGAGGAAAAAAAAAGATAAATAATTTGATTGGTGGGGGACAGTTAAAAGAGAGGGGGATGAGAGGGGAGTATAAGGGTATAGGAGGATCGTAATAATAATAATAATAAGTGTCGTTATCTTTTAGCTAGGACTTATCGATACGTTTTATTCAGCACTTGCACTTTAACCTCGATGCTATTTTATCGAGGATAAGAATTTTAGCAAAATGGAGAACAAAAATAAAGGATAGAAAAAAGTATAATAAAAACGGCGATGACGACGATGATTATGATGATGATGATGATAATGATGATGATAATGATGATGATTATAATGAATAACGATAAAGATATTATTAAAAAAAAAAAGGAAAAATTAAAATAGAAAAAAAAAACAGATAAAAAAAAATGAAAACGTGTATAAGAATTTACAGCAAATTTTGCGAGAACAGCATTATGCGATAATCTATGTGTCTTTCGAATAAAAAAAATATTTAAATTCTCTATTTACACTACGATATTTATACTTTTAAGCAGCAATGTGAGAAGATGGAGAGATGGAGAGAGAGAGAAAGAGAGAAAGAGAGAAAGAGAGAAAGAGAGAGAGAAAAAAATAAATCTTCTTTGCCCACGTGACGGGAAAACCAAACGAGAATGATATATATACGTATAAATATATATAATATTTTATCGGTGGTTATAAGGTGTGTGTATCCACGTATTATTTATTTAATCGTCGAGAGAGTTAAAACAAAATTTATCGACCCTTTCGCTGACTAGATATCGATTACATTCCTTTCTTTTTTTCCAATACGTAATTACATATAAATTCGTTTCCAAAAATATAAGATAAAAGAAAGAAAGAGAAGAAGAAAATAACAAAAAGTATCCACAATTAAGTAAAAAAAATATATCATGTGTTCCAGAAAAAGTAATGTGAATATAATTAATTAAAAATTATATTATTGTTGAAATAGTTCATGCCTGTCTCGAGGTTACCGGCGATAGGGTCGATTAAACAAAAAACAAAAAAAAAAAGCGCTGCCAAATTCGCTTTAAAACAAAAAAAAATCAAACAAATCATATTCTATATTATTCGTAACCCCTTTCTTCCTAATTGTAAGATCGATTAGAATCGTCACGTACCTCTCTTTAAACGTGTTACGATAATTATCGATCATAATTTTATTGTTTCTTTTTATTGTCATTTAAGTAAAAACGTAATCGCACGTAATAATACGTTTCCTTGTATTCGACAAAGAACAAAGAACAAAAAAAAAACAAAAACACGACTTAACTTTTCCCGTCACGTGGGCGTACACGTTCGACTACCGTTGGGGTCCACTTAAAGTTATTACAAATTTAATGTCTAATGAACAGATATATTGTATAAGGTAATTTAACGAAGCGTAAACGTGCCAGATGGACATAAATGAAATTTTTATCAGGGTTAAATAACGTGTCGCGTATATTCGTCCCTCTTTCGCAGCTATTTTATTTATTTATTCTTGGTCATCTGGTGCAGTGATATAAATAAGTATAAAAGATTGGGAAAAATAAGGAAGTAAAGAAAGATATAGAAAGAAAACAAGAGAGAGAGAGAGAGAGAGAGAGAGAGAGAGAGAGAGAAATAAAGATGAAGATGAGTATATACACTCTAACATAATGTTTAATTATAAAACATAAGTTATCTCTGAATTTAGTAAGAAATGTCTATTTAAAGATAAGAATCGATATAAAATAATATTAAATAAATATACTATATATATATTAGAATATAATATAAGATTAATATAATATAATATAATATAATATAATATAATATAATATAATATAATATAATATAATATAATGTAATATAATATAACATAATATAATATAATATAATATAACATAATATAATATAATATAACATAATATAATATAACATAAAATAACATAATATAATATAACATAAAATAACATAAAATAACATAATATAATATAATATATAATATAATATAATATAATATAATTAATTAACTAACTAACTAACTAACTAACTAACTAACTTACTAAATAACTAAATAACTAACTAACTAAATAACTAACTAACTATAAGAAAAAGTTACTCTTCCTAATTCGTAACCGCGATCGTTAATTTTTTATTGAAAAAAAAAAATATATTTCTCTTGGAGATTTTCCCAAAAAGAATTATCGATCTTGAACACGAAATGAGTGGTGTGTTTACATACTAACTAAATACATAATATATCTTTAACGCTGTGGCATTAAAAAAAAAATAATAATAATACCATAGACACAGTAAAAAAAGCTCGAACTTCCCTTTGAAACTAACGCGTGTAAATACATAAATTACATAGTATGATAATTTAAGCTCTCTAACGACAAATTTTCAATGCAATTTTCTAAAGCGCGTAATTTTCCTTTCGATCCCCTTCTAATACGTTTTTACCGTAACCTTGTTCTACAACTACGAGCTGAAAACATTTAGAAGTGGGATCGAAAAGGTAAAAAAAAAAACGGTGCAAAACGGCCAATAATATCTAAATTCAAAATACGATCCAAAGCACGTGGAACAAGAAAAAAAAAAAAGATGGATAAATAAGAAGACAAAAAAAAAAGAGAAATAAAATAAAAAACAAAAAAAGAAAAAAAAAGAACAACACAAAGAAAAACGAATTACGCTTATGAATACGCAGCTTCTTCGAATAAAATAGAGATTTCTTCCATTCGCCGATATATTTAAATAGTTAAATATTTCTATTTATTATGGATACAAAAAAAAAAACAAAATAGAATATTCTTATTTGCATTTTCTACTATAATCTTAATAATTTTCTTCCAATTTTTCTACACCGTACTCTCTCTTTATGGATCGTAGTTGAGGATTCATTAAAATAACCAAATTTTATGCTCGATAATTCGCAAGCGAGTTACCTTGAAACGCTTCACTATATACATACATACATACATACATACATACATACATACATACATACATATATACATACATACGTACATACATACATAAATACATACCATATTATATTATATTATATATATAAACATGTAACAGCAATATATTCATATATACTTATATATATATCATATACTTTCTGCGTCCGTTACTTTGGTTTTTTTGCTTCTTTTGTTTTAATTATTAACGCAATTAACAAAGTACGAGAAAACACATTCGTTCGTGTAACGTAGAATATTAATCATTATTGTTATAGTTCATTGATTATAATATTATCACGCTCCTGCCCAGCGTTTTCTGCGAATAATATTCGAATATGAGTTTCGAGTTATGACAAGAAAAGTATCACGAGGAATTCTAATAAACTAACAAATAAGTCGTGTGTCCATGATAAATAATATAAGCCGCGTGTGTACGTAGCTGAGTATATTGAAAAATATTATACGTAAGATTATAAAAGAAAAAAAAAACCTTAATTTGATTATTTATCCAATTTATTTTTATTTTATTTTTTTTTTGTTATTTATATTTATTGATTTTGTGAGAGATTAGTAGTACGATAGAGAATAAAGATTAAATTTACATATGCAAATGATTAAAGAATTTCAAATCGTTGAAACGTCTCGCGAATATGATCTAAATGTTATTATATTCGTGAGAATTTTGCTTGAGTTCTTACGCGAGGTTAAATTAATAAATTAAAACAGTAGAGTACATAATAAAATAAAAATAAATAAATAAATATAAAATACTAGAGGAAGTATGTAATATGCCAAGCACAACACACAACTTATATAGGCATCTGAACTCTCTTCAACTCTCACGTGATCTTGTAGTTTCTAAATCGTACTTTTCATGCGAGCGCCTATCTTCTTTTTCGCGAAGCATTTTTTCTCTCTTATACATAAATATTATATATATATTATAAAAGAAAAGAAAAAAAAAAGCAAAATAAAAGAGAAAAGTATCAATCTCTTACGTTAAAACGCATAGAATATCGGTTAAACGTGTATATGATACCCCTCCCCCTCTGCAGGGTATTCAAACAAACAAATGGCAACTAACAAAATAAAATAAAATAAAATAAAATGGTTTAAGGGTTTATTTAAGAAAAAAAAAAAAAGAAAAAAAAAAAAAGAAAAATCGATGAATGAAAATGAAAAAGGATGAACGTTCATATTGTGATAATAAGATACTCTTTCCCTCTGTGCCGATAAAACGATCGTAGAAACGAGCTATTCAACAAAAAAACGCGTTACGATCGTTCAATGAATATCCATAGATAAAACCGGTATATAATTAAAAAATATACACAGACATATAAATAATGAGGGAAAGTATATTAACGATTCAAGTAAGGCAATCTCTCTCGATCGTTATTTTGAATCATTATATACATACGCATATGCAATTCTTTCGAACTGGCATTCGCTGACTGGTGGTTATACACAGGTGTATGCACGCAATGTTTTTGTATATACATACATACGTATACATATATGAATTATACATATATTATACATATACATATATACATATATTAATATATAAGTTCCTCTTAATTCAGTTTTAAACTAATCCGTTATTATTACGATCAGGGCTTTTTACGGATAATCAACATGTACAGCTCTGTAAGATAGAGATTTTAGATTATTCATTATTGTCTTATATAATAAGTTATTAATTATCGATTTTACGTAATATTTGATGTCATTTGTTCGTTTATTATATCATATTACATATATATTAAATATTAAATATATATATATATTTTTGGGATTACCTTTGTTGCAGTCAGAAAATGCAATGATAATGTTACGATTTTTACATAGATTGTAAAGCGTACATTTAAGGCATACTTTTTTCTCATGATATAATATGTACAAGTATATACGTTCGATCATTGCAAAAAGGTATGACGACGATCATGATGAAGAAGAAAATAAGATGTACCATTGTCAGTTACAAGTGAAATAGCCTCTCCTTAAAGAAACGCTGATGTTGTAATCCTATATGTGATTCTATAGCAAACAGCAAGTAAAAAAAAAAAAAGCAAACAAAGGGAAGACAAAAAAAAAAGGAAATATAAACCAAGAAAAAAAGAAAAAAAAAAAAACTCTACCGCTATTGTAACTTTCAGAGTTTAATAAAACGTTTTCACTAACAAAAAAATAAATAAAAAAAAAAAAAAAAATACGAGAAAGAAAAAAAGGTTATTTATCGATTTATGTATTGCGTATTGAAAGAAATTTTTATTTGATACATGTAAAAATGTTTGATATTTATATATATATATATATATACTCGATAGATTTTTATTCGGTTTCATTTGGAAGGATTTTGAATTTGATTCATTCATCGAACTGAAAAAATTATCCTGATAATATTATTTTAAAAATATTTTTCATCTATATCTCGCCCACGTGATTTAAAACGTTGTGCGTCATTCATTCGAAGGCTAATCTTCTCTCGATTGCTCGTGTTCAACGATTTCCGTTTCTATTTCGAATTAAACACGTATGCATATGTGTGCAGTATATATTCGAAAGTTTACTCACACGGTGTGTCGAATAAAATTATATCGGAAATAATTAGATTCTTTCATTGAATTTTCGAAAAATTTATGGAAATGATTCTATATAGGGGAAAATATTAACATCTATCGAATATTTTCAAAATTTAATGTATCACGTATTTTTACGTTAATCCCATTTTACATAGAAATTATTTTACGTACTATTGAAAGAAAGAAGTTTTTCTTTGTTTTTAATTTAGTAGATTTTTATTTATAGATTTTTTATTTAATATACTTAAACTTTAAATTCGTAGTAAATGTTATCAGAAAATGTAATCTCTATCTGTCGATTCGGCATTGCATTAATACGTGGGGTCAATTTAAATATTTGCATTTACGTTGAACTTTGCTATGCTAAAATTCTCTCGATTTTAACTAATTTTTATTTAAAAAAAAAAAAGAAAAAAAAGATTAAAAAAGAAACCAATAATTTATAAAAAAAAATAGAACAAATATTTAAACATTTATTGATAAAATGTTTAATATCGTTCTTTTCGTTTCAGCAACTTCTACTTGGAAATTTTTAATAAAATTCCTTGTTTCTTGCGATACATCATTTGAAAAGGTAATTAAAATTTTACTTATATTCAAGTTAAATTGATTTTTTTTCATGTATTTATTGCATATATATATAAAAAGTTTCGTGGAATATTATAAAAGCTTCCATTTATACTATTCACGCCATCCATTTTCGAAAGAACGAAGTTAACTAGTAATAAAAATAACAAAAATTAAATAATCTAACCTACGGTAGGAAATTGAACTGTGTCATAATGAATTTAATTACGTGATGGTAAAACAGAAGATTGAAAAACTATTAATTTATTATTTAGTCTACTTTTCTTCGTCGAATTAAACAATAGTCATTTTTTCCTTTCTTATAATATTACCAATCATCTTAAAACAAAACATCTTCATTTTACTATCCACCTATAAATATTGATTAATTATTTTACATTTAGCAAAAAAGAAAAACATTTCTAACGAAATAAATCCAGTTTATTCTCTATCGATTATGTCGAATTAATGTTCAACAATATATAGTTGAAATTAATTTCCAATTGGAAGGAATATTTTAATTAGAAAAAAAAAAACACAAAAATCAATGTAAAATATTTTGAGAAGAGATTTTTCCTATCATTAGAAGCAAATAACATTGGTAATCGTAAACACGTTTATCGTATTTGTTTTCATCAAGTTTCTTGATGAGGTTACCTATCATTTTGCAATACTATCTATATATATATACCAAGCAGTCGATACAATTAACGGTCGTCGAGGTCGAAGGTCAGCAATCGCAGATGACCCGAGGTTGTCCCTCGATTTTCTTCACTTTTCTCGGGGTGGATGGCGCTTTAGGTTGTGACACGAACGAACGATCCACTTGGTTGATCGAGGTCGAGCCTTCTTTCACTAACCCAAGTTGTTCTCTTTTATTTTGTTCGCATTGTTCCTAGTTCACCCTTTTGGGGCCCTTCCCTTTGCATCTTCTTTACAGGAAACAAGAAAGAGAAAGGAAAAAAAAAAGATGAGGGAGGTACTTCAAATAATTCATTGATAGTATCGTCCTAATGAATTGATAATACATTTTAATGACGTGGTCATTAAATGTATGACAAAGGGTTGAAATGAAAAACGATCCAGAATCGATACATGCAATTATTGTAAATATTTGTTGTGTTGATAAACTAGGAGGTATCACGATTTCCCATGCCACCTTTTTACCTATCCTGTTATCCTGTTACAAATATCATTTTTGAAGAAAAATTTTCGACAAGTCCATGAATTGAAATTTGTATCAGGAGAATATGATATACTAGGAGATACACACTAAGCAATGCATTCCGAGTTGTATCGAAGCCTGTTTAGTGTTGTATTGAAACTACGTTATACGAGGGGTCGTGCTATACGAAACTGCGTTATATATTTTATTATATTATTATTATATAAATTAAATAATAATACAATAATATTATATATGAATTATTATATGAATAAAAATGTAATTTATTTTCTTTTTTAAATTATTGAACATTTGCAAATATGAAAGAGATCTTTCATAAATTGTATGGGTTATAAGTAAAAAAAAAAAAAATACGTTTTAATGACGTAAAAGCATTATTTGATGTATCAAAAGATGATCACTGAAGCATAATTGTAAATTTATATTATGTATCAGTTTAAACCCATATGAAGCTATACTTCTTGCACGTGTGGGTGCATGAGCCCACGTGAGGAATGTGACGAATGTTTACAATGACAGCATCAATCGGGGGTAACACTGTATGCACGTGCGTGTGTAGGTATATATGTAGAAAGTATTTTACGAAACAAGTATGAGAGGGCGAGAAAGTAGACAACAATATTCTGAGGCTAGGGATGGTAGGTTAATAGTGTGTGTATATTATGAGTGTGTATATGTGTTAGCTGGGAGAAGAGATGATTGTGGTAGTGATGGTGTTGGTGGTGGATGGTGGTGGATGGTGGTGGTGGTGGTGGTGGTGGTGGTGGTAGTGGTAGTGTATAAGGGATGGAAAGAAAAAAGGAAGAGAGGGGAGAGAGGAAAAAGAAGGAAAAAGTGATGGTAGGAGTGGGAAAATAGGGGAGTAGGAGGAGAGTCAGGTGAAGCTCGGTGTGAAGGTACCTTCGACACGATGCAAGTGGGTGGCAGAAGGGTGGCTTATCGACCAGGACGCAAACCTCGGAAGGCTCAGTATTCGCGGGACCACCACTCCGTTAAAACGGTCGCGCGCTGGACAAAGATTTCTCCGTAATATCATCATCTTGTCTTACTTATTAATTACGCTTTTTTAATATCGGAGAAAAGAAGAATTAGAAAAGGGATAAGAGTTAGGAAAAAAAAAAGAAAAAAAAAAGTAGAAAATCAGAGAAAGGATTAAGGGGAGTGTCGGATGTGAGTATCGTCGAACTTTTTAGGCATCACCTTTCTTTGATTAAGCGCGCGATTTATCAAAAGGAATCACAACGTAGAGATTAAGCTCTCTATTGCACATCAAAGTAAGTAACATTTTAAATTTATCATTTAGTCGTAGAATTGTTTATTCGGTAAAAATAAGTTCTCTTAGTGATTTCGCGTTTTTTTTTTTTGAGCTTGCGTCAGCTCTGTCAGATTCAAATGTAAATAAGGAAAGTTTTCTAATCGTGTGCTTGGTTAAAGATTTTAAGGATAAATAGATAAATATATTTATGATTAATGTTTTATTTCGTTTATGGTGTAACTACCAATCTATATTAGTCAGTTAGAAATTGTAGCAAACTATCAGTATGCACTCGCTCGCGTGCATTATAGTCTTCTTGTATATCTCTGCGCTCAGACACGCAAATCTCGTTAAAATAATTCCAAAGAAAATTCCTCCTCCTATAATTTTAGAATTTCCTTCTTTCTCTCGTTATTCGTGTTCACGTAGTTGCGTAGATTTGTATAAACCCGTTCAAAGATATGATCAGATTCCTTAACATTTCTCCAATTCCTCAAATCTTTAATGCACGATAGATTTGTGTATGTGTGTGTATGTTTTTTTTTCTCTAATCTCTTATCGTTTCCTGATCTTTTCTCAACAATCGAGTGACCCAGTTGTTGATCGCTTATTCGTCGCGGGTTCGCGAGATATTGTTGGATGACCTATAGTGACCTATTTATATGAAAGTTTTAATGAACAGGTTGAGAAACTTTTTGTTCTCATCACGTGCATCCCAATGTCTCATATATCAAATATAAAATAATAACATTCTTCTTTGTTGATACACTTTATTTAGATATTAATAATAATAATCTTGGTACGTTCCATTATTACAACGTAGTTTAAGATTGCGAGATTTTTAGTTATGACATACTATGTATAGTATAAGATATAATACGAATACGAAAATGAGGTGCACCGACCCCGATTACCAAATTCATCTCGTCCAATATAGCTGGACGTCTCTGGAATACAGCCAAGTTAAAGTCGCAATCGCATTTAATAGGAACGCCAACTGTGAGTCAACGTACGTTAGGGGGGAAGTTCTGGAACGAAGACGTTTCCATAAATCCTCGTTGTTCCCTTTTGGAGTTTCTGCTCTGGTATTTCTAACTGATCGATAAATAGGTCTTTCTCGATAGATTAGTTTTACATTAGATTAAGAATCATCGTAGAAAAATTAAGAAGATAATATTTATCAACTCTTTCGAGAAAAAAAAAGCAATCTATTTTCGTTTCATACCTTTTACATATTTCGTTAAAAAAGAAAGACATTACGCGAAATTAGAATTGTTTTCGATAAAGTATATACGAAGTTACATTTTCTTCTTTCCACGAAATGGATCCTTCCACGAATGTTCGCACTGATTTATTATTTCCACGTTGAACACGAAAAAGGCAAGGATGGATGCAGCAGCAGCAGCAGCAGCTTGGCATCTTCCCGGTGAAAAGGTGAACCACCTTGATGTCGTGCCGCCTTCGATAAAAGCAAAACTTCCATGCGCCACATGCGAAGTCACGTATTTGCATAAATAATATCCCGGGCCATTTACTTTTATCGTTGAGACTGCACCCTTTCGATAGGGACTTTAATTGGGTATACTAAGAAATTTCGTAACTGATGAATTTCTTGGTAAAAAGTTTTTCGGTCGTTAACTCACACGCGGATTGTAAATTCCTATTGCATTACGCATTACTTTTATCGTTCATAAGAAAAACAAAAAATATCTCTCTTATCTCACGAAAGAAATAAAAACAAATGATAGATAGATAGATTAAATTTATTTTATATAAATCCTCCTATTTTAACTAGTTGGTCAAATCAAAATTAGGACTTTGTTAGAATAAGATTGAAATACTTACAAAGATTATATTTCGCGTTATCATACAACTATTCAATTATATTCTCTCATTCTCCTTTGTCATTTTCTTTACTTTTAAAATTCATTCCTTTGTCATACATTGCTCTCATTCGAAGAACACTCGACTAGCCGTGAGGCAGAATGCGCATGTAAAAAAGATTTTAGATATTTTCTGAAAGATAATAATAAGCCAGAAGGTGTCGGCGGACTATTCTAACGTCACTTCACTATTTTTCCTTAATTTTTCGCGAACTCGCGAGAAAATAATAACCGAGATCAAAAGAGAAAAAAAGAAACAAAGAAGGATACTTTTGTAAGTGTTACGTATGCACGTGAAAAGAAAAGGAAAAAGAAAAAAAGGTGTAGGAGGGAAGAGAGAGAGAGAGAGAAAAAAAAGAGGGACACGTTTTTAATATGAAATAGGGGAGCCCTAATCCAGTCTTTTTTTTTTCTTCGTACTTTCTCGGACTCTCAAAGCTTGCTTGGCTGAGATCCAAAGCTTAGGGAGCACCGAACTGGTTGTACCTTGTGGTGTGTCTATAGTTGGCCTCTACTATACTACTACTACTACTACTACAACTACTCTACTCTCTCTTTCTTTCTTTCTACGTTTGGTAGTGCACATGCAGTTGCAGCCATGACACCGGGAACCAGGCCACTGTCCCACTTTACGCCTTTCCGTGCAATAAAGGTTACCTCTTCGTCGTTGTCGTTGTCGTTGTCGTTGTCGTTGAGACGACGTACACGTAACCGACTCCTTACGAACCTCGTTTTAGTGTGAATCGAAAATCAGTAACGTTGGAAATCTATAGAACGAAGGACGTAGTATATTTGATGGAATTTGCTAGTAGTATAGAAAGGGAAGATTAGAAGAGAGAGAGTAATCTAGAAGGACTCTTTAACGTTAGTTAAAGAAAGACTTAGGGATATCTCGTATATCTAGCAAATAAGTACTTTTAAATATAATTACCGAATTAAGTGTCTTTAGATTCCAGACGATAGATAATGTCTTAAGGACATTCTATTTTAAACGTTACCAAAAAAAAGTATCTTTTTTATTTTTATTTCTTTTTTATATATACACCTAAGAGTTTATCGTTGTTTCATTTAACAATTTAATTATCTTATTGTTGGAATTATTTTTAAATAAGAGAGAGAGAGGGAGAATATTTCATAACAAAAATCACGAGAGTTAATCAATGGATATTCTTTGACGAGTATGAGCTATATACGTGATTGTAATTTGTAATTATGTGGAGAGACATGAGTACACACCTACACGTATATATATATAATATATATAATGTATATATATATATACCTAAGAAAAAGTATATGTACAAATTTAAACGTGCGTCAAGCTTAAATAAATATGGTGCTTGCACCTATACCTTATCACGTACCATTTGTCATCGGTACGCGGTATTGGAGTATACGCTAGACATAAGGTTTATCATTGACGCCCCCACGAACGTAAATTTAATGGAACAGATCTAACGAAGTTCGTCGTATCGTTTAAACGAAATTGCATTTGACGATTTTCGATGACGCAGATGTCGTTCGTGCTTTTTCATTTATTTTTATTTTTATTTTTATTTCTTTTTTACTACTTTCTTCTTCCTTTGCCGTATATAAAAAAACACGCGATATATTTTTTCTTAATTATTATGGGTCTCCGTTATAAAAGTATGATTAATTAGATGAAAGTCAATTAGAGGAAGGAAAAAGAAAAATATATATGTATATACGTATATTTCACATAAATTCTTTTATCTACGAATATTATTTTACATACAATTATAATTTCGAAAAATCGATGCATATATTTGAGATATTAAAAAGGGTTAAACTCAAGGCTAACAACGCGTCCGTTTTATAATCATGCTCTTGAATCTTACAATGGCAGTAACTAGATCTCTCGTGACGAGCAAATACACATGCACGCATACATATATAGATATATGTATATATATATACATAAAGAATTTGCGTGTTAATCGGAAATAAAGAGTTTACTCGTCATTACGAGTAGATAATTCTTTTTCGTTTTGTTCAACGTACATTTTTTTCTGAAATAACAAACAATGATCTAACAACGAGCGAGATTTCAACTAAATACCGAATATAAAAAGAAGAAAAAAATATATATTTTATAATGGAAGAATGGTAAAAAAAATAACGATTAACACTACCTTCCATCGAAAAAGTTATTTTGACAGGTATGACAAAATATATATCGGTTGAAAAAAGAAGAAAAAAAGAAGAATGTAAGAGAAAAGAAAAAGAAATATGTATTAAGAGAATGAAAAAATAACGAGACTACCCCACCACCTGTCTATCACGAAGCAGCTTTAAGAAGAAAAAAAAACGACACGAGTTATCTCGTGTGTTATTATTGTTCCAAAGGATCGAACACCTCATAGGTAATAAAACAACTCCCGCGTACTCTTAAGAAGTCCTTCGATTAATCGACGTTCCATTAACGATGTGGCAGCTTATTCGTAAAAATAAACTTACAAAATAATAACGTGATTAATGTTTGTCGTCTAATATATACATAATATCATTTATCCCCTTTGTCAAAAAGTTCATACTCGCGATTCAACGTGTTGCAATGAATCTGACGTATAAACTAACGCCAGTAAATTCCCGAGAACGTATAATAATAAATAACTCGCTTACATTATTTATCTTAAATTTAAACAAATAGATACATTCAATCGTTAAGCGTTAAATATATCAACTATCGTGTTATACAATAAACAATTGTCAATTAAAAATACGAGAGGATCGCGTTAGTATAGAAGAGATCGTGATTCGAAAATAAAAGAGGAAAGAAAGAAAAAGAAAATAAGCAGCAAGTGGGCTGAAGAAGGGTGAAGAAGAAGAAGAAGAAGAAGGGAAGAAGGGAGGGGAGGCAGGTAAGGTGGTCTCGTTAAGAGACTGGAAAGAGAACGATCGATGAGAATGAGGCGAACGGTGGAAGGACGAGAGCGCAGCGATAGTTTTCTGACAGTGCAGCTGCACCCCTTGTGTGCCCTGGCTGTTCGATAACCGAGGTGCAACGTCCGTTGGCCCCGAGAATATATCTAGGCCAACACCATCACCACACCACCTCCACCACCTCCACCAGTAGCACCAGTACCACCACCAACAGCCACCAGCAGCAGCCAGCAGCAGAACCGGTAGTAGCAACACGAACCAGTAAAAGCTGCAGTGCTACCAACACCACCCATATTGCACACCGATGTTACAAGTACTTTAACTAGAAAAGTAACACTCACACCTGCTGTCTGCACTCTCGACATAATAGACCGATCCACGTGTCCCGTGTTTGCAATGCTTTGTTAACCAGCCGGCACCACCCGTGCCTGACAACAACAAGCTTTTACCTTTGTTTTTTTACATCATAAAAGAATATGTATACATATATGTGTGTAAAAGAATAGAACGAAAAAATAAAAATGATAAAAGGAACAAGAGGGAAAAAGAGATTCTGCGAAGCAGCTAGGATGGCTCAATTAATTCAAGGACACATCTAAGGGAAACTCCGTTTTCTATTCAAATCGATAATAGAGAAGGAAAAAAACCGATACTTTCTACTCGAATTTATTCGATATCCTCGACCCGTTGCTACCTTCCATAACAAAAGGTTGATAACTCGATGTATACAACACCTGTTTTATTTTTTTTTTTTTTTAAGAAAACCTGGATTTCGATTTATTATCCGGAAAGACAAAATAATAATCATCTTTCAAAAGATTCGTAGTTATTCGCAAAAATGATGTTGCAAGAAATCACGATTTTTTCGTTGAATTCATTTGTTGTACGAGAGAAACCTTGCGAGAATGCGAGAAATAGGAAATATGGTTATCGAATAAATAAATTCTGTATACTCTCTCTCTCTCTCTCTCTTTCTCTCTCTCTCGTTGAGAAAATTACTCTTGTTCTGCGATTCTAGGAAATTTTTAATTACATTTGCAGTCTATTCGTTTTTTCCTTTTTTTATCTTCTTGTTTTAACCTGAAATAAAATATTCTCTCCATTTATATTTTCAAAGTATGTATATAATACAATCATTTGATTTTAGAAACAATAGAATACATCTAACAATGATTGTAGAATAGCGTGAAAGGGATAGTAAAAAATTGGAAATAAATGAAAATATAAAATACAAAATAAATAATAATATAATAAAAAGAGGACACTCACGATGTGCGTTATGATAATTTATCTGTATGTAAATCGAGAAAAAAAAATATATAACGTTTAAATTTCCAAAAATACTTTAAATTAAAGTATATATCGAATACACATATTTACATAGATATTCGCGTATGTATGTATGTGTATACGTATGAAATGGTCAAGAATGTTTCTTTGACCTTTTGCAATCTCATGTTTAGCGATAAAAATTAATTCTATCGGAAAGATATTTTTTCTTTTTTTACCTTTACGGAATCGTTTCACGCAAGGATGTCTGTCGTTGACATTTTCTCTAATGAACCAAAAGAATTCTTACAATGGGAGTTGTTAGATAACATTATCGTCTACATCGTACATAATAACATCGATCGAAACACATCACATATATGTTTATGTGTGTATGTATGTAACATTTTGGAAAATAAGCTCCGCGAAACAAAGTTATCAGAGTGAAACTAAAGATTCTCTTCTACCCTCCTTTCTCCTCCTACTCCTCCTCCTCCTCCTCCTCCTCCTTACCTTAGGAAAGCCCCCTACTTGCTCGTGCATCCGTTAAAGCTGTTCCACTTTCCACGTCGAGCGTGCAGCTCTTCGATAACCCTAGATGATTTACACCTCGATGTTGAAGGTGGTTCTATTATTTCATGCTATATATTACAAATTGAAATACTAACGCGTGTGCTATATTTATTTTGTAATTAAAATTCCAAACGTTTTTCGTTTAAATCAATCATCGATCATTTAATATCTTCCTTCGTATTCCTATTTTTGTTTCGCGCGTATTATTATCCGATAAAAAAAAAACAGATAAAAAAGGAAAATACCATCTCTGGGAAAAAAATTTCTTTTAAGGAAAATAAATTCGAGTTAGAATGATTTGAAAAAAGTGTGTTTAGTTTAAATCATTCAACTCAATTATTTTTTTATGGATCAAAATAATAAGAGCTATTTTGGGATACGTCATTAAACAAAATGCAGTATTATTTGATAGTCACCAAACACAGACATTGTTTAACGTTCGTTCCTCGTTAAATTACACTTCCTGATAATGCAAACAAGGAAAATGTATTATAGTAGTAATAATAATAATAATCGTGTTTACAGGATGATCACGGCATTACCAGTTCCATCGGTAAAGGTCTTCCACAAAACTTATTATCAAGAAAAGGGGACAAGAATAGGAAACAGCCAACCGGGAAGCCCGTTGGCAGAAAGCGAAGCAGTCTTAGCGTTGGCCGACAAGGAACCACCTGAATATTATTTTTGTGGAAAGGTAAATAAAATGAATTTTATTTTTTTTTACTCTCCGGGTACGTTAAAAGACATCATCCGTTAAAATTTCAATTAATTCTTCGCCCACGCGTATGTATGATACCTCATAAAACTATTCGTAATAATAGAGAACAATATAAACTTTGTTAGATCGTAGAAAGTTAAATAGTTAGAATAAAATAATATAAATTAAATTTAAATATTTCAAAGGAAACATTATTTCATTAAAGCTAAACTTTTAATTGAAATTTTCTCGATTATGATACTCAGAATATGCAGAACGATGATATTTTTTTTTTACACTTTTCCTAATAATTTTGAATAAACATTATTAAAATATTGGAAACAGAAACTAATAACTATTTTGTTTTATTTCATTTTTTAATTTATATATGTTCGTTATTTTAGAATTTTGTAATTATTATTTATTAATGCACATTTTTATATTTTTCTTTTCTAACGTCTTGCAAAATTACGTCAAAATTGGATAACATTTTTCGCTTAGGTACGACGTTTCTCATTGTCACTAAAAAATTTAAAACCCAATTTTTTCAAAGCTCTCTCTCTCTCTCTCTTATATTTTCATTTTTAAGTAATAAAAAATAACAAACTGATGGAAGTAAAGGTTAAAAATAACGGAAGGGTATTCAAGACCGTGGGTGTTATACTTGAAAAACACAAAGATTTTGTTTACGTAGAAAAATAAAATAATTTTTTAAATCGTGCAATAAGGTATAGGAAACTTTTCAAACTTTTTTATAATAATACGAAGAAAAAGTACTTTTTCGTTTTATCTCCTTCCATCCTTCCGATTTGCAAAATATAAATAAGAAAATATTTACAACGCGTTTAAAAGATTTAAATCTTGTAATATGCAGTTTTTGTATCAGAAGTTTAAAAAAAGCATCATGGTGAGAGTTAATCGATATTCGATTACTACGTTATAGTAATTTTAAGTTATTGACGTATGGGTTTTATAGGAAGGGAAGGAAGATATTTGTGACGTCATTCGATCCTCGTAGGCGTTCTGAGAGTAAGGGCGTAGAAATTTCTCTCATAATTTCAACGTGTAGCGCGTATCGAGTTTTTCCTTTTTTTTTATTTGTTTCTGTCCTTTTTTTTTTTTTTTTTTTTTTTTTAAAACTTTCTCATTTCGTTTGATGGAAGAGTATATAATCGACATTTAGAATGAAATTTTTTTTCGTAAAACCGATAATATCACTTTCCATTGTTTTTTTTTCTCTCACTCTCTCTCTCTCCTCTTTCAACAATTATTTTATCAATCGTTCCGTAATTACTCGTTCGAAATAATTAAATTAAATTATACGGTATAATCCTTTACGCCGATATTAAACGATTAATATATTTCATTAAGACAAATATAATTAATCTCTCATTATAAGTGGCTCAGTTTCTGATAGGAAAATGCCGATTAAGTATAAATTTAAACCAGCAGTCGCACGCGATGTTTAACGAGTTTGAGCTTGTTCACATTGACGAGATATATATTTTGGTTAAAATTCATTGACCTTGACCTTGGGGTGCTCGATAACGAAAAGTCGAAGGAGAAACTCGATGCTGCTGGAGGAGCAGCCGAGCGAGAAACGCGACAAAGAGAGCTACCCTATCGAGACAGCTATAAAACGTACCTAAGTTCCTAGAACGAAATTGATCTCTAGGGAAACAAAGAATCACACGATTTAATATTATTATTATTATTCTTCTTCTCTTTTCGAATAGAAATATAGAATTTTTTTTTAATCCAATTTTTAATGGATTTAATAATAGTATCCATTGAATTGTGTGTGTGCGTGTATAAATTTGCATATATATATATATGTATGTGTGTGTAAATAAATTATAATTTGAAGACAATATTTACAAACTATTATATATATTCTCACGTTCGGAAGACGGTGTCAATTATATTCTACCACGTTGGAAAGTTTAAAGGGTAGATCGATAGCTTGGAATATTCTGATCCGTACCTTTTATAGGGTCATGTAAAAATTCTCGCTATTTAATTCTTTACCGTGTGTATATAAGATTTTCATTCGTATATAGACAGTGTATACACACACACACACACACACACACACACACACATATATTTAGATAGAATATAGTTATTTTATTAAATAGAATGTTCGTTGTAAATATTACCAGGTAAATTCTCTCCATGTTGTCGTGGGATCTCTACTTTTTGGATCTGTTGTACTCGTCGTTGGTTTAGTCCAACTTGCACCAGGAGCCGAAGCCGCACAAAACTCGGCTGTGTTGATAGCAGCTGGATGTGGTCTTCTACTTGTTGGTGTTTTGTTAGCACCACTTAGAGCGCTCTGTATCAGAAGACAAAAGGCTGCTCAGAAGGATGGCACGCATCAGAGAAGTATCACCAGCATAGACAAACTTCTATCTCAAAATAGGTAAAATCTCGTTAAATGTTGTTTCGTTAAAATAAAATTGACATTTGTTAGAAATCATTAACAATATGTAAAGAGAACTTTGTTATTATATTATTTATTATTGGTAGATATTATTAAAACGAAATATATTCAAATTAATATTTTTTTTTACCATAAAAGTAAAGGGAAATTGAATTATTTAGTTTATTAGTTAGGATGGAATGTTGTTATGCGTAATTTGTTACAATTTTTAATAAATTATTTTATCAGAGATTTCACTGTCCTGACACCTGACGAATTGGAGGACCTCGTAGGAAGGCCGGCCTCAAGTTTGGACAACAACAAAACGAGTTTGAAACAAATTCGAAGTACCTAGGTATTGTCAGCCTCGAAGAAGGTAATACCTTCATCGCCAACGTGCTCGAACACAGCATCCTCATCTACATCACCAGGAACGAGCTCCTCCATTCTTTACACTCATCGTTTCGACTCGCGCGAGCACAGTCTCGTTTGAATGAAAGTTTGAAATCTTATCGAAGCAAACTTGGGAAAATCGCTACGATTTTCGTTTCATCAATTTTTGCTAACATAAATTCAATCAGTGGAAAATAGAATTAAAAAACGAAAAACAAAAAAAGAAGAGAAGAGAAAAATAAAACTGCGACAACGACGACGAAGAAACACATTTGAAGAGAATTCATTTAAACAAATTTTAAAGATTAAACGATCTTTGATCATCTCTAATTATTTATTATTAATCAATTTTCTCGTGTTTAGTGTAATATAAAGAATCTTAACTTGTAACATTACTTTAGCTTACGCGACCAATTGGCGTCTTACTTGATTATTATTATTATTATTATTATTATTATTAATTATGGTTTTGGGTCCAACGAGGAAAAAACGTATGTTTCTGAGATATCGATTTGTTATCAACAGGTTCGTATACTCATTGGTACATAAAACCGAATCGTTCTCTCTATATCAGAGAATATAATATTCATAAAATTATTATTATTATTATTTCATTAAAAACTTCGTACTTTTTCGCACGAATGGAAATGAATGAATTTGTTTGTTATAGAAAAGTTTCAAAATTTGATAATTATTAGTTTCAAATTGATGAAACTTTGAAATTTTCTATGATATCATTTCCAACAAAATTAAATTAGGACTAAACAAGCAATTTCAATTTCAATGATTGAAATAAATTAATTGAAGATAAATTTAATTAGTTAATTGTAAGTTAAACAAGATTTAGTAAAGAAAGTTTATAATAATATAAAATATTAACGATAATAAAATAAACGAGGCCTAAGCCTAAATAATTATATAATTATTATTAGTTTATAATATATAACGTGAATCATATTGAATATAATAATAATAAACTGTCGTTAAAATAAATCAATTGCTATTGATGCATTTGAAATCATAAACATTTCATCGTTTAATCGTAAATACAAGCTGCTGTTATTTCAAAGTATTCATCAATTTAGAATGATAGATGATGGAGAGATAAAAATAGAATTCGATGTGAAAGCATCTAGTCCAATGAAATTGGCAAGTTTGTGTTTCTAAATCGATTGAAAATCTAATTGATTGACGTAGGATATGTTAGATTAGTAGAAACATTACGTTCATGGTCTAACATTTTAAATTTGAGATCAAAGAGTAATACGTTTTTTTGCTTCCTTCAAAAAAGGTCCAAGACATACGAATTGATTGGAAAATTAATATATATAAATAAATTAAAAAATAGAAGACAACACACAGAGAGAGAAGAAAAGAGAGAAAGAGAGAAAGAGAGAGAGAGTGAAATAGAAAAAAACATAGTTGCTTTAAGAATACGCGACTTAAAATCATCGTCATAAAACCATGAATATTCAAAACTAAAATTTCTCTATCTAGTAACACAAAGTAAGAAAGTAACATGCTATAATTCGACCAGATTAGTTATTGATCGACCAATCAAAGGTGATTGCCTTTCCTTCGTCGTACGTTGTTCAAGTTGCGGTCCACTCTTTGTGTTCCAATAAAAATAATTGATATTAAAACAAAAAGAAAGAAGAAAAATACATTGAATGTTGCATGCATTGCTGCAATGTATCTTAAAGTCATCACATCATGCATTTAAATGGAACATCTTGAAAAATGATGCGTTAAAAAAGATAAAGAAAAGAACATTGAGATGGAAATGAGTTATAACATTAATACATATACATATATATATACATATATATATATATATACATACATATACTTATACGCGAGAGAAAATATGAATAACAACATAATCATTTAAATAAACCGAGACATAGCGATGTAAGTGTATATTTCTCGTATCGTAATTTTTCTAACGGGGTTCGCACGTTTCTCTCATAAACGACAACACTACGAATAAACGTGTTTTGTGTTATTTAAATATTGTTAAACGTGCGCGCGCGCAAAATACGTATTTATATTATATTACGCGTATCATTACCACTGTCTAATGGACATCAATTTGATTGATGATAACGCGAACAAGATCTCATTTTCTCACTCTTATTATTATTATCATTACTATTATTATTACTATTATTAGATATTACATATTATTATTATTATTAACGTTCTTATCGTTCTTTATTCGTCGAGATAACGTTGAATTTTGTGTCGTACCTCTATATTAAACCAAAAAAAAAACAAACAGAAAAAAAAATCAAGAAGAAAAAGAAGAAGAAGAAGAAGAAGAAGAAGAAAGTATATAATTTTATCGAGAAAAAAAAAAACTAACTTCGTTATTCCGTTCAATTTCGTCTACGCCAAAGTCAATTCGTAGGGAACCCTTTTGTGCGGCATCGAAAAATGAAAAAAAACAAAAAAAAATCTATCGATCATGCAAAAAGAAAAATTAACGTCGTAAAACGAAGGGTTTCATTGAAATCGTTCGTAAATCGGAATAAATCCACGTTACAATCCCGTCAAGATATAAGTCTGAGCAACTGCCCTTATTAAAGATGATGATAATGATGGTGAATAAAAAAAGACGAAGATGAAGGAGGAGATGAAGAAGATTTAAGGAACAAACAAACAAAAATTATATAATAATAAATATATATAATATATATATATATATATATATATACGTATGAATAGTGTATCTCGTGATATGCCGCGACGATCGGATCTTTACTTTCAACTTCAAACCTTTCCCTCTCATCATCCTTTTCCTCCTCCTCCCATCCTCTCAGCCCAGTGTAAGAAACGATCGTTTGGTAAACTGTTACTTTCGCTACAAAAAAAAAAAATTGTCATATTTTAACGATAATCAAATTTGTTTAGATAATATACCCGCGATATCGATCTTCTAATTTCGCGCAAATAAGTGAGAATGGAATTCGAATGGGGGAAAAAATAATGAGAATGAGAGAAGTATATTGTCGTTGATGTGTCACGTGCCTAGTAGTAGTAGCTAATAATATATCGTTGAATTAATTATTCGCATATATGTATATATATATGTATATATACATACATATTTTACTTTATCTTTTTTTTTTCCTTCGAAAAATACGAACAATTCGAATATTCTTCGCCTTTTTCATCGATGCTTTTAAACTGAAGATTTAAATATGACAAAATGAAAAATACATGAAATAATTAATAATAGTTTAGAAATGCAAAGAGAAAAAAAATAAATAAAAAAAAAACCAAAAAAAAAAAGCGTTCTCGCTTTTAGTGATTACAAACACCTTACTTTTATCAAGTTCCTGCGAAGATTATTATTGTTGAACGAAAAGAAGAAAAAAAAAAAGAAAAGGACAAAAAAAAAAAGGACAAAACCAATGTTTAAACGGGAGCTTCGGCTGATACACAATCTTTTCTAGCTTTTAAGCTGATTTTTTAACGGAGCGAAAAGACGAAAGATAAACTTTAGAAAAAGAAAAAGAATTAAAAAAAAAAAATAAGAAGAGAAAGAATGAACGCAAAAGGGATAAAGATTTAGCATCGAAGAGAGAAAGAGGTGTACGGTTAAGTACGTAAATGGTGAACGTATTCGAATTCGAACACGACGGATAGAGGTAATCCTTGCTTAGCTCGATAATATTTCGAGCTAAAAAAAAAATAAAAAAGAAAAAGAAAAAGTATATTAGCCTTTGGAATATACAGGGATATAAAATAATAATTGCGACGAATGGGAAAACACTTGTTAAGCTAAAGAAAATTATAGGTATGTGATAAAATATGCTGGGGTGAATGATTTGTTTTTTTGTTTTTTTTTTTAAATAAGAATTTAACTTTCGGGTTAATATTTTTTGTTTCTTTACGATCGTAGAAAGAAAGAAAGAAAAGAAAAGAAAAAGATAATATTTCTCTCGAGAGGGGGAAATTTATAAAACGTTTCGAAAGCATACAATTATTTCCCTACGTTTTATCGATTACTATTTTCCTCTCTATAAGGATCCTTCTAACTCGATTATAAATAAGACAAAACATCTTACTCCTACGTTCTCCTGTTTAAAATAGTTCACCCTGTACATATAAATATACGAACATAATAATGGCTCTAAAATCGACGCGCTAATCTCGAAGTGGTCGATGATTAATATCTTCGATACCTATAGTATGAAATCGTTCGAAGTCGAATTTAAATGCTCTCCGTTTATTGGAAGCGCACAATGTTCTTAAAGTTTGCAAACAAATTTGAATAGTTATCGCGCTAATATTAATTTTTGATCAAACTCATTTTTTTTTCATCGTCACACTGCGATCATTTTTTCTAGAGACGTCACATAACATTTTAGAGAGAAAGAACAGAAAGAAAGAGCTCTCTCTTAAGAGAGAAAGAAAGATTAGACATTAATTTAGGTGATTAGAAAGAAAGAAAGAAAGAAAGGGAGAAAGAGATAGAAAAAAATGTAAAGGAGATCGTAGATAAAAAGAATTTTTTCACGCTAGAAAATGATGTAATATTTGCTACGTAAAGTGAAAGTTTCGATTATCGAAAGTTAGAACATTTTTGCTCGGCAATTCTACGATCCCTAATTTTTCGACGTCCTATTAGAGAAAAATCACAAAACGTTAGATTAAACTCGACGTAATTAATTATAGATCATAGTATATGATCGTTTAATTGAACTTTGACGTTGTTGAGAATTTGACGACGATAGGATGATAAACTAACGGTGTGAAATGAAATGGAAGATGACAAATGTAAGGTTGTATTTCATTCACGCTAGATTAACGAACCCACAACAGTGAAACATACCGAGACGATATTCGTATTGTTTAATGTGCTTCATATTATATGAAACATAAATCGATGTTTAAATGTATAGAAAGAGAGAAAGAAAGAGAGAAAGAAAGAAACAGAGAGAAAGAGAGAGAGAGAAAGGATAACTCTTAGATCGTAAGTTTTAATTCTTATCGTAGAATGCGTTAAGAAAAAGGTTAATAAAAAAAAGAAATGAAGATGTGAAGTATGATCGAAATATAATCCTAATCTTATTACGAACGAAAGGGAGCGTTTAGAGACACTAGATTAAAATCTAACTCTATTTGGAGAATGCTTCTTCATATCATAGAACGTATAACGTCCTTTGTATAATATTCATATTTTTTGCTTCGAGGGATTCTCGTAGTTACGAGAATTATTCATTGTCGATAAGAAGAAAAGAGATATAATCAGAATAAAAATGAGAGATAAGGCAGAATTACAGTGAGAATTAAACGGAGAAGCGACGAGTATGATTATCGATATATTTATTCTGATACATCTTGCTAATAAATAAAAATACAAAAAAGATAAAAATACAAAAAAAAAATAAAAATGTTTTAGTTTTTTAATAAATTCGTCGCACCGTTCTCTCTATGATTTCAATCAAAAGTTTTTGGTAAAATAACCTCGCTCCTGGTATAAAATGCAGACTGTAGAAAGAGAGAGAGAGAAAGAGAGAGAAAGAAAGAGTAATAATTTATATGCTAAATATGTACACGAACGTGCAGAGGAATTTTAAAGGAAACATATCCATTGAGTCACCAACGCGGAGAAATATTTTTTCATTACCATTAGTGCTCACAAATTTCAAAGGGAGAAATAATTATAAAATATAATATCTATATATTACGTAAAAAAAAAAAAAAAAAATACATACGTGAATACATACGTGCATACTTACATACATACATACATACATAAATGCGCATATATTCACACAAACGCTACCTGCATTTTTCTCAAGATCGAGGTCGTATTTGCTGTGGTTTTCTTCCTTCCAGAAAAAAAAGAAAAAAAAAGAAATAAAAAAAAGAAAAAGAAAAATGGAAAGAAAAAAAGAAACTTTTCGTAAATAAGTTTCGCACGATTTTTTGTGGATACGTTGCGGATGGAGGAATAAAAATAAAATAAGAAGCAATTATTTTCGAATGTGATGTAAATTCGTTAAATTGTAAGGAGGAGCGTGCCTGACATATTTTAGGAAATTTTATCAGTGTAGAGAAGAGAAGCAGAAGAAGAGAAAAGAACTTTAAAAGAAAAAAAAAAAAGCAAACAAAAAAATTATAAGAAAACAAATCGAAGTTAAAAGTGATGAAGGTGGTGGTGGTGGTGGTGGTGATAGTGGACTTTGTTTTTTTGTAATTTAGCATACGAGAAAAGTGCACGCTTATTGTTGCGATTATTGTCCTTTGAAATATCATAAGAGTAAGAGTAAGAAAGAGAGAGAGAAAGAGAGAAAGAGGTAAAGAGAAAAAATAAATATCGCGATTAGAAGTGCTTTCTTTTTTTTAGAAAGCAAATATGAATCTTTGAAACATAGTCGAAAAGAAAAGAAAAAAAAAAAGGATGAAAGATGAGAATCTTTCGTGTAATTAGATCGCGAGATACCGCTTAGTTTTGTTCCAAAAAAATATCTCGGGCATGATAGGCGTTAGAAGAAAAGAAAAAAAAAAGGAAATAAAAGTTGGATTTCGATAGGGTGCAACGAGAAAGCCATCGTCGTCGCGAGATAATAGAAAGAAAGAGATAAAAAAAAAAATAAAAGACATTGAAATAAAACAAAACGCGATAAACGTTCGTAAACATGTATTCGCGATACGAATGTGTATTCGAACTGTTTAAAATAAATAAAAATTGCATTCAATTAATTGATATTGAAAATATAAAAACTCGGCAAGATTGATAGAAAATTTAAATGACTAGGTAAATATGCTATATAAAATACACTAACACAAGAGACGGACTTTAGGACAAAGAAACAAATGGAAGGAAATAAAAAAAAAAAAAAGAATTTTTATCCTGTCGTATATATTAATAAATATATATATATATATAAATATATCTCCACGTGCTCTCGATACTTTTTGTTCGTTGATCGAACTCTTTCGAACTTATCGATAATCGTGTACAATTTCGATTAAAAAAACAAAAAAGAAAAAGAAAAAATAAGAAAAAAAAAAACAGCAAAAGAAGAAATAAAACAAACAAAAACATAATAAATTATCATAAGTAACGTTTGTAAAATTCATCGAAAATGAAACCGAAGTATAATGTCAAGGTAAAATAAATGCGTGTAAATAAATTCTTATAAATCTCTTCTCATTCATCGTCGTTCGAATTCGTTGAACTTTACAAGTCCAACGTCAATTGTCAAATATTCAAATCAATATTTTGATCGTCGATTAATAATATTAAACATAACTATCTACTATTATTCTAATTCTAATGACAAGATAAGAAATATTAAAAAAAAAAAAAAAATAAAAAACTTCAGCCATTACGATATATACATATATATTTATTGGGAGTATAAATTAATTCAGTCCGTTTTTTTGGTGGTCAAAAATGCATTTATTTCAGAACAAATTGAATGAACAGATTAAACAAAGTATTGTCCATCTTTTGAAAACGGACCGACCTAATTTATACTCCCAATATATATGTGTATATCTGTATTCAATAACGAAACGTCTTCTTTAAAATGAAAAAAATCATAGCTGTCTTTTTATCAAATTTTATCATATCACAAAAGAAGCTTGAATGGAATTGTCTTCTAACGATTGAAAAAGGAAAAAAAAAGGAAAAAAAAATATATCATCTAACTAATCGCGTGTCTAAATTACGAAAATTAATTACGAGATCTCTTACGATACTTGGAACAGTTATCAACGATATTTATACTTAATACATATAACGATTAATATACATGCATAAATACATACATCTCAAAGCATTTTACGTATAATGCATATATATATATATATGTAATATCTCGAGAAAAAAAAGGAAAACAACAATTTCTCAAAAGAAATCACGACGGCTTCTCGTTGTACACTAGAGTCCGTGATTAATATTAAGTCATTCAACGCACACTCGTAGTTGTAAGGGTTTTTATAATGGTGCTCTATGGAAGCAATTGTATTATTTGATTGAGATTTCAAATGATTAGCAGCAACGTTCAGCTAAAAGTTGTTCATTAAAGAATGAGAGAGATTTCCTGTAGAACATCATGATACATACCGAAAATTGTGTAAATAATACTTTACGATAGTTCGTAACGAGGATGTGAGAATTTACGAAAGGTTAGGACAGAATGAAAAAGAAAGAGAAGTTTGTCAAAAGGATTCTTAGCGATCGTTTTTTGAAAGTTTCATGGTTTTTTTTTAATTTTTCTTCTTAACTTCATTGACGAAGTGATAGGAATCAATGAATACTAAATTGAATCTTTTCTAAATCGTACGTGAAAACAATCCGAAGTAAGGAGTCAGATATTTGTTATGAAAGATTTCAACAAAATTAATTTCAGAACAAACGATCGTTTTATTTTTCTTCTTTTACTGTTAAATCGTTAAAATACAAAACTAAAGTAGAAAGAAACAAGAATATGCATTACTTATTGCAATAACGATTAATAGATTTAACGGAGAATATGACGTTATATTTAAAAATGATTAACAATTAATTGTAAGATTAAGAGATCGAACTCATATAAAATCCAAACACGTCGTTATGTTAAAAAGAATTTCTCTTCGCGAATTTCCTAAAATGGGAAATTTTAGTCATGCATTTCATTGTCGTAAAATGTGCGAATTCGATCGGTAAATTATTTAATCGTTGGTCACATTTTTGTAATCGCTCGAAAGGATAAAAATGTTTTTTATGGGGAAGGAAAGGAGAGAAGCAAAAAACGGAAGAAAAAAGAAATAGCTTGAATAATAATTAAAGAAAGAGGGGGAAAATAAAGGTATAATGCGCGTTATAAGAATCTTCGGAGTATTTAATAAATGCATTTAATGGAACGATGACTGTGTTTGTAAGCTGTGTTCTCAAATGTAAGATGGAAAAGTTAATTATTAATAATTAACACGATGATAAACGTGATGAAAATGATTCGACGTGATACGAATAAATCGTTGTAAACGTTACTTACCATGTTAACGTTTATTCGAGCCATTTATACCTGGCTACAAATAAGAATCGGTACTTGTAGTGATTTAACGAACATGTCATTACTTTATCGCTTAAGAATTACGTTAATCCGTATATTTTGTAAGCCAAGATTATCGATAGTGATTAATAAACATTACTACGTATTACGATAAACCTTTATTGGGTCAAGTTATTTAGAAATCTAACAATTCTCGAATATTAAATAAAAATAAAAAAGTATCTTCATTTCTAATTGGATATTTTGATTACATTTAATTTAATTATTTATTTCGTATTTTGTTTAAAAATAATTTTATAGTTTTAGAGTTGTTTTACAATAATTCTTTTTGTAAAGTATAAATTATACTTTGTTTGTTAATTAATTTTTCGTTACTTTTGAAAGTTGGTTAAGTTTTTGCATAACTTGGCCCTAAAACTAACAGTCCAATTATTCTCAAAATAAATTCATATTTTATTTTACATCGTACACCCGTTAGAAGTATATATATGAAAAAAAAACGTCAAAAAAATGACGAATTTCGTCTGTTCTACGAATAAGGTTAGTTGTCAAAATTTTGTGTATCATTCAAACGTTAGAAAAATTCATTCCATAGTTATTTTGATTATATCATTTTAAATACATCATGAAATTAAAAGGAACAAATTCATAAAAAAATAGGTAAAATATAGTATACATTTGTTCCATAATCGTAATTACATATTAGGAATTATGCATTCTTTATAATTTAAAATTTCTAAGGTAATTTTTCATCGTTTGTATTATAATATGATTTATAATTATTATATAATTTTTATTCATATACTTTTATGACGGCAAGAACAATAAAAAAAGTAAAATAATGGATAAGATCATATAATTTATTGCATGGACAGAGATAATAAAAACAGATTAACAATTTTCATTAAAATATTAAAAATAAAAGAAATGTTTAACGTTTATATTTGTGCATCTCCATCAACGACCGTTCTACTTTTATTGTCTTTGAGTACGTGGTTGTGTATATGTCGATGGGGATTTCGATACAATATGAAAGATCATCAAGTAATTATTACATTTAATTTTTAATTTTAACATTGTTATATTAACGGTATTATTTTCTGATAATCGTTTAATTATTTAACAGGTCTTGTACTGTTTGATAATGTACTTTTTCATTATCACGTTTCTGAATATGATATTTTTAGGTCATTTACAACTCGGTTGCGATCATGTTTCATTAAATAATAATAAATAATTATTTCTATCAATTCGTAAAAATAAATAATTGTCTTGAAGTAGTATAAAATGATAATATAATTATTTTCAACGTGACACATACTTATAAATTCAAATGTTAATTAAAAGTCGTATCGGTCTTTGACGCATGCGCAGATACAAGTGACGTACTAGATGGCAGTCAATTATTTTGACGCATGCGTAGGAAGTTTTAATATGTGAAGTGTTTGAATGTGTTATATTGGTGCATAATACGATCTTAGAGATCATTTAAAAAGTAAGATTTATTAATCATTTATCAGTTATTTCAATCATTTATCTTTTACTTTTCAGTTTTTTCTTTAAATAATAAATTACTATATAATATATATTACCACATGTCAGGCAGAAATATTACACCTAACCTCAAAATCACATTTATAATTTATATGTTAATAGTTATTTCAACGTATTTTATTAATATTATTAACAACGTGATGTTTGTTTAGATGAGCTTGCGAAGGCATGCACAATTCCTTTCCAGAACGATCTTTGTCAAGAACAATGATGTTGATAAAGCAGCCCGTACTATAAATCGCATTCTTAACCAAGAAGGTATATTCCAACAGTACAGATTAACTAGATACTTTGAGAGACCTACGAACACAAGACGAAGAGTAAATTATGAAAGGTGTAAAGCTATATACGATGAGGATATGACCAGAAAGATCAAATTATTAACACGCACAGTTAGAGAAGAAGCTTATCCTGGTTGTTCCTAAAGCTTCTTCTTTTCTTCTTTGTAGATACAATTTATAATCTTTATTAATATGTTATTAAATTCTTAAAAGAAAATGTTTTCATTTTCTTTTGATATATTGAATAAATATGCTAAGAAAGAAGAAACTAACTAATATTATCTAAGTGACTTAATCTTTATCATCTTTATTACTTTCCTTGTTATGATCTTGAGAAACCTCTACGATACCTTCCCACAGCTTTGATACCTCCCTGGAATCAATAGCATACGATGTTTCAAAGCAGTCACCCATATAAATAATTACTATGTCTATCAATTCTTGAATTTAGTAATCGAACATATATTTAATTAGTGTACATTAACCAGTTTAAAACTATATGATTTTTTGATTTAGTATTACTTGAAAAAGGCAAAACTAATCTCTTCTTAAATGTCAAATAAACTAATATTTGATCATTTATTTTGTCTGATTTAGGAACAAAATTTATATTAGCTTCGTGTAATACATTATTCAATTCTACGTGAAATCCAATTTATCATCTAAGAATTCCTTATTGTAATATGCAATTGTTCGAGTTGGATTAACTCGGACATACAAAATGAATATTTTAACTATAATGTATTGTTTAGTTTCTCTAATATTATTCATGTCAACATGATCATATTTAACATTGATCCATTTCTGTTTGAGCATACAGATAATTTTCCTATAACAAGAGATATTGGTAAATATTGTTTCCTGTATTCCTGAGTCTAAATTATTTATGATATTGATTATCTTATCAAGCTTATAGGGCTTCACTAATTAGTTTATACTTTAATATCATTTGTGCAATGAAGTAACCTTACAATTTAAAATAAGTTATTCTACAATAAAAAGAAAAGAAAAGTAATAAGAGGAATTATAATAGATTGATAAATTTTTTTCTTTGTTATAATCAAAGAAAAGAAAATGATTAAATTAAAAAAAAAAGAGGAAAGAATCTTCAGGTAAAAAGGCAAACATTCGTATTTTGGACACCGTGCATTAACGCTCTCTCGCGAGAAATTGAGTCAACACATTTTTATCGACGGGTCACAGCACAGAAATTTTTCAAACTCTTTACAATTGGATCAAAATGTAAATTGGATCAAAGTAAAAAAAAGGAAGAATAAAATTTGTAGCATGCCTACTTTAAAGTATGGTTTCTTTTCCAAATCCTATTAGAAACGTAGAGAGAAATGTTTTCAACAGATAAGACAAATATTAGGTTGATGGAAAAAAAAGTGTAGAATTTTCCTATAGAATTGTGGCAAAAAATCTCTTTTTTTTTTTCCACCAACCAAATATTTTCGATAAAAAAAATAATAGAAGAAAAAAAACATATGTTAGAAAAGTGAAAAAGAAATGAACGATGTAGATCAATCGTATTATAATGATTTTCACGTTATTCGTTTTGAAAACGTTTTCGAGAATCGAATTACCATGGTGAAAACTTATCTATTCTAATAATCCTGTGTCGTCTAAGATATTGCCAGACGGTAGATACAGCAGGAGGGATTCGTTTTTCTCGGATTTCTGGATAGGAACGTTTCCACGGTTGAACATCGTCGTCGTCATTCTCTCTCTCTCTCTCTCTCTCTCTCTCTCTCTCTCTCTCTCTCTCTCTTTATCTTTTTTTTCTCTTTCTCTTTCTTTCATGGAAAACTTGGCACCACTTCCCATCCGTTCCTACTATCTATTCAATTTTCGCCAAGTTGGCGGAGCAGTTGCCAAGAAAACCAACGGGACGTTTTGTCTTTTCTCACTTTTCGCGGGTATCCTGCAAGCTACCGGAGAAAGATGAAGGAAGCAGCGTGAAAAAAGATAATTCCGTTCCCGTAGAGTTTCTTTGAGTTACGGGACGAGATAGCACCGGCAAAAACCGACAACGAACAATTCAACCTCGGTTTCTTTTAACTCTTACTAAAAGACTCATGGGAGAGAAGAAAAACAAAAGTAGGTACTTACCAGAGTTATAATTAAAATCAATTAGGAACTCACTTAGTGTGTCACTTATCGCATTAATTAGACGTTAATTCTTTATCAATTTCTATTAAATTTCTAAACCGTACAAGGTAAATGATAAATTAGAGTAAGTTGATATAATTATGGGTAATGATATGCATTAAAGTAGAAAGATATTTATTTCTTTCGAGTAGACTTTAATATAATTTATTACTACGAAATATGTTTGGGTGTATTACGTTTATGAAGGATTCGAATACTTATCGAGTTTCAACTATTTACGATGAAGCTTTTGAATTTGTTTGATATTATAATACCACACTATGAAAATTTTCATGTTTCACTCGTAACGAATAAAACGATATAAAAAAGTAATACTTATTAATTTAATTGCAACACGTAAGTATACATCATCTTGAAACTTCGTTTCATCTTTATTGGTAATATTTGAAATGAGCTGAAACGATCGAAAAGAGTTGATAAATTTATGAATATTCTTTTTAATTACGAGCTCTTATATTTGTTCCACTTAATATTTATTTACTTTTGAGTAAACATATATATGCGAATAGTATTTGACCTGCCCTTCCTTTATAGGAAAAAACTGGATCAAGAAGTTAATAGAATATCTAGCCAGAAGCTATAGAGCGTTGTAATTAATTTGAAAATAATAAATAAAGTCAAACATGCGATTTAATTAAAAAACGATCAGTAATTAGTCGACTTTAATCTCTTGGTTAATCGTAAAAATATTGTTTTATTTAATTTTAAAACACAATACGTTGTGTTTTTTTCGACACGTGCAGGTTTATATACGTACGGTCGCGACGTATCAATTGTATTTGACGATTACATCCGACTTAGCCAATAATATTTGTTGATGTTACTCTTTTCGACGGGATACTAGAGAGTAAAATTTATCAAAGGTTTATCCCGCTACTTGACCTACGTCGAGCAAACATATTTGTACGATTAATCTTTTCGTTGACTATACGCGAAACAAACATTGCTATTTGTTACTTCTCATATCGTCGCTGTGTAAAACACGATTTTTTACCTATTTGTTTTATTTTTTATCGTTTATTTCATTCTTCTTTCTCTTCGTTATTACATGCATACACATATATACATACGTACATACATATATTGTATATAACAATTCAAAAAGTAAAATTATATTAAAGAGAAGATAGAAATAATGAAATGTAAATCTATGATAACATAACGAATGCATTATTAATACGAAAGATTCTAATCTTAGGAATATAAATAAAGCTAGTAGTATTTATAAACTTTTGCAATTTCAGTATGACTCAATTAAAGTAATGTTAATTATCAAATTGAAGTAGAAAACTTGAGATACGTTAATGCTATGTCAAAGAGAAGATGGACTTAAAGACGAAAAGCCAATGAGAGAGTTAAGATGAGAAAACAGAAAGAGAGAGAGAGAGAGAGAGAGATTGTATACCCTTAGGGGGTGAAAGATAGATAGAATGAAAGAGAAAGAGAGATAGAGATAGAGATAGAGATAGAAATCTAGTTCTAGTAAAGTCTAGTCTTGCGAGTAGTTCGAAGGTGGTTTCGAATCCAAATTCTCAAGAGTTAAGCCAAACCGTCTTCTCAACCGAAACGTACTCTCGTTCTCTCCGCAGAGTCTGTTCTTCAGCAAGTCTGAAATGAGATCTGCCAGCTCGTACTGTCCTTGATTCTCGCATGCAAACGATCATGAATGTTCACTCAATATCCGCCAAGTTGCGAACCTCTTCGATAATCCTCGAATCAGTCAACAAATGTGCTAGCGAGTCGTGTAAGAATGGGAAGGGTTGAAGATTCAAGAGATGGATAAGGAGCGAAAGGAGAGGGAGTAAAGTAGGATAGGATAAATCACGCGTTTCCGAGTTCTCTCGACGATTTTCTCACCATTTTCTGTCTATATTTTTTATCATACTTACACTCTTTACAAAGGTTATACTATTGTAAAAATAAATAAGGAAGATGTTATCTACAAAATTCAAACAGGAAATTCAATTCTTGCGTTTTCTTCGTGATCGATTTAAAAATGGTATATATGTATATGTGTGTGTAATATTTTTCAAAAATAATTATATCTATGAGAAAATTATTTCATTATTTATTTATAGATTTATTGATTTTTTCTTTCTTTCTATTATCTTTCTAGTATCTAGGATCTTTCGTATTTCATGTGTGTTATTTCTGAATCAATTTCATTGTGAACATCGTAGAAACCATCCGACGTATGAAAGAACAACAGTAAAAGATTTCGTAAAAGAATCGGTATAATCGAAATATGAAAAATTCATAGGACAAGTCTCAAAGGAGGTTCGAAGAAAGTTTGAAAATAATTGTTTTATTTGTTAGAAGTTTCCTTGGAATATCGATTTAATAATTATCTAATATTTTTTTATTTGACAAAGGTTGTCGTACGTACGAGTACGAGTGGGGTTGTAACGAGGGGAGGGTGGTGTATAACGTCATTTTCTGTTCGGGAACATACAAACTACTACTAATAAGCTAATTGAATCATAATAGGGACTCGTAGATAAAACTCATTTTTCTTTTCGGAAGCATTTATCCAGTCGCATAATAGCTTTTTTCTCTCGTGTCCGTAAACGCATTGCCCGATATTGCAGGAGTTTATTTGTTCTCTCTACGCTTTGTGATTTATTTCCGGTCTCGAAAAGCGTGTACCGAAGTTAACCGAAGAAGGAGAGCGATACTGCAATGCGGTGGTTAGTAATGCCAAATTTAAGTGGAATGTTAGTATGATACACGTTATGGTGGACCAGAAACGTATAAGAAGAGAGAACAGAAAAGGAGTCTTTATCATTTTCCACCGAGCTAAATACATTTACCGCGTTTTAACGATTTTTTTCTACGCTCCCCTAGACTCGTACCCTCAGTTTTCCGGTTGATTTGACGAAAAGAAATATCCAAACAAATATTTTATAATCAGAAATACGAGAGTGGTGATTAGATTTCTTTTTAATGTTACATTACCACCTTAAAGATTTAATAAATTCGTTTATGTAAATATCCTACGATATTTTGAAGAAAATAATTATTTAAGGATAATTATCGATCAAAACTATACTCGTTTACGCATGACTTTTATTGATTAATTCTATTGACGAGTCGTGTTGTAGTAACCCGTGCTTCTCTCAATTCATTCAAACGGAATGAGCTTAAATGAAACGGAAAGTGTCAAGTAACATAGAATCTCGCGAGAATGTTAGAAAGTCGTGCGGAATGCAAATGTCGATCTCCGTTTCGCGCAAAGGATCCCTTTGTCCTTGATAGAAGCGTGTCGAGTTGGCAGAGTAGCACGTCGTAAAACGAGATTATTTGAGCCTAGACGAGACGATCGATGAAATGGATAGCAAAGTCTCTCTTCTATGTGTGTTATCCCCTACAAAAGCTAGGAACTGCCCACTTCCTGCATATTGCAGTAGAAGCCTCAAAATTACTTTCCAACTCAATAGCTAATGCTTCGGCCCTTTAAATATTCCAATTCGTTACTCACCATCTCTCTACTTTCGACCCTTAACTTTCTCTCTCATTCCCTCTCTCTTTCTTCGTTCGAATAACCGAATACCCAAAATCGAGATCAATTTTTCTACTACCTTCTCTTCTCCCTTTTTAAATATTTCCACGATCCCTTTTTTCTTTTTTTATTCAACCCAATCCTGTCAATCTCTTTTCAATTTGTCACTACTTCTGTTTCCCCCTTTGTATCATCCCCTATTTTTATTTTCTCCACGCGACGCTAATAAATTATCAAAACCTATACTTTCGTAATTTAACTTATATCCGTGTATCCTATTATTATTTTACTTCAATATTTAATTCTATCTCTCAATTCTTTTAGATCTTAATTTTAAACGAATATTTTAATATATGATAAATATTGTTTAATATTTTCCAGAAAAATACGGATCATTAATTTTGCCACCTATCTCTCTCGTCGTATTTTTATAAATAATTCGACATTAAAATGAAGAACTATAGCGCGGATATTAAAAACTTTCGATAAAATATTACCAACGTGAAAGGTGTTCGCGTGCCTTTAAAAGAAAATAAAAAAAAAAAACATAGAAAAAAAAAAGGAAAAGAAAACACAAACTTTGAGAGTTGGAATTAGTCCGTTCTTTATGGCCACATTTCTTCTGCACGACGAGAGCTACTGAACGTCGTAAAGCTTATAGATACAGAAAAAACTTCTCGTTGGTCCATCGCAACATTTTTGCGTTCTCATTCCTACTAATGTCCGTGATATTTTACGTTAGCGATCGTTTAATAAAAAAGTTTTTCCCTTACGATATGTAGGGGTCCATGTCGACTTTTTTACGCGCGTTTATACCTTGAATATATTCCGAATTAAAAAGATTTCATCTTTTGGATTCGTGAATAAAAGATGGATTCGAAAATAAAAAATAAAGGGACCAGTAAAGGGATGGAGTAGATAGTACGAACGCGTAATAGTCCTTTTACGATAATAACTGATGAATATATATTTAGGACAAAAATGTAATTACATTTAATATTTTCCTATAGTTTTATATTATAAAAAAAAAGGAGGACAAAAAGAAGAGACTCGAATATACCGTAGTGAGTGGGTGGATGACTGTATATACTCGTACATTTTATGGAATATGTAGGTATATTACATTACATTTATTATTCCCTTTCTCTCATTTTCTCCGATATATCATTAATCTAATTAGTATCATTTATTTTAATTAATACCTTATACATTCTAATTAGTTTAAAAGGGTATATACGCCCCTACGTGCATTGTTATTAAGCTTAAAAACTCTTAAGTAACGTTAAAGACAAAAGATAGACGGATGAACGCTTCAGGTATAGTAAACCTATCGAAGCGAATCGAATCGACTTATCGTTAATATTTGCGAACTATATTATAGGTAGGTTTCATCCGTTCTAGTGTTAGTTGGCTCTTCCTTGAAACAAGACGTAATTCTGGAAGCTTTCCATCTAAACATAATTTTGCAGTAGATATCTAACGAGAGAGAGATAGAGAGATACTAACACAGCTCTCAGATATCCATGTAATATGATCAAGATTAACGTTCATTTAGTTCGGATCTATCTCGGATCGACTACAAACGGTAGAATCGATTCTAATAGTCAAGGAAGATTGAATTATCCTCAGGCTAAACCACTGTTCCTGACAAAAGAATTCAGGTGACTTTTCAATACATCCAAAGATTAATTCAATGGATCGATAGATTTATTCTATTATTTATTCGTTTAAAATTTATTTAATCAAATCTTAATTCAATTATTATTTATTAAAAACATTTCCCAATATAATTATAATCTATTACTATTAGTTGTAGACAAATATCAACTCATTTTTTAAAAAGATATAAAAAAAGAAAATCCTTTTTTTTATCGCGTTAAATTGATTGAAAGAATCGATGAGAGGATTGTAAGTGGATAAAAATTAATAATTAGACGAATCTGTCATATCGTGATTTCTCACGTACTAGTTCGACCGATTATAAGTAGGACGACAATATGAAATCATTCGGTCGGCGAATAATATCGTTAATTAGTCTGTAATACAGGTACGAGGTAATTAGATAGATGGCATTCAGGATGTGTTCGAATATAGAACGTGATACGTGGTAATAACGAGCGATACGTTCTCATTCGTCATATCATCCGTACGAATCTATACTCGAGATAATCGGACGAATTTAGTTTCTTTTTGATTTTTATTGTTATATCTAATTTATCATATCGTTACAAAAAGAAAAAGAAATGTTTAAAACGATCCGATAGCTCAACTGTCAAAAAAAAAAAATATCTTTGACATTTCGTCGACAAAATTTGTCTCGTTTTCTTCTTCAAAATCTACTATTGTTTATTAATTACGGTTAAATCAACCATCCAATGTTTCCTCATTAATTGGAATAATTGATATTTCCTGTTATACGATAAAATATCAAGGTTTACGATATCGTGGTCTTGCATATGCATCTTCCCAATTGATATTCCCTCTCGTGAGATTTAGTCGAAATGAATTTGTAACACATAAAGTAACTATATTAACATATGTATATTCAACATTTATACCTGTATATAGAGAGATCTTATTAATATTTAGATAAAAATCAAAGATTCAATATAATCAAATCTTTGTAAACATCTTTTGATTAGGTTATTACAGAAATCAATGATTATCGTTATAAGAGTAATCATAGTATTTGATTTTTTTTTTTTTTTTCATAGATACGTAACAAATGCCATTAATGTATGCAACACATTCCTATGTAATCCGATTATATCGGTTAGGTTCATTTGCATCTGCATGAGCATTTTCAATCCATTATCTCGGAAATACAGTGGAGCTCATGCTGTCACTGATGTTACGATTCAGCAATGTGGTATACTAGTGTAAATGCTAATGATATCTGCGCATCGGAATAGGATAATAGCCAACGGGTTGACCGAAACGAAGGTGCTAATTAGTAAACGTTTCGCATTTAAGCTTAAAACGAGAACATTAAATGTCGACGTTGCTTATTCCTAATAACAAGAAACGAAGTAAGCTAATATATGCGTGTATATATGCTAGTTACCTATTTCTGTAATTTACGTTGAATGCTTTAATATCGAACAAATATCCTTAATTTTACTCATAATCTGTTTATTTGATTTTCCTTGAAACACGTCCAAAAAATTCTCTGCAAATAAATCTTATTTATTTTTGAAAGATAAACAAATTTCAAGAATACCCAAGTTTAATGATTACGTTAAGTATAGTATAATTATTGATTTAAGCAAACCGAATCACAATAATTTTCTTTTTTTTTTCCAGTCCACATATATACCTGTACACCCACACACACGCACACACACACATATATATATATACGTAGTACATAGAAAAGATATATCAAATTCGTTGTAGTTAGGAAGGTAACGTTTACGAATGCAAATTAACTTGACCAACAGTTCTTTGAGATTCAAATCCATGCAAATGGATCTTCCTTGCGTCCTTCTGATGTGTTACAGCCGTGACGAACGTTCGAGAAGTTTGTAAC
This sequence comes from Mischocyttarus mexicanus, assembly GCA_023678845.1. Taxonomy (NCBI): domain Eukaryota; kingdom Metazoa; phylum Arthropoda; class Insecta; order Hymenoptera; family Vespidae; genus Mischocyttarus; species Mischocyttarus mexicanus. The sequence continues at coordinate 6,340,532 of JACGTP010000001.1, forward strand.
TGTGAGTGGGAATAAGGAAAAGAGAGATAGCAGAGTAGTCTAAGGGGTTAGTAGGAATAAGTAAATAAAAAGCAGAAAGGACGACGCCAGACGTCCTTCCATTGACGTTTCTTTGGCGCCAAGGACTCGCGTCGATGACGCCAAAAGGATGTGGCGTCAATACGACGCCGTCCCCGTTGCCCTAGAAAATACAGAAGTACAAGATCGAGAGGGAAAGGAAGGTCGTAACATAGAGATGACTCAGTTCTTTATTTCTTTCTTCCTTTTTCTTTTCTGTAATATCCGAATTTCATATTTTAAGAATTTGTGTAACCTTCATAAAAAGACACACTTTTATACTTATATACTATATTAATAACGTAATTATTTTAGAAAAATTTATTTAACAAAAAGGTTATGTCTAAATAAAAACAAGTACAACTTTTTGGGTATACATAAATTAATACGATTGTTATAGATGAATTGGTTCATATATATATAATAAAACAATTATTGTTATATTAAATTTATGGTATCTTTTTATTCGTCAAATATTCGGCCTAAGTAATACACAGGATGATGCGTCCCTTGATATCTTGAAACACGTATAGTTTAGTTACAAGCAGAACCGTATTCACGAATCCTAGATCAACAACCGCATCCACAAACGGTGTGATACTCGCCTGAGATTCGGCTTACCGTCATGATTTCAAGCACTGTTGAATACCGCATCCGACAGATCGGAGCTGACGGACATACCGACCACGTTTCGCAAGCTACAAACGTGGTAACCGAAACGCGTTTCATTTCTAAAACAACTTTAACTCTCATACTCTCTGTCGACGATCAATCGTAACTTCGACAAAGAGAGATTTAGTCCAGTCGAATTAGCCTGATTTTGGGCTCAAAATAGATGTTGCTTCGATCTTCTTGAAAAAAATTACATATTGTTTGTTAATAGTTAATATTAATATATTTTCACGAAATTTATAAAAAAGTAACTTCAACACTTATTAACAATAAGTACGCTCAACTCTACCCTGATTTATGTTACTTGTCTGACAATACCCTGATCTATACTACTTTTCTGACCATATATGGATACTTGACTTATACTACTTGCAGTAGCGAATATTTTGAAAGAAACCAATCGATTTCCTATACAAATATTAAAAAAAAAAAAAACATTATGACGATTCTGCTAAATTTATTTTGTATTTTTCATAACAGAATTATTATAAAATTTATTGTTCACTCAAAAAATTTTCTTCTAAGTATCATCAATATCTTTTTTGGAGAAAAATCGATCCATCGAAGCATCATAAAAATTGCTAGATATAAAATTTATAGATTTATAGTCTTCCAAAAATTCTAGACGTTGTTTCTATGACGTGTACTTTTGCTTTAAGAAATTGCCATGTCATCTGTAGATACGCGATAGTATCGTAACGATCGTATTAAAAGCGTACGATAAAATATATACACATACACACATACACACACACACACTAACGAACAATCACGTGAGACTGACTTTCGATGTTCTAGATTTGTTATAAAGTGGTAAGGGGATACGTGTACATATGACGTCGGATAAATAAAACATGCGAAGAAATGAATCGTCATTTGAGTCGTACATTATTAAGTAAGCTACTTCCCACGAATTTAACGTAAGTGCATAGAGTATTCACGATCGAACGATCATCGTACGATATTTCATGCAAGCAAACATGAGCGTACAATTTCAGTGATAGGAATAAAAACATAACATGATTCATTTAAATATATCTACTATACACGATTAAAGATTCAATTCATAATATGTGTGTGTGTGTGTGTGTGTGTGTGTGTTGTCTGCATAAATATTTATTTATTTTATAGTTACATAATATAGAAATATATTTTATAAAAATATCGAATAAATATCTGATATTTATGCACATATATATAGATAAATAGTGATGAAATAAATATTAACACATATATACCCAGTTAACACAAAACGTTAATATGACGTACGATTTACGTAATTTTTNAAAAATTACGTAAATCGTACGTCATATTAACGTTTTGTGTTAACTGGGTATACATATAAATATTAAATATTATTAAATTTATACTGTTAGGTGTAAAAATTAATTCGGTGTATTTACATATATATATATATATAAAATTTAGTATTTATTTAATATATTATATATATTGCAGTTTAAATCGAAAGGTTATTTTAATGTTGATATAAATTTGTTATATTCTAAATATATTTCTCACACATTGTATAAACTTTATAGACACTTTCTGTTATAAATTAAAGTGATTTTCTTGACACGTAGCGACTTATCAGAAGTCATAAGAAGAGTCCTGCAAAGGGATTCGAAATTTTCTTACTTCTATCGTATGCGCTGGTCTCGCGAGAGTGCATTAATATGCATTATTTCCCGGAGCTTATGAATGCAGCATAAATAAGAGCCGTAATAGTCGACGGTGTAAATTCTCGCGAGATCGCTCGTGGCAAAAATAGTCTGGCTTTGAGATTGCACCCGTCTTTTCGAATTACGTGTTTCTCAAATCGCTTTTGCGTACTTCTCTTTAAATCTTAGTGAATTCTAACGAATTTTCACGAATTTTCGCGAATTTTCACGTTCTTAAGATGAGAAATAATTAATCATTCTTTTTCATCATATACCTAAGGAAAGTGTTTTCGTAAGGTACGAAAACTGAATTAGCAGAAAAACACAATGTTCAATCTATATATAAGGAATACTATAGATTCTTTTTATATAGTACATAGATAAACATATCTATTGACGTAATATAAAAATAAACGATTAGAAAATAATCTTATCTTAATGCGTATTATTTTTGTTTTAAAATTTTCTATTTGAATAAACATTGTTATCTTTGTATTTCTTTGAATTCGATACAAATTTTGCAATTCTATTACTAAGCGCATTTTGTAATCGATTAAGAATCATATAAAACTTATCGATTTATTAAGAATTCCAATTCCTCGTAACTTTATCTTTGATTACGTTATATATGATAGTAGTTTATCATATACGTATGATCAGAAATCAAACTGGAATATTGAAATATATATATAGAAAAATGAGAAAGGTTATCTATCTTGAAAAAATGTTGTTTAGAAAAAGTTTTGTAATACATTTGAAACTGTCCAATCTTATGGGGTTAGATCGCTTATTTCGTCGATGATGTTGCAAGCAGAAAACCTAACGTAGAAGGAATACCTATCTCTCTCTACTTGGAAGCATTTTTCGTAGATAAGAGGTCCTTTTGCGCGGATGAGGCAAAACTCCGCGGCAGATCGTAAAACTTTACGAGCTTCGTTTTCTACGTCGAAAGAGTCGCTTGGGATAAAGGCCTGCCTTGCCTGCCTTCGGTTCCCGATGGCTTTTCGGCGTAAAAGCATCGCCATTTCGGACTTGCAACGTTTATAGTTATTTGTTTCATTTAATTCTTTGCTCTGTTTATGTTTACTGTATATATATATAGATATATATATATATATATATATATAGGGTGTTTCATATAATTCAAGTCACGATTTTTCGCGCACTTCTGGTAGGAAGATAAAAAAAAATGTTTGGAACGGAATTAAATAGTTTTTAGTCGGCTACAAAATGTAATAGAAAAAAAACTTAAAAAAAGAAGAAAGGAATTCGTTCAGGAAAAATTAAAGTGACTTTTATTTTTTCAATATGCACACGTCAAAGATAGTCTCTCTTTGAAGAATTTTATTGCAAACTACAATTTAGTGTTGTTTTCATCGCTATTGTTTAAACAATACTCTCTTTTCGGATTCGTATTCTCGATATAAAATGGAATCCTGTGTTAATTTTGTATCGGTTATATGTAATAAATAGATGTTTTGTTAACGGACGTTGTAAAAAAAAAAAAAGAAAGGGATTTTATTTAAGGCATCGTTCGTTGTAAGAATTTTTCCATGTCATAACCAGAAGACAAGACGTAGTTTCTTATTCGCAAATAGACAAAACATGTCTGGTTTAGGCAGTCGTTCAATAGATACCGTGGGTTCCTACAACTTGCTAGCTTTTTAAAATTCACTCTTCGAGCACTCCTGAATCTCATTCATACGAAAATACGTTCGCGATGTCCTTGGGAAGCTTGTTCGGGAAAACGAATGGAGTGGTTGGCGAAAATAAGAATAATGGAAAAAGGGGTGAGCAAAAGCTGAGTGATTTCCGAGAAATTATTATTCTCATTTTTAAAGACGAATCTAATTTTATAATCTATGATTATTGATATCAAAATACTATCGGCTGTACATGTATGTATGTATACATGTAATATTATTTTATCTAAATTGCCATTATTTATTTTTTGTCAAAGAAATTCGACAATTGCCTGAAAGATGAATCATCGAGAATAACTAAAACTTATAAACAAATATTAAATTATTATTGTTTTAAATAAAATCAAATTAATTGATACACCTAATAAATTCATATTTATGCACATTTTACGTTCGATCAGTTATCTATAGCAAGGTAGCATCTTTCTCTCTCTCTCTCACTCTCTGTTTCTCTCTGTTTCTCTCACTATATTAAGTCAGATACGGCATACTCGCGTTTCCGTGACAAACATAATCTACTTACGAGACAAATCCTCTTACCGTGTCACCGTTAGAATCTCTATTTGCCATATCACGTATCAGCTCGAATAAAGTAATCGATTCGCAACTGGTCGAATTTCAGTGATCTTCATTCCGTCCAGATCTTCCCTAGCCAAAAAAAAAAATAAAAATAGAATGAACGAAAACGAATTTAATATGCTCGTTTGTTTGGAAAAGACTCACGTGTCGGGATTAGAAGGAAAAAAAAACAACGAAAGAGAGAGAGAGAGAGAGAGGGAAAGAGTGTGTGTAATATCAATACGTTGTTAATGGGTACTATCTATCATTTTTTGCTAGACCCACAATATGCCCTAATTTGAAATCGATATATCAAATATTAATATCTCGTTTATCTTAACTCTCCCGTTACACATGACTTTACTAATACCAACCATACGGTGACATATATAAATTTATACTCGTACGAATTTACGCGTATACACTTTTTCCAGTAACGAAGGACTAAATTGACGGAAGCTGGATATGGCTTTCCATTCCACATGGAAATTCATGTCACGTTGGAAGTTGTGTGTGTGTGTGTGTATGTATGTGCGGTTTGTGTGTACATGTGCATGTGCATTATATTATTTTTATTTTTATGTCGGTCCTTGCGCTTTTAGTACTTTTTCATAGCTCACGTAATAGGCCTATAGAGGATTTGTTTAGCGAACGCTATGACGAACGTACGCGAGTAGCGACATAAATGGATAACAGAAAACTCCTATTTCGACTTGATTTTCGAGCTGAACTGAAATGGAACGATGGATTTGCTTGCAGCATAGATATAGAGATCGATTGATAAAAGTCTACATATGCGCCCGTGTTACCTACGTACGAATATATATGTACGTACATACATACATGCATACATGCATACATACATACATACATCATATGTACGTACATATATACGCACATAATCGAATCGTATGCAGAAGAGCAAAGTAACGAGAAGTTTTCGTTAAGCAAACGAGGCGAAAATCGATAGAAAACTTCAACTCAGTTAGACTTTTAGTTAGATCATCTCTCTATTTCTTTCTCTCTCCCTCTCTCTTTCTCTCTCTTTCTTTTTTTTCTTTTCTTCTATTTTCCTCTACTTCCTCCTCCTCCTCTTCTTGAAGTAAAGAACCCGTAAAAATCGATCCACCGATGTTAATCGGTCGCGATCGTTTACTCGTAACGGTTAGTCGTTACTATTCAAGTTAAATGAGATTTCCCGTCGAAACTGGCGAGCTTCCATTTGAGAAAGAAGAAGCATCCCTGCTATTCTGCCCCAGACGAAGACTGAACTAACGCTTTTTTATGTCAACAGAGAAGGATATTTTTGAAGGAGCGCATTGTGAGCTGTTAGATCAGCTCGTAAATCGCGTTAAGGATAAGACCTAGCTGAATATCGATGAAAAGGTATTACGATTCTTTCCAACGACCTTCCCCCGTATCTCTGTTCCATTCATCCCCCCTTCACCCTTTTCCTCTCTCTGACTTTGTATCTCTCTCTTTCTTTGTGCTGAGTATATGTGTCTACGTTCTCTTTCTCTCTCTCTCTCTTTCTCTCTATCTCTCTTCAAACGTTTGAACTTTATTTCGAATCGCGACGTCGAACTTGGCACTCACTCTCTACAATCGTCCTCGTTCTAACGACGAATCCCGAGTCGCCGAGATATTCAAGGTCACAAGAAGAAATACATCTTATCATCATAGTAACATACATTTGTCGTTCGGAAAGTATTATCGTCGTACAATTAATATATTAAATGTTATCTACGTTGGAGACTTTTGTAAACAACAACAAATTGAGAGAGAGACGATACGATTAAATTTAACTTATTGAATGTTTACGTGAGCTCATTTGGTTTTATTTTTGGGTTTAAAATTAGTACGCGGGTTTAAGTTGATTAAGGGAAATTAACGTTCATTAAGGAAAAGCAATTACTTCGTTCGTAACGTAATTAAGAACGGATCGTTAAACTAGTACGGTCACCTTTTTATTTTTTTCGTTTTTTTTTTTGTATTTTTTTTTCTATTCTTCTTTAAACGGAGCATGATGTTTTTGGCTGTGGTTTTTCGACGAACTTAGATTTATTATTCTATATATATATATATTCAATTTAAAAAGGTAATATCACTGGGAATGGCATGGAATAAGAGAAAAGTTGGACACGTTAGTTGAACTGTTGCAGCAGCTGGTACGAATGCGTTAAAAATGACACTTTACGCGTAACAGTACGATAATCGGCGTTCGTTCTCTTTCCATCGTCTTATTTTACATTGCATGCTGTAAAAGAAAATTTTTATTATAATATTCGTAACGAAAAATATATCCTCTTATTTAAAATGTAAAAATTTACTCATCATATATATTCATATCAAACATTTTAAACAAATATTATTCATTAATTTTATATTTTCATAATAATATCAACGATAGAAAAAAAATGGTATTAAAATAATAAATATATAAATTAACATAAACAGATATTTATATATATCTCTCTCTCGTGCCTTTCAAAGCATCGTTTATTCGTTTACAATAACTAGGTATTCAATCAGAGTTCATAGCTAAAGGACTACTCATTAATTTCAATACAAATTCATGGACTTGTGTAGAAAGCATTATTCACCCATATATGATAACACAGATATATATATATATATAACAGAGATATATATATATATAAACGTCAGTCCGTTCTATCGATTTGGGCAATCGATAATCATCGAGTCTTCTGTATTAATTAACGCTGACTAATTCCACTCATTATAACGTGTTTACAATTAATACACGTATACATAACTACTGACACATTTTACATTTATATATTTTTATATGTGTTGTTCTTTTCATCTATTTGTACGTAATATTTTTTTATATGTAATATGCATACGAGTTTAATATATGAGAATCATATGATCCTTTTGACGCGTGTATGTGTATACGTCACATATTTAACAAACTAATATATTTATTCGGAACTTGTATGTAATATTTATTAGCAAACATTTCATTGCGCGAACGTTTCGTAACTTATCTTATGATTAATTACAAGAATAAATTTGATTCTCTCCCCTCTCCTACTTTTTTTCTATATTATCAACAAGAGAAAAGAAAAGTAAAGGCGTATTTACTTAAGTCAAGGCGTATTTTTTTAATATTATTATATGTAATATTATAAATTGATCGGAAAATTCCAATACCAATAAATGTGTATTACATTCGATGAATTTTATTCGATTAGTAATTAAATCGTTATTAAATATACCTAAATGATTGCTACTTTCAATTATATTTATATACATAAATTTATATATATACATTTATGTATGTAAATTATATTAGTATATATATATATTTCTCTTATTCTCTTTCCATTTCTCGAACGGTATTCACTCAACTTTGATTTGTATTATTCATCTAATTTAACTCGTAGATTCGTTCTCGTCAATAAAGAATTTTCACTTGGGTTGAAATTATCCGACAGAATATATCCGAGAGTGTACCAATAACAGGTTGAATAATTATCGTTGCAAAGATGGAATTGACGAGTCTATCCAATTAATATTCTGAATATAATAGAGAGAGAGAGAGAGAGAGAGAGAGAGAGAGAGAGAGTATACCATCTAGCGTAAAAGATATTTAGTATTTGAAATGATAATAAATGAACGTAGGATTTGGTTATATTGTACACGTAGATATTTTATTATTACTATTATTAAAATGTTAAATGTATTTTAACGATGATAGATTTATCAATAAAATTATTATCAAAAGAGAGGAAAGATCTATCAGTCTCGAATTATGTAAACAGTTATCATAAATATCGAATGTGTTCTTGACATTAAAAAAGGAAAACAATAAACAAGAATCGAAACATTACTAGATAAGAAATAAGAACAAAAAAAGACAAGATATCAATTTTAAATTTCTTATTGAGATTAATGTGACGTGCAAATGAAAGAGATAAGTTTCTTTGAAGTCTCGCAAACTATTAAATGATTTCTCAAAGACGTAAGTTTCTATTCGATAAAGACCTGATATCGTTCTTAAAGTAAATTGTAAATGATAGTGGCACCAGCATGTTTCGTTCAACTAAAAAAAAAGCTAAAGATAAAAGGAGATAAATGAATTAGCAAAAGAGAGAGAGAGAGAAAGAAAGATAAAGATAAAGTTAGAATCTAAAAAAAATTTATGTTCTATAGCGTGATGTATAGTTCGGTCTATTTTTGATCAAACAGTTAAGCCTTTTACCAGGGAATAACCTAAAGAAAATTGTGACAGCAATGACAAGTGACGAGACCAGAAGATATGACAGGATTGAAAGAATTGATGATATTTGGAGTAAGAATCGTGTTATAATTGTATTTCGGAAAATATGAGATATTAATCCAGATAACCTTTCACCTTTTTAACAACTGTGGTTTTTACCTCGGATCCTTGTGTCAGTCAGGAACGGGTTCAATATTATTAGTCATAGATTTCAAGTAATTTCATCGGAATATTCTCTCTTAACTTGATTTAACAAATAAGGTTATTGTTTCACCATAACGAATGATCTTCCTAAGGTAATTCAATGATTGATTTGATTATAGGGTAAAACGTATTAATAAATTGAATAAAGATTTATTAACTTTAACACAGGATATGGATTTATAGTTTTATTAGGTCGACTCATATGTTTCTTTCTTTTTCTTATTGAACTTTTTATATTTAATATTTTATATTTTATATTATTTTACTTAACAATATACGATTTTATTCTTATTAACCTTGTTCATAATACTATGGTATTTAATATTAGTAAAATAATATTAAATATAAAAAGTTCGTTAAGAAAAAGGAACGAAACTTATGGGACGACCAAATAATACAGGATTCGAGAGAAAAAATTTGAAGTGTCCACGTAGCCTCTCAACTTTCCTTTTAAGACTATTCCTTCTTCTCCCATCTTAATCCAGCTATTTCCTAGAAAGACGAATCAGCTCTTGAAAAATCCACTTCATCTTCCCAATTGGTTAATTGCATCGATGCCTACTACGAACTGTGTTATCATTAAAATAATTTATAATTCTTACGAGCGACAGGAGTAGATGTTTAAGAATTTTAAGTACCGCGGTCACTCTTTTTCCAATCATTTCTAGCCGATAGTGATCCGTGGTAAAAGTCTTTCACTTGGTCTTTATCTTCTGATAAAATAAATTTGTCGTCAGTTACACGACTTATGTTTAAGCAGAGGAAAATATCGAGCATAGCAATGAAAGAGAGAGAGAGAGAAAAAAAAAAGAAAAGAAAATCGTCTTGAGACGTAACAAGAGTAAACTAGAGAACCCGAGAGAAGAATGTAGGAGAGATAGAAAGAAGGAGACAACAAAAGGGTAGAAGAGGTAAGGAAAGAGACGGAAAGAGAGTGTTTGCCCCTTCCAAAGAAGTCCGGTGGCGTGAGCGATCGGCGCAAGCGCACTCGATCGGCTTCAAAGCTTCGTGCCGCCAAAATGCATTTGCTATTCAGTTGTGCACGGCCGGTTGCGAAGTACGGAAGGTGAGAGATATACCACGCGTTTTTATTTCATTATATATCTTTCGTACTATAATAAATCGTTCTTCGATTTATATCTTTTACGTTGCTATTGATTTTAATTATTAAAAATCCTATTACGATTATACGATATACTACAAATCATAATATATCATTATCGAGGTAGATTTTTCAACTGACTTCCTAGTTATCAATAAAGAAAAAAAAATATATTTTAAACAAACCTCTCTTTACCATCACCTCTCCGTTTCTTTTTGTAAAATTTGAAAAAGAAAATATTTTCTGTGACATACGGAGGAAGAAGGTTCCTCGTCGTGCGTTAAATAAGAAACATAAGTAAATAAATAAATAAATAAATAAATAAACGATCGAGTGTCATCGCGTTTATTCGTGAGAGAAGATAAAAAGGGACTATTTTAAAGTATTTGAGAAAAGGAATCTAGAAATGAGAACACTTATGGAACACCAACTGTCCTGGTTCGCCTTGTTAATGACTGCATTCTATTCTCGTAAGTATCTTTTATTATTATTTTTATTATTATTATTATTATTATTATTATTATTATTATTATTATTATTA